>BCIJ01000024.1:0-278929 GCA_001599935.1 Holtermannia corniformis | reverse complement strand
CCTACAAAGAAGCGCCGTAGCGAGCGAGATGCATCACGGTTCTTCCCCCCCCTAACACAAAGGGCCATGCTGACGACTGCCGAACTGCGGCCTCGAAGTGCCGATCGGCACGCCGGGACGCGCCATAAAGCCCAGTGCCGCAGGTCAGAGAAATCTCGTGCTCATATGAGCTCACGGAATGGTGCTGCAAGAAAAGCCGCTGTTCAGTAGCCAAGTCCGAGTTCAACTTTGACATACCACACGACCGGTGCGGTGAGTCCCTTCTTGGGATCTGCAACCACTGCTCGGCGACGTATACCAAAGGCGGTGCTGTTGGCCTCAAGCAGGATTACTGCTTCGACCACTCCGGAGAGACGTACTGCGTGTCCGTTGCCGGTAGCAGCCATGGTCAACCACACCAAGGGTGTGATCCATGCAAGGACCAATGCTAGCGCAGCTGACCCCAGCATGCATCGTAGTCAGCTTCACAAGTGAGGATGGGACGAGAGTGCGCCGCCACACACGATCTTTATCGCGAAAAACCGGCCCACGTTCTGGCCAAAGGTAGCTAGACTTCCGTGCGAAGGTATGGGCTTCTGGCAGTCAGCCATGCGAGTAACCGCCCCGGTCCTCAACGCTGTCACCCTCGCAATCACCATGAGCAGCAGCACGACTACGCCTACCACACACTGCCAAGAAGCAAGCGCGACGGTCAGCCGCAGAGCCCCCGATGGCTATAAGTGAACGCTGAGGGCTTCCTGAGTGGGACTTGCACAGGCGGCTCAATAACGTGCAACGCTTGCGGTTTGACGGGCGTGTCGAGGGAGTTTTGCGCGGAGGGCAACTATCCCCGCTGGCCACTGTGTACGACTGCTTTTGCGGACAATGGGCAACATGGGTGCGACCCCTGTACGAAGAATTGACGCGGTACTAGATGGGAGGCTGTGCAGTCTCAAGTCTAGAGTCCATCTCGCAGAGTAGCAATTTGGAATTGCTCCCTTGACGTATGACCACCGCGTTTGATTGAGTCGAAGGCGTGGCTGTCAATGCGAGTCTTGTAGCCTAACACGGTCAGCTAAACCCGCCTTTTCTCATGTCGCCCTGTTTCGCGCTCACCGCCGAGATTGTCAACATTCCCATGAACGACTTTGGTCCCACCGTTTGTCAGAGCTGTCGAAGTACGCTCTCCTTGGATCAGGTGAGCCGACAGTGGCCTCGAGCGTGGGACAAACAAGTCTTGCGAGCGCTCTGCAGCGCTTGTTCCGCTCACTGCACGAAATGTGGGATCGTCGGTCTCAAGTCGGAGTTTTGTTATTCGAACGCGCACCGCGGGCAAGTACTTTGTACGTCGCGGTTTGCGGCGCCAAGTGGTCGTGATGGGCGGCACGATGGGTGTGATAAAGCTACGGCACACTAGCGCGCACTAGCCGAGCCAGTGGTCGTGACGTACAATGCATTACTCGATCTCCATGTCACCGCCCTGATCCACATCCATGCCCATGTCCATGTCCATGTCCATCCCATCCTCCCCTCCACCGCCAGCACTTTCCGTCATCTCCTCTATGCGTGCCGTCTGCGTCTCGCCCTGTGGCGGTAACGGAAGGTATTCAATCGGTGGGCGGTATAGTACCAGCCCTAGTTTGTTTGCTCGTTCGCGTTCGAATTCGGGTGGAAGCGGAGTGTGCGTGACGACATCTGCGTTTCGGCGGAGAATCTGTGTCAGAACAGAAGGTGAGATTGTGAAGCCCTGAGAGCCTGGCTGTTCGAGGGATGTGTAGCAGGGTTGCGGGGTTGGTGGGCGCGTCCGTGTGGGTGGGGAATCGGGGATGGAGGAAATGTGTATACCTACCAGTGTCAGGATGCATTTCAATAGTGTACACTGGGACTCACGATCTGGATCGCCGTCGACATAATGCCAGCCTTCATCTTCATGCTCGTAGACATTCCACTCGGACCGCGGGATTTCATACACCTCTTCAAGTTCCTCTCCTCTGGATTCTGGTTCGACCACTTGGACCTCTTGCGCCGGCTTCCAGCTCCACGGTGAAATCTCCTCTGCCGGCGATCCCCGCCCCGTATCGGGTGATTCGACCGTCGGGATCGGCGGTGGGTCCAATGTCATGCCCTCGAACCCAAGGTGCGGTAAGTCGACCCTCCGACGTTTCGGTACCTCTTCCGAGCTCGTGCTCCCATCTGACAAGGGCGATGCATGTCTCCGCTTTGTACCAGTCGTTGGTGAGATGAAAGGCCGCCTGGCCGGGTGCGGGTGATTGAGCTCGGGCGAGTGCTGACGCTTGCGTTGATATTGCCAGTTAGATGGCCCAGCTTGCGGAATTGGCTGCTCCATCTCGATGCAAATGATGGAACCCCGATGGGCACGATGATGTCCAGTTTTGAATAATGTAACACTCGAGAACGCGCACGCACGTGACAGAAACGCGACAAGAGGCGAGTGGCCCCGAAGTGGCAAACCGGGTCAGGATGGGTACAATGGAAGACGTGTTGCCTGCCTGCTCCAGCACCTTTGTCAATGTGGAGCGGGCGGGCCAAAGGTACAAGAGCTGTAGGCCACGACAAGCGCTTGACATCTGGATCGCGTCAACGGCATGTCTGTTGGCAGCCCTCAGAAAGCGTCGACGCGTGCAATCCGGTTCACCGTAACGATGCTCTTTTTCTGAGTGTAGCATGGCTCAGGTATCCAGGACGCTCAATTGACACAGTACGACTGTTGGCTGCCCCATGTCGCTAACAGCAGCAAAAAGACAAACCGCCCGAAAGCGGTCAAGTCTAAATCGACACCAGCAGGACTCGAACCTGCGCGCCCGAAGGCAACAGCTGATAGTCGTAGTATTCGAAACTGTCTCGTTAACCACTTCGATATAGTGCCGCCGATGAGAAGGCTTGGTTTGTTTAAATCTATATATGTATATAATACCTGTCAAGATCTAGCACAAGTATCGGCCGCTCTGTCGCCCTTACGCAGTATCCTGCTGGTGCTCCTAGTGTCCCTCCCGTAGGTCCCAGATTGGACGCGCTTGTCATGCCAGGGCGCACTGACTGTCCGCTGCACGGCCACGGCGCGCAAGCTGGTCGATCGTCCTCAAGCTCCAGTCACCCAAGTACTTCATGTGGCTGTTGAGCAGAGAGGTTGAGGTTAAGCCTACGTCAACTATTCTACAGCCGCTGGTTTGCTTCCTTTCTAAAGGCGCAACCGAGTGGAGCATGAGATGCGCGCATTCGAAGCACCGAAGGGTACGAGCGCGTTCGAAGCCCTGGCGCCGTCTCAAGATTGGTGCGCCGGTGTCAGTCTCTTCCTTGAACTATCGCTCAACATGGTCATCGCTGACGCGCTTCATGACCCCCGGGTTTTGTGGTACATTAACGCCATCGTCAGGGCGGTCAGTGATGACGCAGACACGTATGATCTCGATCACGCCACGACAATCCATGGCTTTGGCACCGAATTTTGCAGCTCGGACGATCACACTGTCAGTGAGTTGGTTGACGCCATCACCGACAAGTCGGCCGAGATGGTTGGGGAGGCAATGTATCCCACCATCAGGTCCAAGATACCTCAGTTCTTGTCTGCAAGCGTTGTCATCGCGCGTTCAGAGAAGCATTTGGCTACAACCTCGTCGAGCCAGATTATAGAACGGGCTCTGACACTGACCAAGCAATTATCTCAGTTCAACTCTCAAGCGTAGCTGGAGAAGCTGGCGCTCGAGCTAAAGCTGTTGTGCCCCTAGGGTGTTTTACAGGGATGGCAGACACTATGTATCGGGCTGCGGCCCTACGATTCATGCGTGGTAATGGAAGGATCGATACCGAGGCGACGTGCAGATTCGCAAAGCCTTCCTAGTCGTACCACGACTAACCGCGCACCGGCATCTTCTCTCGTCCCGAAGCCTACTTCAAAGCGCAATGTGAAGGCACGGTCAGGCACACACGACAGCCATGTCTCCTGCTGAAGCGCGACAGCACCCTAGCGTCGCAACGTACGCCGACTCCATCGTCACTGGCGTTACGGATCCTGATGTCTCCCATCTAAACGCGAATGTTGAAGCAATCGATCGGTTCGGGACCGAGTTCATCGACAGCGGCGACGACGAGATTCGCTCCTTGATCACAGCCATTACAAACCACGTCCTCAGCTCTCTTGAAGAGCTGGCTCCCATGTCGCACACTGGTGCACTGTTCAGGGTCCCATCGCTTCTAGCTACGAGCGTCGTGGTCGCCCGGCACGTGCGCAATCCTACCACGACACCTACCGGCAGTCTCGTGTCGTTAGCGCACCCACTTCTGTCAAGACTACCGCAGTTCAACGCGACGTCTTGGCGGCAGACGTTGAGCGAACAGCTCGATTTGATTTGACCGAGGTCAGTCTCAGGCTGCAAAGTGGACCGGAATCAAGCGACATGCCGAAAGCACAATGATGTCGGAGATGCATAATGTGACACTGGGTTGAGCGACCCTATAGTTGAGTGTACGTGAGCCTAGCCTCTGAAAAGATCGTCTGTGCGTGAACCGGGTAGACAGCGCCTCGGCGAGCGGACTTGACGGCTGGCGCTCACGCCGAAAGGAGGACAAACAGCTGCAGGCTTGGGGCGCCGCTACGTAGTATTGAGCGGAGCTCGGCACGGAGCCTACCGCCGACCTCGGCCATCGGCTTCTGCGCTTCGAGTTCATCATATAAAGCGAATCTCACGTCCTCGAGTCATCTAGTCGCGCCAAAATGTCCACCGCCTATAACGAAAACACCATGATCACACCTGCCACACGCAGGGCCAAATACTGCTGGACGTGCGAAAAAACGAGCTACGCGTGCACGCACACAAGCACAACCAATGACACTTGTGTGAGCTGCTGCGACCAGTGTGAAGTCTGCAGTAATTGCCAGACGCAATACCCCAAGGACTTGATTGCTTCAGACGGCCGTTGCAAACTGCACGTAAGTTGCCACGGATAGAATCAAGCCGCTGCTGCTGACATGGAGCGCCAGTGCAGCGATCGGGTCGGCAAGTACCAATGATAGAATTGCATTATAGGGCGTACAAGCCATGCATTGCATATCCGGTGGGCCATAGTGGTACAACACGTCGCGACGAGTCCCGCTCGCCGCGATCAGATTCCCATACCCGAGCGGACGGCGCTGACGAGTTCCCAAGCGTCGGTGTCGCCGTCCATGCTGAAGACGTTGCAGCCGCGCAGACCTGCCTGCGCAGCGAATTGTCCCTTGAGCGAGAGTGATTGCGGGTCGTCGTAGGTGACGATTTGCTGCGATGAGGCAGAGCGGAGCCACGGGGTGCTCGAGCAGCTGTCCCAGTTGCGCACAAAGCCACCAGCACCAATGTAGTTACCGGATGAGTCCTTGGTGAGCGCACCCTGCGAGACCAAGCTGTAGAACTGGACTTGACCGTCGGTCGTGCCACCGTTGTCGTTGTAAATAGTGGTGGCGCGGCGGTGCAAGTCGCGACGGTGGGGCAGGGCGTCACGACGGCGCTGCCTGAGGCTCGTGGCGGTTGACCCGGAGAGGTACCCGTAGGCAGGGACGCCAAGGGTGATTTGGTTGGCGGGGAAGCCGGCTGTAGTCCAGCTGCTGACGGCAGCGTAGGCATTGGCGAGCGGTTGAGTAGAGTTGCCGCAGGCATCAGAGAGTGGAGCATTGGCGCCGGGCGTTGTCGAGGCTGTCACCGTCAGCAAGAGTCAAGCCGATACCAAAAGAACTCACATCCCCAGATATCATAGTTCATGATAAGGATCCAGTCGAGCACCTTGGCAAAAGCGCTCACGTCGCTCATCGGGGTTCCGTTCGACCCTGCAAACGGCCAGACCTGAGTTGCGGCGGTGATGAGTGCGCCGCTTGGGAGAGCCTGGCGGAGCTCTTGGAGGAAGAGGAGGAAGTTTGCCGAGTCGGCGCTAGTGACCACATTGCCGTCGGCGCCGCCGGTGCCGGGGTACTCCCAGTCACTGCAAGGGTCAATCTTTGCTTAAACCGATTCACGAGCACGCACATGTCGATGCCGTCCAGGCCGTAAGTGTGATAGGCAGTGACAATGTTGCTGACAAACGTCTTGCGGTTGGTCGATGACGAGCAAGCGTCAGAGAAGTGGCTGTTGACATGTTAGGTGTCACGTATGGCTGAATCTATGCACTCACGCGCTGCCCGTCCATCCTCCGATGCTGAGCTTGACAAGTTTACCAGCGCTGTGCGCACTGGAGACGAGGCGGTTCACTGCGCTTCGTCAGCAACACGATCACACCCAGTCTCGCACACTCACAGACGCTGACGCTGTCATCCTGGGTGAACTGCAGACCAAAGTCGGCCGTTGGGATGGCAAACGCTGTAGGTGTTAGCGCGGTCGAACCACAGTAAGATGACGTACCAAAGTCGACAACGTCAAATTTGGTCCAGTCGACGCTCTCCGGCGCAAGCTTCCAAGCAGACCAATCGGGGTAGTAGCCGTTCATGAGAAGACCGGAGCGCACGGAGCCAGCGGCGTGGGTAGCCGAGGCGACAGCCGAGCTGGAGACGATGGTGGAAGAGGCAACGACGTACGATGTGGCCGATGCCGATTCGCTAGCGTGCCACAGTGTGCTGATTGCCGTCTCTGACGAGGCGGATGCCGATTCCGAGGTCGAAGCTGCTGCGGACGATGCAGGAGCGGATTCGGCAATCAAGCTCGCTTCAGCTGACGATGTAGCGCTGGCGCTAAGGGCGGTGCTGGAGGACGCAGGCGCCGAGCTACGTTGACTACGCGAGGTCGAGCGCGCAGGAGTGACAGATGAAATCGACGAGGCTGAAGCAGTAGCCTGCGCTGACAAGTAGACTTCCGCGACGCTCGAGCTAGTGCTCGAGCTCACGGCCGCTTCGCTCGACTGCGATTGGGTGCTAGAAGCTGACGCAGGAGCAGAGTTGCGGTTCGTGCGCGAGGCTGAGCGGCTCGCCGAGGCAGAGGAGAGAAGAGATTCGGAGGCGGAGGCGGTGATGGACGCTTCAGCGGATGAGCTGGACTCCGAGGGACTCGGGCCGGTAGACTCGACAATGAGCGATGTGGCGGCGCTCTGAGAGCTAGTGACCGAAGATTCCGCGGCAGAGGATGTGATGGAAACCTTGGTGGATGGGCTGGCTCCGGCGGACTCGACGATCAGCGACGAGGCGGCACTCTCGGATGAAGAGGAGCCGGTCACCGAAGACTCTACGGCAGAGGCTGTTGCGGAGGCTTTGACGGACGGGCTGGGTCCGGCAGACTCGGCAGCCAGCGATGCTGCCTCCGAAGTCGACTGCGACGCGTAGAGTGATTCGCTCGCTGATGAGCTGGCACTCGCCGAGGCGGCAATGGCAGACGACTCGGCGACAGCCGATGAGGACACGGGTTCTGTCGACGCGGAAGTACTCTGTGAAGGCACTAGCGAGGCCGAGGCCAACGTCTCGACCGAAGAGACAGCAGTTGAAGTCGACGAGGTCAGCTCTGACGATGACGCGGCCGACGAGGGTACGTCCCATGCGACTTGATCGGTCGGTTGCACCCAGACAGTCTCAGTCTTGGTCGCCTTGACAGTGACCGTCGTAGTTGCCGTAATGGGTAGACCACGCTCGTCGATTTCATAACGGCGTTTGGCGTGCTGATGTTGCTGCTGAGGCCTCTGCGGGATGTGTGCGAGCACGGACGACAAGAGGAGGAGAGGAGCAAGGGTGAAGTGCATTTTGCGCGAGTGCTGCGGGAGGTTGAGGTGCACGTGGGGGTGAAGACCGGCTTCGAGTGGTGATGGGTCGACGTCGAGTCGTGTAGTCAATGAGAGTGAACGCCAGCGTTTGCTTGGGAAAGGGAAAGGTCTTGCGGTCGAGTCCTGCTCGAGCCAGCTGTCAGAGTCGACTATGGTGGTTGCAATGCTTAGTATTTCATCTTACAGCGGGTCTGGTCAGCCAACTCTGGATCACGGGGTGGGCTCTCCACGATCAGCACCGTCGGACAGACACGATCAAACGGGTAAGCGGCGCGTAGGCAGAGATGGCTGGTCGTCGTTCCATCGGATGGCGGTCAGTTTGGGGATGGCCCACTTTCCCCGAGCCTGCAAGCTGCTGCGTCCTGGTCTTCGGTGAGCCAGTACACACATCGCGGCCATACAAAAGGTATGGGAGACGACGGAGCAGTAGTCTAGATGTACGTGTCACTGTTCTCAACATTGGCAGGTGAGCAGAAGCGTTACGTAATGACCATTGTCCATTGTGGCAGTGACCTCTGCATTATCGGAGAGGAAGTGGTTCATAGACTATGGACAGCTGACGACTAGACACCAACTCTTAACCCCTCTGGACAGAACAAACACCGACGAAGTCCTAACACCTTCACACTCCCCTAGGACTTCGGCGCTTCAGCAAGGCTGAGCAACCTGGTCCACTCTTCGAACGAAGCTCTTGGGAGAACCTTCGTGAGCCCGTCCGCTTTTTGTAGTTTGGAGCGAACGTGCTCGATGCTAAGTTTGCGGTTCTCTTCGAGCTGTTGCCGTACGAAGTTGACTTTCGTCGCGAAGTGACGACTGCGTTCGCTGTGCCCTTCGCCCAAGGACAGCAGGACCGCAGACTGATTGTCTTCGTATAGCGTGATATCCGCGGGCGCGGAGATCGCGACGAGAAGTCGTTGCAGGTAGAGCGCGTCACGTGTCCCGTAGAACAGAGCAACACATTCGGCTTCCGTCGTTGATGTGACGACGCCGTGACGAAGCTTTGTCTTCCAGTTGACTGGGGCGCCACCAATCTCGATGATGTGGGATGACATCGATTGCGTCTTGCGCAGGTCGTTCGCGTAGTCGGCATCGGCATACACTGCACACGCGGAGCCACCGCGGTACACCAAGCCGAGTCGTGGTGTGCCCTTGAGGTAGCGTAGAACGTTTCCTACCGCCGCCAGATGATGCTTCTGCGGCGAGCTTTGGAAAGTTGACAGATGCGCGTGGGCAAATGCGACGTCCGGCCTTGTGCACATCGCGAGATACCCGATTTCGCCCAGCATTGACCGGAACATGGTCGTTTCCGAATCATCGAGCGCGTCTGTGCTTGTCTTCGAGACGTTGTTCATGATCGGCGTCGCAATCGAGTTGCAGTTGTCGTATTTGCGCGATTTCAGGATACGATCGATGTACGTGGCTTGATGCACGTAGATCGAGTCATCGTGCACGACAATGTCCATGCCGAGGAACAGTTTCGGCGTGTTGAGATCTTTGACTTTGAATCGCGTACCCAATGCGTTGATAATCTGTTCGGCAACGTCATCGGAAACAGCGGATATCACGCCATCATCAACGTAGATGACCATGATTGCGTCTTGTCGGTACCACACGCAAGTGTCGCCATCCCATGAGGTAAACCCTTCAGCACGCAGCGCCTCGCTCAGCGTCGCGTGCCACAGACGAGGCGATTGCTTCAAACCGTACAGCGCTTTGTTGAGCTTGTAGACTTGACCAGCCGGCAAAGCGTGGTTACGCGGTGGCCGCACATATACGTCTCGGTCGATTTTGCCGTAGAGAAACGCTGAACTGACGTCCATCTGCCGCATGGTCCATTTTCGACTTGCGGTAACGGCGAGGAGGACGCGGACGAACGGCAGGCCGACCACAGGCGCGTATGTCTTGCCGTAGTCGTCAGGCTTTTGACGGTTACCGAGTACGACGAGTCTGGCCTTTTTCGTGCCGTCGTCTTTGGTGCGAAAGACAAACATGGTCGGTAGGATGTTTTGCCCGACGTATGGCACAGCCGTCCATGTGTTGTTGGACTCGATTGCGGTCATCTCGGCTACGATTGCATCGTGCCACGCAGGATCGTCTTCGAAACGGGTTGCCGCCAGTGCAGTAGGCTGTACGCGTTCTTCTTCCCACGCAGTCACATCCTCGTAGCGATAGAAGCGCGCGTGCCCGTCGCCATGCAAAACACGGTAGGCTTTTGCGTCAGGTTTGTAACCGATGAGGATACCGGGAATAGATCGTGGCTGTAGCGTGTTTGGATCGTGCTGCAGGGCGTAGACCTTTGAGCCGAAGACGCGAAAGTATTTCAGATCTGGTTTGAGTGGCTCAACACGCTCCCCGTTCACGACCTTCGAGAAGAACAGCTGGTACGGAGTCGTATCGGCGGGTAGCGCTTTGTGCGGTGTCTTGTTTTTTCACCAACACGAAGACTTGCGCAGCATCGTTCCAGTGTTCTCGACCCAGGTTCGCATCCTTGAGCATGGCGATGATACCCTCTTTGATGGTGCGGTTGACGCGTTCCGCACGACCGTTGCTTTCTGGGTTGTAAGGCGCGGTGCGCTGCCACTGAATGTTGCGCTCGAGCAGCCAAGTTTCGAACGGACGATTGACAAATTCACCACCACCATCGCTTCGAATGGTGTTGAACTTGCAGCCCGTTGCGCCTTCCCACGAGAGAACGACATGCTTGAATGCGATGAGAGCATGTGCTTTGTCTTTGATGGGCACGACAGACGTCCAGCGCGAGAAATCGTCGACTGCGACCAGCCAGTACTCAAACTTTCCGAGCTTGGCCGGCGGAAAGGGTCCGGCAAGATCGAGATGGACAAGCTCGAGTTGACAGGACGCGCGCTTGGCAGAGCGTTCGTGGGATGCGCGTGTCTGCTTTGCCATTTGACACGGTTCACACCGAGACAAGGGTGCTTTCAGGACGTCGGCATGGTCCTCGTAAACTCTGGCCGTCTCTTCGAGCTTGGTTTGAGATAGATGCCCAAGACGCCTGTGCCACAGATTCGAGTTATGCGGCACGGAAGCCGGCATGGCGGACAGGATGAGCGAGTCGACGGCATTGTCCGGATGCAGCGTCGCGCGCAGCAACCACGCGTCGTTATCGTCCATGTCGGCATTGAAGAGCTGAGCACCTTTGTACGTGAACCACATACGCGACCCATGCGTCATATGATCGACTCCCCGTTTTGTGAGCGTCGTAGAGCTCACGAGATTCGTGCCGAGACTTGGGACGAGGAGACAGTCGCGGACGGTGAACATCTTGTCGTCGACAAACATGCGGACGCGACCCTTGCCCGTAGCGTGGATGACTGCGTTGTTCGCAATGCGAATAGCTTGATCGCAGACCTCGAGCGTTTCAAACCACTCTGCGTGATTGAACATGTGCACGTTTGCGCCAGAGTCGATGATGACACGACTGCGCGCCGTGGATAGCGCTGTTGCGGCTAGCAGGCCATACACCGGTTTCTCGTTGACCATGGCGAATTGAACTTCGTCATCAGCGAAGGCGATGTTGGCAGTTGGCCTTGCCGCCGCGTTTGCGCCAGTGGCGGGGCTCGGAGATGGTCTCCCCCATGCTGGACCATGATCATGGGTCGTCGGCTTTTGGCGCTCGTCGCGCTCGCGCAACTGCCATGGTGCGAGATGGTCAGACGCACGCGGCGGACCGCTCCGACAGTACTTGCTGATATGGCCCGGCTTGTGACAGGTCCAGCACACAGATGGCTCGCGTCGAGGGACATTGCTATACGTGGATGCGTTGTTGTACACGGATGCGTTGTTCGCGTGCGTGCGCAGCGCATACGACTGTGGCGTGTACGGCGTTTCGTCGGATTCGTATCGACTGACTTGTGAAACGATATACTCGGGCGTAAAGGCCAGACCCATGGACACGGCCTGACCTTCGAGCATACGCTTTTCCGTCATGAAACGCGGCGGTAGGGCGTTGCACAAACGCATAGCAGTCTGCTGAGGTGATTGCGCGATGCCGTTGCGTGCAACCGTGGCTACGAGCGGCTGGAATCGGTCTTTGTAGAAGGTGGCGATCGTTTCGTCGTCCTTCATGCGGATGCCGATCAGCTGATTCTCGAGCAGCAGTTTGGAGAAGATGTCTTTTGGCGCGTCGTATCGCGTCTTGATATCGGCCAGCAGTAGGAATGCGTCATCGAACTCAGGGATGACCATCGATACGGACTCCGAGAGGCTCATCTCAATGATGGAGCAGGCGCGATCATTGCGCTTCTTCCAGTAGACGTAACCCTCGGCGCCCATCTCAGGCCCGATTGCTGTGGGTACGACGCCATGCTCCCTCATTAGAGCGCGCACATTCTTCCACCACGCTGGATAGTTGTCTGCACCGCTGAGCTTGATCTTTGTCTCGAGCGACAGGTTCGCGATAGGCAACAGCACGTCTGCCATATTGACTGGTGACGATTGGGACCGTGAATGCGTAGAGGGATGACGAACACGATCGATCGCGTCGTTGAAAGGGAGCAATGATTGCGATTGAGACCGTGTGGAAACCAGCGTGACCGACTGCGTAGGTGGTTAAGCCAAGTCTGTGGTTGTGTGCGAGGACGTTCCTGGTGCACTTGCCTAACTCTAGACCGACACCAGCAGGCAACTGGCGCGGCCACCAGGAATAACGGGGTTCTAGTCTATAACCCCCCTGGGTTTCTACCACTTTCCCACGACCACAGAAGCCGACGGCGCAGCTTCTGCAGTATTCGTGTGTCTTTGCAGAGCCTCGCGAGGACTACGAGGGCTAGATGCAATCTTGTAGGGTGGCAGAAACGGTGTGGCGAGTGCGTGAGCGAAAAAAAATGCGTGGATGCTGATGCTAATTTGGCTGGTGGCAAACTCGGCTTCCTGACGATTCGGTGGTCAACTTTGCGCACTCGGGTCTCGATGGTCGTCGCACTCGCGGAGCTAGCTCCCCTTGAAGTCTCGAGGATACAGAGCTCGGAAGAGAGATGGGCTCAAAACCTATCGGAGAGGAAGTGGTTCATAGACTATGGACAGCTGACGACTAGACACCAACTCTTAACCCCTCTGGACAGAACAAACACCGACGAAGTCCTAACACCTTCACATGCATTACTACACTACTTATCCGTAGGATGTTCCTGGTCTGCTCTGTGCGATCCATCGTGATACAACCGAGAGCTGCTACATATGTACCTTCGGCCGGAGTCGTGACACGATCGGACAAGGTCAACGCGACTTGCTGTAATGACGCGACGAAGACGCCCTGGTCATAGAAAGTCGGCTTTTTACATGCTCCTCCCACTTTACAGATTGTAATGAAAAACCCCGATTACCGCTCAACTCGAAAGCAGCTGTAACAACCGGACAAGTCGACTCGACAAACATTTAATGCCCTAGATACTGTAACATGATATGCCAGTCTTCAACGTGGTTGCCCATATGACCCTCCCTGTCCATGCCTAGCCCCGCTCGAGTATCCCGGATCGCTCCCGTTGGAGTAGCTAGTACTACTTCGGCGCAAAGGTGGCGGACGCACCGGATAGCTTGTGGGTGGATACGCACGCTGTTCCCCAATATCGACATCGCTTGCGGTGTAGCCGTGCCCCTGCCATGGCGGTTGCGCGTAGTTCAGAAGCGGCGCACCCGAGATGGAGTCGGTGTCGTCGTGAAGGCGGCGCTGGTGGAAAGTGGAGTTCGGAAAAGTGTCCACACTGGCCGTCCGGTCGTACAGGAGGTTATCTGTGGAGCCCTCTGCGACTCGCATTTCGGATTTGGCATCGACAGAGTAGAAGGCTGGAGGAGTACTGCGACTTGCTAGCATATCTGTCGATGCTATGCTGCGCGCGTCGGAGGCCACTTGCGAGGAAGCTTCGCGTGGGTCGAACTCGAGGTTTTCCTGCATACCCTCAGCTTCACCGAAAGGGAATGACCAAACGCCTCTCACCTCGCGGATCGCCTTGATCTCTAATCCACTGTCGCCCTTGAACTGCTGGAACCATGTATACTCGGACAAGACCTCTCGTGCCAAGTTTTCTTGCGATTTGTGGACCATTACGGTGAACAATTGGGATTGCAGCAATGCAGGATGCAGGAAGCGGGTCTCCATCTCGCGGTGATGTGTTCGCTTTTCATGCTGATTGGCGAACTCTGCCTCTTCGGCGCTGCTAGGCGTGAAGTAGCGGAAGGCATACCCGGTCGTCTTGGCGAGATAAATCTTGAACACGATCAAGATGACGATAGGAGGCGCTGCAGCAACGCAGTCAAGCCATCGTTGACGTGCCAGTCCAGTCGCTGCAAAAGTCAGTCACATTGAAACGAACGCGGACGACTGACTGAGGACCATGAGCAGTTGCATGAGTACCACTCCTGCCAGCAAGCGGTTGACGTAGACGTTCCACATGCGCCCGCCGCTCTCTGCCCGTGAGACATACACGTACAGAAGCTGTCGTAGTCAGATCAGCTCAGCCGTATCCGAGTCAAAACTGTCCACACCTGATATTTGTACTACAAGATGACGAGTCAGTCATCTATCACGGGATCGAAGCAAGGGACGAACCACAACGGACGAGATCCAGAAAACACAGGTTGCGCCGATACTGACTAGCGGTGCAAGTGGAGCGTACTGATGACTCGTCAGCCTGTACGAGACATCAAGTCCAATTCACGATTAAGCCCACTGTGGCGATGAATAGCAGATTGACTGAGACGATTGCGTACTCAAAGTAAGGGGGCTGGCGCGGTTAAGCGTGATGTCTACCGACTCTATCGGGCTCACCGTTGTCCACTCGCGAATGTCTCGAGGTGTCCTTGCGAAAAGGAGACGCCTGACGGATAACAGAGCCAACTTGATTATTTGAGCAAGCTCAAAGAAGAACAGGAAACCTCGCAGCCTGCTTTGTTAGCCGCGCGAGTGACGCTGGCTGGCGCGACTTACGGAAGATATGTCAACCAATCTTTGGTATGTCAGTATTTACATCGACTCGGCGCGAACAACGCACATGTGGACCTGGTCGTTCCGTCAGCCGCGCCCTGGTAAGAATGCAAGTATCCACTCACTGTTGAACGTAAGTCCCTTGGATTTCTGAATGAAGCGTCAGTGGATGAACTTAGTTTTGCCGTGTACCCACCGTCGGGAATGTCTATGCATGTGCGTTAGTGCAGATTCGGGATGATCGGCTGTTGACGAACTGCTGAATCCACGCATGATCGTGCCAAAGGACTGATGCTTGCCTATCTTGATGACAATCTCGGCGATCGCCGCTACAGTGGTGTAAGTATGTCTCACTGTTGCACTGGCGAACTCACTGTAAGCCACTCCAATGAGCGAGAAGATCACCAAGTTGGACTGAACCATCGTCAGACAGATATTATCACCGGCAAAAGTCAACTCACAACTACCATGAAAGCGTAGTAACGCTGACACACCGCTCGATCGAGCCTTGAGCGAGTCATCGCGCCTTGGTACTTGGAAAGCTTGCGCATGACAATGGGCAGGAGATAGCCAAACGCTGCTGAGACGATGGATGGTAAAACACCAGATACCAAAGAAAATGTCCAGTCACCCCATTGACCGGCGTCTTTCCACTCTTCGAGGAATGTGACGTATACGGTCAACGCACTACGGGGTCAGCTGGTGCTGAGGTGAGACTTGGCAGTAGCAAAGTACCTCAAGTTGGCCAGCAGGGAGACCACAAGTACCTGGTATGTCAGCTTGCTCGACTGACTGGCTCATGACGTACCGGAATGGTGTTGAGTGCGCAGACAACACCAAGGATAGCAAAACCAAACCACTCGTTGGACTTGCGGGTGCTCGGTTCCAGCTTGATGTTCTTCCAAACCTGGACTCAAGTGAGTTGGCGCGCATCATCAAGCCAAGGTCTGAATACGTACTATGTCCTGCGGCGACGGAGCGAGCTGTAGTTCAGCTCCGAAAAGCTCCTTGAGGCGCCCGCGGTGCGTCCTCGCGATGCGGTGAGCATCGGCGACCGTCTTCATCGACACGAAACCTACTCGTCATCAGGATCGGACGCCGGTGCGAGAGTGTCAAACCACACTGACCATAATTTTCGCCTTGCGGTTTGATCTCCTTCTTGTGATGCTTGCGAGCATGACGGTCACGCTTGATCAATTGCTCGATGTCACGGCGCTTGGCTTCCAGACGCTCCCTCAAGAAATTGATTTCCTTGGCGTGGTACTCAATCGCATCCTGCAGACAAGTCAGCGGTGAGTGCTGTGCGGATCTCGGCATGTACTTTTTTCTCTCCGCCTAAACCCAAGAAGCCACCTTTTCTAAGCGTCGGTCGGTGAGTTGCCTTCTTGTTATGTTTGAGGTATTTGACGAGAGAGGCTTCGAGGTCCCGAACTGCAGCATTGTGTGCCTCGACCATGTCGGGAAAGTCGTCCAGTCGGCGGCCTGCAAGCTGTCAGCTGGCCCGGGCGGGACTGAAGCAGGAATGCTTGCCGATTGAGGTGCAGTCGATTTGAGCCGCTGAGAAACATCAGCTGAATGCGGTGTACGGCGACTGACTCACCGATCTTGATGCCATCAACTTTCAGCAATCCCATGAGTGCAACCAGTCCTTCGTCGGTGCGATAGTCTTTTCGGATTTGGGTGATCTGCGTGGTGTCAGACACGCTCGCCAAGCGGGGCACACACCATCAGGGTTCTTGAGTAGATTTTAGACTGATAGGCCGGGCTTCTGAACCAAGCTTGGCGCAGGAGAAGCATTTTCTGCCAGTGAAACCATACTGTATGACGTCTGTCAGCCAAAGCAGACGCCCACACACGACGTACCCAAGTAGATGATGACAAAGGTGATAATGTAGGTTGCCGCGACATGCACGAAAATAATGTTACCGCCTAGATTCTGAATCGTGAGGGTCGACAGAATGTTACGATTGGCTGAATCGACGTGTTGCAGGTTGTATACGATATTAACAGGTCTGGGTGGGTCAGTTGTGTTCCACAATGAGACAGTGGCCTACAAGAGAGCTCCACCGGCCACCACCGACGTTGCGACGAAAACCCATCGAACCAACCGCAGGAAGCGCAAGAAAGCGACGCCGTCAAGACCTTGGACGATGTCAGGTGCTGCCGGCAATCATGTAGTCAACACGAACCAATCTGGTCCGACATTTGCTGTTCTTTGACGTGCAGCACCGGGCTGAACCACGAAAAGAAACCATTCGGGATCGAGGGCGGTTGGACGGCGGTAGTGAAAGAGCTAGGGTCATCTGATGTCTGCGCAGCGGCATATTTGATCTTATGGGTCAGTCCAGTAGCGGAGGTCCAGCCGGACATACTTTGGGTGCATAGACTTTTCGTTGGCGTGGCCTGAAGAAGCTGAAAGCAAGCAAGGTTGCAAGCTGAAGGGACATTCGTGAGCATGTGAGAGCGAGTCGCCCACAGCCTACATACCGATATACCCGTCATCAATGCAATCTGCGAGCCAACGGCCTTCACAGAGCTAGAGCGACTGTTGAGCTCGGACACCGTGGGACGCGGGGCACTCACACTTGCGATAGCGTCTTTTCATACTGCTCCAGCAGCTCCTTGAACGTATTCTCATCTATTGAGGACGACATTGCACCTGTCGCAAGCCGACCGGGTGCTGCTCTTGGTTACCGTGCTGTCAGTTGAAAACTGCGATTGGAGCAACGTCTATGACGCCACGCGAACGAAGATTGCGGTGCTGCCTGGGTGCACGCGAATGGCCGAGAAGACACAGTGATGAGAACGGTGTGTGTCGCTGACCGTCGTCGTTGCTGTTGCCTGTGCGACAACCGATTGTCCTGCGCCTGGCAGTCCGATGGTGTCTATGCCTGATCAATACCAGAAGCTGTGCTCGCCGCGTCTGAAACGTCGCGTCCCCTCAATTGTCTCTTGCCACGTGGCACCAGCTACTTTTTCAGGGTGCATCCCCGCCGCAGCTGCGTCCACCAGCTCAGCTGCGTCAGGCGCGCTGCAGAGTGTCTGGTAGAGTCATGGCAGTCTGCGCTTGCAATCTCACAACCACTGACGGCTTGGGCTGCAATGCATGGGTCGGCCGCCTGAAACCCCGAAACCGTGCTTGCGACCGCACAGACGGATCGCCCATTCACCTTTGCCGCCTCCGCCTCATGGCACCAGACTTGCATTTTGCTCCGCGCTGACCGCTCCGTGCTTGTCTGAGCATACTCATCTCGACCTGCAGAGACAGCAAACCACTGGCGGCATGAGTGTAGCCTTTGAGATTGGGGATTTCTTTTCGAGGTATTCTTCGCCTCATCTCACACCCGGACCGTCTCGTGACAGCACATAGGTACGACTGGCAAATCGGCAAGGGAGGTTTTGGAGATGTCTACCTAGGTCGTCGAAGGGCGAGTAGTGAGCTGGTGGCGATCAAGCTTGAAAGGTTTCTTGGCTTGCCAACGCTGGCTTGAGCTCAACAACGCAGTACATCTACCAGTCGGCCTGTACTGAGCAAAGAGGCACGTATCTTGCAAGACTTGGGATGTCATGCTGGTCACGATGTGACTGGAATTCGTGAGTCCATCCCGTCAACGCACCAGGTTGCTACCCATCACTACCAGCGAGATACCTGTATAGTGGCCCAGTCAGGAACTCTGTTCCGATCTCAAGACCGACAAGCCGCGAAGGCTCGCCGCGACCGCCCTTCCCGTGTGCATATCTTATGCGGCCCTTGACCGAACCCGACCTCGGCGAACTGCTCCGAACCCGGTTGAGGCCACCAAACACGCCACTGGGGGCGCGCTCATACCCTCCTCGATCCCCCCAAGAGACATCTTCAGCATACATTGGCTTGGTGACCGAGCGTGTCGGGGAGAACCTGGAGTACCTGTTCCAGAGGGCGATAGCGAAACAAAGACCCTCGCGATCGTCGAGTCGATCCGGGCCACTTGCGGGGCAATATTGGCCGGCAGGGGCATTTGCGGGGCTGAACAGCGAGGCATCATCGCAGAGCTCACAGTCTTCTGTACGGTCTGTGAGATCACCTCAGCCATCCCCTTTGACGCCAGTGTCTGCCAGCAATCCCTTCTTCACTGGTGAACCGATCCGCGACAGCCTCCGCGCACTAGACTCTGAAAGATCCAGCCGCCCATCTTACTCCAACTCAGGCTGGGGGTTTCCTTCAGTCGTTTGGGTAGGGCAGCAGGTTCTTGACAGGCTCGCGTATGTTCACTCCCGAGGGTACGTTCATCGTGACATCAAGGTTGGCTTTTTTTACTTGGCGCCGCACATATGCTCATGAATGACAGCCGGACAATCTCTGCATTGGACTTGGAGCACTCAAACGAGTCATTTACCTGATTGAGTGCGCTGCTCACCAATAGCCTTGGGCTGTACTGATCCTGAATAGTTTTGGTATGGCGCAGACATACCTCGATGCGCGAACTGGAAGTCATATCGAGCAACCTCGTCCGGACTTGAGCAAGATGGTCGGAACCCAGCTTTTCATGTCCAGTCGTTGTGGTCAGTTCATCTGTTCGGGGCCTTGCAACCTTGCTGAGTGCCGTCATCAGAGGGTTCACGCCGAGATGACATCGAATCTTTGGGATACACCTTGGCCTGTGAGTGGCGCTCGATCTCACAACGGGATTCTTTGACCAGACCCAGACTTTCTCTTGGGTCCGTCACGCAACGTATGATACCGTCGCTGATGGCATTAAGGATCTCTGCCCTGGCAGGATCTAGTGGATCGTTTTGAAGCTGTGTTCGCACAAGCGCAGCGGCAGTGGAACCCAGAGGTCGTCGTTTGGCACGAGCGCATTGTGGGAACCAAGCGTCTGTGGGCGCTGGGAGGTCGTAATGGCTTGCGTGAGTGTCTCATCCTCGTGAAAATGGGTTTGATACGTCTGCAGCCGAGGAACTACAGGCTTGGTTCGTCTACTGCGACCGCCTGTCATATGCCGCCGTGCCGGACTACTCATACTTGCAGTCATTGTGAGTCAAACGACGTATACTGTCCATGCTAACACTGCCTGGGTTGTCCATGTTACGGAGACGATGAGACGGTCACCCTGTTCCCTGAACATAACGGCGGGCGCAGAACGCTTTCATGGGCACCTATACCTTACGTCTCAAAGCGGTAGTGATGTGATGAATCGAACTGGAGCGCCGGTAGCTCTGGCGGGGCTACAAAGATGCTCATCACGTCATGTACAATCACTTGATGCTACGTCCTTATTCGTCAGATAGTGAGTCAGAGTCTTCCTCGACAGCGAAAGGTCCGCGAACGGATAGATGACGGCCGTTGGTCTTGTTCCCGGACGCCTTCGAGGGCTGAGGTGTTGCCGGCGTCAACGCCGCAAGTGTCTGCTTATTGTGCCCCTCCAGCTCGGTCGAGGTCGGCGGGGAGAATTTGTTGACCGGTTTGCGGTCGAGCGCGCGAGGCAGGGCATCAGGATTGCTCGGCTGCCGTCGTGTCGAAGGTGTTCCCGCCCACCCGCACCGGCAGACACGTGATGCATGGCGCAAGACGTGGCTCCAACAGGCCATGAAGTACAACTCGTAGGCGACTGAAACGGAGCGCAGACAAAAAAGGGGGAACAGAGGAGGAAGAAGGGGAGGATGGCGGGTGAACCTTTGAGCTTGCAGCCGTCTTCGATGATGGCGGAAAGACGATTGAGCCAATCTCGAAGCCGTCCCTTTGGCGATTCTGGCGAAACTGCCAGAAATGCCAAAAGGCAGAGGCGGCTAGCAAGCTCCTAACGCCTCGCTATCACTTGCTCTCCCGTCCAACGCTGTAATCCAACTCAACGGAGTCAGTCCCACCGCTTTCGTAGCCGGTCACGTACCATTTCCGCAAGGACCGCTGGAAGCATCGAGAGGTTGGAAGTCCTCCGAGCGAGCAAGGTTGCGTGACATTCGTAGCCTTCGCCATTGCTCACGGGCCGCGCTGCCGCCATCTGGAACCCGTACGGAGAGTAGGCCACAACCAATGTCCAGGTCAGCTAGGGACCATTTTCGCTGGTCCGACGTCAGAGACCAGACGGGCTAGGGGAAACTGACGCGTTGAACTTTGCTGCCATGACCGCCCAGTACGCCAGCATCCACTCGCCTCCCGTATACGAGATGGCTTCGTACGGCAACACATAGATCAATCAGTAGTCGCAACACCGAGCGCACTCGCCGCGCCGAGGAGCAAGCGTTAGTGCAAGCTACCCAAGCTACAGTGAGAAGGACCTCTTCAATTGGAGATATTGATACCAACCCAAGCCCGCGAACCAATCGAGGTCGAATGCACGTCGTACGTATGGAAAGGCAAAGGCTGCATGGACTATGGACAGCAGCCGGGCTTTACAGACGCCTTAACCCCTCTGCACACTGCACATTGCACAACTCCGAAAGGCCGAAGCCCGCAACCCCTCATAGTACGTGGGATGAGGGCTGAGTGAGTTTGCCCTGCAAGTCATTGCCAATACATGAACATCAACAACGCCTGCAGTGTCGTCCGTTCTACCGCACTCAAGGCATTCCACTCGATCCTCCATGTGCTAGCCGCCTCGTTCTTGCTGGCTTGCGCCGCTGTCTCCGGCTCGAATGAGAAGCCCCACTCTTCTTGCTGTCTATGACCAGTGCCATCCGTGGGTGGCTTCCCGTTCTGCGGGCCGCGATCCGACGAGGTGTCCATCCCTTCATCCTCGCTGTACTCGGAGATTGCCAAAGTCTCGAGCGACAACCGAGGTCGAGAGACCTTTCGCCGTTCTAGCTGGATGGTCACCATCTCTCCCGTCGAAGTCAGCACCGCCAAAGCGCCCGTCGCAGCAAAGCTAGTCATTTGAACGTAACACCCTCACTAGCATCCATCGCTTTAAGTAGCGACCCTGCAATCTACGCATAAAGGGAGTTTAGCCGAAGCGGTGTTTCAATGCGCTTACTTGCTTACCGGTCCTTTGATAGATGCTAACATAAACCTGACAGACAAGCGAGGAGGCCGCTCCGCCTTGTGAGCCGTAGGTCCGGATCTAGATCAATCAGCACTTGTATGGTCGTGCAGTGTAATTCAGCAACCACATACCCTTCATATGCGCGCGCGGATCAAGGCGACAGGCGAACGGCTTTCGCGTCGTCGGTCAAACAAAGCTTGTCGCGCTTCGCCTTGGCATCACGCGACGCTGTTTCGGGCTCGTAGATCCATCCTCAGTTTGCAATGTTTGTCTTGCAGCCGTCCGCATACCTCTGTTCGCGGCGCTGTTGCCGAGGGGCATTCACTGTGGTGAGGGGGGGTCTAAGTTTTCTGATTTAGGCAGTGATACGAACGGCTGTACTATGGCTAAAATGAGTGATGCACCGCCTACACTGAACCTCGCTCGAATATGATAGCGTTCTACCTATTCTCTCTCGTCGATGCTCGAGGTCCCTCAACTGCGGAACCTCGTCTTCCGCTGCGCGATCTAGAGTTCTCGTCCAGTCAGGACAGATCTTCGTTGATCTGGCCTTCCAGCCGCAGGACTATCGCCCTCTCTCAGCGAGGTCCTCCCAAGCGTGGTTTGCAACATGGACAACTTGCGAGTAAGGATGGCGTGGCGAACTTCCAGCACCGAAGCAAGTATACGCAGTAGGCGAGATGATGGAGTGTGGCACCGCGCTCTGTGAGGCCAACAACATAAGGCGTTACGCCTCTGCATGAAATGACGCGAAATGCATACTCGCGTTAAGCCAAGTAATTCAGCATATTCTTCTCGACATCGTCCCGCTCCAAGTACTGAAATCGTCGTCAACAAAACAGCAGGCTGAGCTACCGCAAAGTTCAACTCACCTCCCGTTCAATGAGGTCTTCGATGCGCTTCTTGATATCTTTGACGTCTGGTGGGAATAGCTTGTGCACAGCCTCAATGACAGCGTCAACTAGCAGCTGCATGGACAAGCGCTTCCGCCCTTTCATGATCTTGACAACATAGGCATCAAGGATGGCCGTTCGATCCACGAGCACCTGCATGTTGGTCTGCTTGGACTCGTCGGCCTTGACATATAATCAGCTTGATGTATCACAGAAGCAGACGTGTACGCACCGAGATCTCTTGTTGGACCTGGTTGATGCGAAAGCGAACGCGTTCGCTCGCGAAGCCTTTGTTGAAAGAAATGCGGTCTGTCGGAAGAACGTCTTTTCCTGGAGGGCGCTTCTGCAAGACCCGCGTTGTCTTCTTTCCGAGGGCAAGTGATTGCAGTGTCCGTGCGAGCTCGGACGTTTCTGGGTTCCGATGAGTAATGGACTCTTTGATGCAGGCAATGCCTCACCTAGCCCAGTTCTCGTCTGCAGTTCCAAAGTCGTGAGGTTGTCGTCGTCGTTGAATTGCAAAAGCACCAGAGCTTGAAACAAACTGACGCTGATCTCGTAGCGACCCGATGGGAAGGTTGCGGTAAGGGTCGCAGTTGCAAGTTGGTGACGCCACGATAATTTTCGGTTCTTGTGTTGGCTCGCGTACCATGCAGTGAAAACGTCCAATGATTGTTGCAGCTGCTAGGGTGAGCAAACGGTGTCATATCCCAAACGACTCACCTGAGGGGTAAGACGAAGATCCCACCCTTTGGTGAGTTGCGGATATCTGCACGTCACTTAGCTCAGGCCCTTGAAACATTCTGCGCGTACGGAGGCCAAGCCGACTCTGTTAAAACATTGGCGGTCAAATGATTCGGATCTGGATGAGCTTCGGGCGCGGTGCTTTTCGCTTGTTGAAAGGCCTTGATGAGACTGCGACGTTAATGTAGGATCTGTACCGTCATCTACGCACCTCTCACTGAGTTGCAAGTCTTTCAACATGACGTCGCCAGATGTGAATTCATCGCCCATCTCTGTGCGAGATGAGCACACTCTGCTACTCGACGAGCGACTGACCATTTTGCAGTTTTATAATCATACTCCGTTCAAGGTCATCACTTGCGGATTTGTTCAACAGGAGTCGCTTGGCTAGACCAGACGCATAGAACGCCTTGAAGATGTCTTTGTCTTTGGTGTAGCGGATAAGAGCAATGATCTCGTCCAGCAGCAGATTGAACTCGATTTCTGTCTTTGTTCCTTCCCCGTGACGCATGACCGTGTCGAGATGCTTTGCTGTTCAAGCGTCAGCCCACACGAAATTTTCTGGACAAGAGTTCGCACCAATCCACTCGGCCGGGGCGTTATGTCTAGAGTCCACACCAGCCTTGAATGCAGTTCTTGTACACTCCTCGAGCTCTCGTCGCCGTAACGCACTGCCGGGGACTGCGGACCGTACTTGATTGTAATACGCAGAAGTTGCTCGTTCGACGAAGCGGGTGGTGTCTAGAATCACGTCCACCATCTGATAGTCCTTGCTGGGATCCGATATGGCTTGCGTGATCGCAGTCTGCGTTGTGAGCACTGTGAAAGGTCAAGCCTGATAGCTCACCTGTATCTGACTGCCTACACGCGCTGACAGAATACTGTAGGCTTCGAGCTGCGTGAAAACATCGAAAGAACGACTGAACAGGGCACTGTCCTTGCGTTTGACGATTGACAACGCAACTGAGAGCATGAACTAGAGTCACGACGGTAATCTATGCGTACCTTCGTCGGCCACCTCGGTCAGCTTGCTCGCAGTTACTGCGGCTTTCACAGACGTAACCATTCGAGACCACAAGAATGACGGTAGCGTTTGCCGGGCGATGTCATCCTCAGACTGCAACGCAGCAATGACTTTGTCGACATAGTCGATAGACGTGCATGTCTTTTGCAAGACGGCATCTGCAAGGTGATCGAAGTGAACCAGGTAGTGTTCCCTCGACTGCGCCACGATCTCATCTTCGTAGAGGTCGAGGACAGTATATGCTGCAAGTTTGGTCGAAACTGCGAGCAGCACCTCTGCGTTTGCATTGCCGATACTGCGGGCGCAACGATCAGTACCGCATAATGACTATTCTCAAAGAGCCGTACCTGTTGCGCATGGACGCCAGTGACGAGAGCAGAGCAGTTCTTGTCAAGTTTTGCACTCTTTCATTGAGCAGAACGAAGCGTCGAAAAGCATCGTGCGCAACCTGGCTGGCGAGCTTGTTAGCTTGCGTTACCGCTATACTGTACTTGGACCTACCTCAACGAGTTGACATTGTGCAGCGCCCGTATGGTCGGCTTATCGGCGTGGGCCAAGACTGCACATAGAACAGTCTTTCATAGGCCAATCAGCCAAGGTTCCACTCGAAAATCAACGACTGACTGCACGATCGGACCAACCTGCCTCTGCTGATGTGACGGTCGCAAGCCATCGACAGCCCGTGCTATCGCCTTGTGTTGCCAGCAAGTCTTCCGCGAGCTGACGCGCAGCTCTCTCCAACTCGATTCTACCCTTGTCGTGCACATGGCGCGCAGCGGCTGCATCGGCCGCGATCACCAGTCTACAGCCTTCGGCCGTGCTCGCCAGGGGTACCTGCTTGGAGGTGCGATGCAGTATAGGATGAATCGAGGCTAGCACTGTTTGCAGCCGCTTGGCGTTGGTAGTGGACGATCGGGCAGACCCTGCGGTGATCAGTTGGACCATAATGGGTGACAACGCACCGTCGAGGCTCAGACGGACGACATTGTCCGAGTGGAAACCCGGTTGCTGAGACCGCTTGCTCGTAAACAGACTTTGCGATACACTGGGCAGTTGCAGTAGAGACATGCTTTGATGTCTAACGACGTGCTTTCGTGAGTAGTGCGAGCGTCAATGGCAGCGGTGGAGGTCTACACGACCGCGGGGTGTATGTATGCTGATGCTTGATTTCATGCGGGTCATTGTATAGTACACTAGGCAGACGGTACAGAGGCCAGCACGGTCTCTTGCTCCCGCTCGATAGCAGCGAGTCTTGCTAGGATATCGGCCTGGCGCTTTTCGAGTACGGAAAGGTAGTCATCATCCGATAGCTTGCGAACAGGTGTCACTGCCGCAAGAGCCGTCATGATCTTTTGCGGTAAACCGGCTTGGCCCTCGTTCGCAGTGGGACGGTCGTTGGGGTCGACTTTGGTCGGCTCAGGCCGTCTAGCAAGGAGATGCAGCCGCACGATTCGGGTTTCGTTGAGAGCCGACTGCACGCAGAGCCCAATCAATGAGGCAGTCAACGCTGCGCGCGGAGCAGTGCGAACACCACCTGGTGGCGTCAGCCTCTGCAAAGACCGTCGAATCTGGCAACCAGAAGCACGCACGGAAACCAGCAGAGAGCAGTCCGCCAGCAAGCCCTCCGGCCACGGCGGAATCGACAAGCTTGAACGTTCGCACTTGGGTTACAGAGCGCGGTTCGCTCGACGCAGTAGACGGCACTGTGCGAGCCAAACGCAGACCCGGTGTAATCAGGTATTCACGTATACCTATTGACGCGGGTGAGTCGCAGTCCAGAGTCCATGCGCCCTTGAAACCGACCGAAGAAGGCTATACCGGCTATGCCACAGTTGAGACCCATGGTGAGAGAGAGGATGACGGGGTTCTGCGAGCGAATCACGCCAATCGATGCGCCTATGGTCGCGCCAAGGGCCGCTGCAAGACACAAGCAAAGTGAGCGATGCATACGCCTACTGCGAGCCCGACCCATTCCAACTGACTGGTGGCGACGACCCCGGCCGCTACCACTACTGGCGCGCGCTCGTCCATGACCGAGATGGCCTGAGCGCTGCCAAAAGGTGGCCAAAGTTGCGAGGCGGTGCCGACGCTCACGTGGGCGTGATCCCGAGCTGAACGCGGTGTACCCCTGGGGTGCACCGTGGCACTACCCGATCGGGAAACGCGCACCGTCTGTGCCGCACGCTCAGCGCGTACCGCCTCTCGCGACGTCGTCGATCCAGCTCAGCGTTAGCGCACCGTCGGCAGCACGCTCAGCAGCATCGGCAAACGGGAAGCGTTCCAGCAGCATAGCCAGCGGCTCTGTCGCATCCGAGTCAGCTCTTCTCAGCTGTCCACGACCCTCGTCCCCTCGGCCAACGACCCCGGCACGACTCCACGAAAACCAGTTCAGGACACGCTTCAGCACGAGCCGTTCCTGCCTCACGGTCCACCGGCCCTTTGAGTTCTCGGACGGGCGTGCGCTCTTGGCCGTCTTATCGACACGTCTCTTTTCCTCTGCACGAGCCTGGACGACCCGCCCGCAAGGCTACGATTGCTCTAGGCCCGTAGGCGAGGCCTCTTTGGCGACGAATCTGCACGACTCGCATCCGTCTAGACGCCTGCTACCAACTTTGACGAGCCGACGCGGCGCAATGTCGTTTCTCAGTAGACGGCCGCTTGCCCTCGCGCTCGCTGCTCTTTGCTGCCTGCCTGCCGCATGCGCGCTTCGCTACAACGCTTCGCTTGACGCCTGGAACATCAACAAGAATCAAGGTCAGCACGCGTGGCGCTGGCTCGAGCGGATGTGGAGCTGATGGTCCCAGATGCGACTGCAATCGCCGATTACTCGACTGTACGAGCCAATACGACATACACGCCTTCCCCTGAAAACTGGAGAGTGCGTGAAAATCAGATACAGCCGAACGTGGCTGACCTTAGACAGGAATTGCCTTGTTACACCCTTTTGCTGGACAAATGGATGGACGGCGACCCTTCGAATGACGACTTTTTCAAGACAATGTACGAGTACGATCACCGCGAAGTCAACTTGCGCAACGGAGGCGATGCAGAGGGGCTTTTGAACGCTCGCGGGCTCGACTACCTTCAAGGGATGGGTGTTCGATCGATTTACATTGCAGGAACCTACTTTCTCAACATGCCATGGCAAGCCGACGGTCAGTTCTTTGCATGATACCGCAGTCTGACTTACCCCAAGCACAGGCTACTCTGCCATCGATTTCACCTTGTTGGATCCGCATTACGGCACGCTCGAACACTGGGGCCAGCTGATTGATGAGATGCACGCTCGCGGGATGTACATCATTCTTGATTTCACCGTCGGGACCATGGGTGACTTTATCGGATTCAAAGAGTACGTGACACGCGTATGTTCAGAGTCGAAACTCATGTCTCCATAGTCACTTGAACACATCGACGCCGTTCAGCATCGATGAGTACGAGGCGCAATGGAAGCGGCCGACATATGCTCCTTGGGGCTTTGACTACTACCCCGACTTCAACTTCACCAATGGTACGTCGAGCATGGTTGTCACTTGCAGCGCACTGATAACCACAGTGTACAATGACACCTGCGAGCTGCCGACATTCTGGCTTGACGACGGAAGCATCATCGACCCCGGCAAGACGGGTTGTTATGCAAGTGAATTCGATCAGTACGGTGACATCGAGGCTTTCGGTGTTTTGTGCGTGTCCATGGTGAGAATCAAGTCCGAGGCTGACACACCGCAGCCCGGATTGGCAACGTCAGCTCGCCAAGTTCGCTTCCGTGCAGGATCGTTTGCGAGAGTGGTCGACTGCGTCTGCGGACAAGCTCAAGCGCTTCGGCTGCTTGTCTATCGAGGCTCTCGACATCGACGGTATCCGTATCGACAAGGCGACCCAGGTCACTGTGGGCTTCATGGCCGATTGGTCGTCGCATACACGCGAATGCGCCAAGCAGTTCAACAAGACAAACTTCTTCATTCCGGGTGAAATCACTGGTGGTGATACGTTTGGTGCTCTGTACATGTAAGTGTGTCTTGCGAGGTCGAACTCCGTTGACGTCTTGCAGTGGCCGCGGTCGAACGCCGCAGCAGCGTCCCCCCTCATTCCTCGACGCGACCAACATGACTCAGGATCAGCGTCAATACTTTCTTCGTGACGAGAACAATGCCGGTCTCGATTCGGCTGCGTTCCATTACTCGGTCTACCGATCGCTCTGTCGCTTCCTCGGAATGGACGGTAACCTCAACGTCGCGTACGACATTGACGTCAACTTTGTCACCGCCTGGAACCAGCTTGTGGTCACAAACGACTTCCTCAATCCCATCACGAACGAGTTTGATCCGCGCCACATGTTTGGAATCACCAACCAGGATGTCTTCCGTTGGCCAAGTTTGGCGAACGGTACCGAGCGCCAAGCTTTAGGCATCTTCATCAGCACTCTGGTTCTGCCCGGCATGCCCTTGCTGTGGTACGGCGAGGAGCAGGAGCTGTACCTGTACGATAACGGTGCAGCCAACTACCTGTACGGTCGTCAATCGATGATCTCCAGCCGCGCCTGGCAACGGCATGGTTGCTACCGGATGGGCTCGAGTCAGTACTACAACATGCCGTACGACAAGGCTTTGACAGGCTGCGACGATGATTGGAACTCACTCGACCACTTTGATCCCACCACCGGCACGCGGCGTACCATCAAGCAGCAAAACTTTCTGCGAACCCAGTTCCCATCGCTCATGGACGGTTTCAATCTCGTGCAATGGGGTAATTGGACCTACCGTATCCAATTGCCGGGTTCGAACGTCACCCAGACGGAGATCGGCATGTGGTCCACCGGCCGCGCACCCCTTCAGACTCAGACCGGGGGCAAGTTCAGCGGGAATGGTAGCATCCCCGTCTGGCTCTTGTACACCAACGAAAACAAGACGACGACATACACTCACGATTGCAAGGCCGACGAGAACTGGATCGCGTCGCCCTACGCGAGCACGACGGTCAAAAACCTATTGTACCCATACGACGAGCACACTCTCGAGGACTCACTCGAGTCGTACAACAACGATAGTGCAGCACCTTGGCGTGGATGTCTACCGACCGTTACCCTCGATCCGTTCTCCTACAAAGCATTTGTGCCGATCACCAACTGGGTACAGCAGCACCCGGCCATGACGCGCTTTACACCCGGTCACGATGCGCGCATCCTTTCCACGTCAAACGAGATACAGATCACTATCGAGTTCGACACCGAAATGCAATGCACTTCGGTCACCAACTCGATCTCGATCAACTTCCGAGGTGCGGATGGCACACCGGCGCTTGACACCAATTCAGTCAATTGCGCCGTAATGTCAGCCGACCAGCTCGCAGCCGAGCCCGCACAGGTTATTGGCGCTGTGGCACCGTCGCATTGGGTGTGGTCGGCAACAATCCAGAATGCGCCCGATGGCATTTACGACATCATCATCGACAATCCCCGCGCGGACGCTGCTGACATTACAACCAACTCGCGTGATCACTTGATGTTGCGCAAGGGGACGATCGACAATCCAATGGTGTGGCCCGAGGAAGCAGACTACAGCTCGACCCTGCTGAGCAAGGTGGATGGCGCCTACACGCTCAACCACACTGCATACGGTGCCGACCGATTCCGCTACTCTGGCACCTACGGCCAGGAGTGGTCGGATTGGCAAGATTATGACGGTACCGCCACGACCGTCCCTGACTCGACCTTTGACAAGAAATGGTGGGATGGTCAGCACATCCAGGTGCAATACTGGTCCTCAATTGCTCAATCGGCGACCCACATTGTGCATGGCGACGTGGATTACAGTGGACAAAGACGCTGGCCGCAGTTGCTGGCTCGCGGCTCGTTCAACAACTGGGGCTTTGATCTTGGCATTGATTCCGACTTTGACAACGACAACGGCGACTGGTCGATACCGTTGATGGCATCATGGCCTTCTTATGTGCAGCTCAACGTCTTTGGCTTTGACGACTACTTCTACGGTGACGCCGATGGCGACGGCATCATCGACCGGCTGCCCCCCAACGCGCTATCGCCCAACTACCTCAACATGTCGCTGCCGCCCAGTCCTTATCTCGCATGGACACTCAACGTCAACGACAAGACTGGAGCTTGGTCAGTAACGCCGATCGGTCACCAGAACGTCAGCATTATCCTCTTTGCTCTGCTCGTTGCCATACCCCTCATCACGGCGTTCATTGCCGCTGCCGTGTTCCGATACTCGTTCTACGCCATCAAGGTGAACAAGTGGGGTATCAAGCCAACGAAAGAGACCAACTATTTCCCAATCGGCGCGGATAAGAAGGAAATGACAATGGCAACTACTGGTGCCGCTGTCGTACCCGTCAACGAGAAAGCTGGCAAGCACAGCACGCCCGCCAAACTCATAGGGTGGCCCGAGATCCCTTCCAAGCGCCGCAAGGTGCTCATCGCAACGCTTGAATACGAGATTCTCGATTGGAAGCTCAAAGTCAAGATTGGTGGGCTCGGTGTCATGTCGACACTCATGGGCAAAGCCATGTCTGATGTTGATCTCATCTGGGTGATTCCGAAAGTCAAGGATCTCGAGTATCCACAGGGAGAATATGCCGAGCCGATCGAGGTCATCATCTTTGGCGAACCATACCTCATCGAAGTCGAGCTGCATGTCGTGGATAACATCACATATGTCATCCTTGACAGTCCCGTCTTCCGCGCGCAGACAAAGTCTGACCCCTACCCGCAACGAATGGACGATCTCAGCTCTGCTATCTTCTACTCGACATGGAATCAAGCTATCGCGGAGGCCATTCGGCGCAACCCGGTCATCGACATCTATCACATCAACGACTATCACGGCGCACTCGCACCTTTGTACCTCCTGCCCAAGGTTGTGCCGGTCTGCTTGTCGCTCCACAATGCCGAATTCCAGGGTCTCTGGCCCCTTCGCACCAAGGATGAGATGAAGGAAGTTTGTGCGGCTTTCAACATCCCCAAGGAGATCTGCAGCAAGTACGTGCAATTCGGCAACACCTTCAACCTGCTCCACGCTGCGGCGAGCTTCATCAGTCACCATCAAAAGAGTATCGGTGTCGCTGGTGTGTCCGACAAGTACGGTAAACGCAGTTGGGCTAGGTACCCCGCCCTTTGGACTTTGCGCAACATTGATTCACTGCCTAATCCGGATCCTACCGACATCGCCGCACTCGAAGCCCAGCCAATGGCCGTGGACAAGATCACTGTCGACGAGGAGTCCGAGGCAAAGCGGCCAGAACAAAAGCGGTTGGCACAGGAATGGGCTGGCATCAAGCAGGATCCCACTGCCGATGTAAGTTGCAACGGACGTAAGGGATGCGCATGCTGACTTGAGATTCAGCTCTTTGTTTTCGTTGGACGTTGGTCGAAACAGAAGGGCGTTGATCTGATTGCCGATGTCATGCCCTCGCTGTAAGTACTGTGATTGGCTCGAGTGGACATACTGACGCCATCAGGCTTGACAAGAAGCCCAAAATTCAGCTCATCTGCGTCGGGCCCGTCATCGACTTGTACGGTCGCTTCGCTGCCGAAAAGCTCGCCCGCCTCATGGAGATGTACCCCGACCGCGTTTTCTCCAAACCCGAATTCACCTCGCTACCGCCATACCTCTTCAGTGGGGCCGACTTTGCCTTGATTCCATCTCGTGACGAGCCTTTCGGTCTTGTCGCGGTAGAATTCGGGCGCAAGGGTGCTCTTGGTGTTGGTGCACGTCTTGGTGGTCTTGGCTTGATGCCGGGTTGGGTACGTAACGGCCCTTCTTCTTGATGACCGCTGACAATCCACAGTGGTTCCCGGTCGAAAGTAGTGCCACGGTACACATGTTGTCGCAATTGACCAAGACGATCAAACTCGCCTTGAAGTCTACAGACGAGGAACGCGCCATTCTGCGTGCCCGATCTGCCGTGCAGCGGTTCCCTGTCGTGGAGTGGCGTCAGCGACTTGAAGATTTCCAACGCCGCAGTATCGTTGTCAGCCGCGCTACCGCCGGCGAGAATGCTTGGGCGTACGATGATGCCCACGTCCCGGAACCCGGCAGCCTGTACTCGCAGCAAGGCTACAGCTCGTCGAGCATCCAGCGTATCGATTGGAGCCAGCGATCAGGCGCCCAAACGCCCGACTCGCAGCCTGGATCACCTGGTACCCCAAGCAGTCCTCTTGGTCAACAAGACCAGCGATTGAATGATGTACAGCCGCAGGACAACTTCAACCCGAACCAGCTCAGTGCGTCGGGCGCATTGTATCACCGTCGGTTCGAGGGTGATCAAGCTGGGGACGACGATCGGGCGAGGAGGCAGTCCCACCGCTCCTCTGCGGAGTCGTTCTATGATGAGGATCCCAATGCGGGTGGACATGAGGGCGAGCACGGCGGTCCCGGACGCAAGCAGGCAAACTTCCATCTGCGAGGCGACGGCTATAGCCCTCACGGCGATGACATCTACGAGGATGAAGAGGGCTCGGAGCGTTACCATTCCCAGGCCAGCTCTGATATGGGCGACACCACAGCGGTCGGCTCCAACTTTTCTGCTGGACGGGATCCGAATGGATCGCAGTCCTACGACAACTTTTTGGCTGCTGCGAACCGTCAGATCGCACGCCAGGCCAAGGGTGTCAAGGACCCTTTCCTCGAGCATCGCCAGAGCATGGACAGTCTGAACGGCAATGTTGCTCCCAACCGGCCTTTCACAACTCACTCTCGCGCTTCATCGTTCGACTCCATCTCCTCGATTATGGATGAGAAGGGCAGCTCGTCGCCACTGAACAAGGCCATCGAAACAGTGAGTGCGCTGGTGATACGTGCTTTGTCCTACTGATCTTGCGCTCAGTTTACCGACGCCGATGGGGAGGTTGCGCAATCTTTCGTACAAAGATTACAAAACTTGTCTGCGGACAACTCGAAGGGAGATCTCTGCATTGAGAAATTCTTGATGAAGAGCGAAAAGGCCTTCTTCACGGAAGTCAAGCGCGAGAAGATGTCTTGTACGTTCCGCTTTGACTTGTCGTGGTAATTGCTCATGGCGTGCAGCGATGAGTGTCAAATCGTCACGAGACTCTTTCATGAACTCGCGCGCACCTAGCATGGTGGACGGGTATCGCCCAGAATGTGAGCACTGTTTCTGCGTCTTTCGACGCAACTTGACCGTCTGGCAGTCACCAACGATCTCCCTATAGCTCCTTATTCGATGGGTACCCACGAATCACCACCAGATGGCTATGGCGATCAAAACTACGACGAACCGGGACAAGACGCCAGCATGACGCGCTTGCAGATCTTCATGCAGCGTTCTATCGCTGGCTGGCCATTGTACACCATCATCATCTCATTCGGACAGGTGTGTAGTGGTGTGGAGTGCTTTATGAGGGCTGATCACGATTCCGTCGGTGTAGCTCCTTAGTGCCGTAAGTCGGACTGCAATCATCGCCTGGCAACATCACTGAAACATCTTAGACCTCGTTCCAATTGACCTTGCTCACCGGTAACAACACGCAAACCGCGGTGGACCTTTACATCATTGGTGCAATCTTCTTCGTTGCTTCAATTGTATGGTACACGCTGTTCCGCATGCGCCCTTCAGTATGGGTTCTGACTGTGCCGTGGCTCATGTGTGTATTCCTCGACATTGTGTTGTGCGCTGACGCGGTGTGCAGTTTTGCCATTGCTTTCTTCCTCATCGGGCTTCCGTCGTTGCATGGCGTCTTCATCCCTCCGCAAAAGACGATCACCTCGGTGGCGACCTGGTGTAAGTTGCAGCGTCGAGACAAGTGCTCAGCTAACATGATTGCAGGCTACGGTGTCGCGTCGGCGGCTGGCTTCTTGTTTTTCGGGCTCAACTTTGGTGAAGAGGCTGGCGCTGCAACCGAAGTGTGGATTTTACGCGCCTGCATTGTGCAGGGATTGCAGCAGATCTGGGGTAAGTGACGAAGATGAGCCAACAATAGTAGCTGATCATAACAGTGTCGGCCCTGTGGTACTGGGGTGCTTCGCTCAACGGCAAGGATCCCGATGTGTACCAGGCACCTCGTGCTGTCATGTACATTGTGTGGCCTTTGGCGGTGATGAGCTTGAGTTTTGCCTATGTCATGTTCCGCGGTCTCCCGGATTACTACCGTCAAGTGAGTTGTCAGGCGCCGAACAGAAAAGTGCTGATGCCTACAGATCCCGCCCTATGTACCCAACTTCTTCAAGACGCTCGCCCGCAGGAAGCTTGTCATTTGGTTCATGATTTCCGAGGTTCTTCGCAACGTCAGTGCCGTGTATGTACCTACTTTCGAGTACTCACTTTTACCGTAGTACTGGCTTAGCGCGCCATAGTGAGTACAGCGTGACTATCAAGCATTGTGCTAACTTCGCGCAGCGGACGGAATTGGAGCTTCTTGTGGAACAACGGCGGCGTGCCCGCATGGGCAGTCGTTGTCATGATTGCCATCTTCTTCATCGGCGTCTGGGGTCTTTTGATGGGAATTCTGATTCGTCAGTGTCCAATCGTGCTGTCTGACCTGCGCTGAAGCTTTACAGGCTACGCAAAGATTCACTCTTGGCTTCTCCCAGTGTTTGCCGTGGGTCTCGGCTGCCCGCGATGGTGTCAGATGTTCTGGGGTGTTTCTGGTATCGCCCTCTACATTCCTTGGGGTGGTGATGCTGGACCGTACATGTAAGTCTTCCCCTGGGGCCTCGAACCGCGCTCATCGACTAGTGCGACGGCATTGTGGTTGTGGTTGGGTGTTCTTGACGCGATCCAAGGAGTCGGCCTGTGAGTCTGAGATATGTGCGACGTGCAGTAACTGACCGCTATCTGCTCAGTGGCATGATTTTGCTGCAGGTGAGTGTTGTCCGCCAGAACAAGGCAGTGTGCTGACGTTCAATCAGACTTTGTCTCGATTGCACGTATGTGCAACACTAGCGGGTGCTCAAATGCTCGGCTCCATTGTCGTGATGGTCGCTCGGGCAACCGCACCCAACAAGGTATGGCTACTATGACGGCGACAAGAAAGCAGGACCTAATACGTCCTTAGGTTGGACCAGGTGGCGTCTTCCCTGACCCGGCCAAGTGGGACGTCGGTGGCACAGGAGCAAACAACCCGCTCAAGGTCAGTACTTTTCATGGCGAACCACGGTCGGGGATTGACACCTGCACACAGGAATGGGCATTCTGGCTGTGTCTCGTATGCCAAGTAGGTCTTCCACCTTCTCATCATGAGCCTTGACTGACCCGCCGTGCCGCTTGCGATACCCGTTGGCTACTTTACATTTTTCCGAAAAGAACAACTTGTGAGCTGCTTCGGACTCGTACAAAGCGTCGAAGCATGCTGATAGACATGGCAGAGCAAACCGTGATCGCTTTCGCACTGCATCGCCAGAGAGGCTGAACGGACAATTACGACATGCAATATTTCTCAGTGCACCATGACACGCAGCTGCCTGCACTGCATGAGCGTTGATCGGGTTGTTCATGCATGCAGTGAAGCCGCCTCGAAGATTGTAGTCGAGAGGAGGAAGCAGAGCTTGTCGAGGCACGTGAACGCTAAACTTTGTCGCGGTTAAATCAACGGTAAGGGAGGTTATGTGCTAGCTGTGTGACGGCTCGTCAAGCACAACGCTAACAAATGCCATACTTGGTGCTAGGCCCAAGTTACTCTTGATTGAGGCCGAACGCCAGCACCCAGCAGCCATGGCCGACAACATCATCAAAGGTCACTGGCGTATCGAGCTGCTCGAACCGAATAACATCTTGCATGTCCGTCGATTTACCGACGAGAGGGCCTTGTCACCCGCCACACCACGCAATCATCTCTTCGAGGCATGGCAGTCGATCAATGCCGGGAACGATTCGACAACGCCTCCAGGGTCGGTCGACAAGACCTTGTTACTCCGAACCTGTGCCGCTATTGTGTCACCAAGCTCGCTTCGAGCAGCGGGCGTGACCACCGTGTCCGGACGGTCAGAGCTTTGGGTGTTCACCTGTCAAGGCGAACAGCACGCTCCCGCTGCAGTAGTGGGGTTGCAAGGTGAGCAGGCTATAGAAGTAATCGTGAGATACTGACATGACAATCAGAGCATAACCCAATCTTGCGCACTCTCCAGCCAAGCGACATCGTGCCCTGTTCTCAGAGACATGCGTCTTGCAGTTGCCATTGCCGGGCCAGCTCTCTTCCTGTAAACGGCTCGACACACTCGTTGACGCAGCTCGAGAGTCTGTGTATTGGAGGCGGCTGCGGGGCTTTGGCAGCTCGTGCATTGCAAACGACATGGGATATCCTTGCGCAAGCAATCTTCGCCCGTTTAGCGTCATGGGAAGGTCGTTGGCCTATAGGGATGTCTCGGGAGCATCAGTACGTGCTTTCAGTCACACGTTCCCACAGGCACTGAAAGTCTTTATAGAATCGACCTGATGCCCATCACTGACACAACTCTCCTCCTGATCATCTCACCTCGTCCATCCACCCGTCAGGGCTTTCTGCAGCGTAACCGCCTATTCTCAAGAGGGAAAGGCTACAAGCTTACACCGTCCGATACCGTTGCTCACTACGTCGCATCGCTGGATCCATCACCGGCGGACCGAGCGCGTTTGATATCTTCGTTGCAATCCTTGCGTGAAGGACATCCGCAGTCTGAGACCGCCGAGTGGGAATGGAGCGTTTTTTGGTGTCCCTTCTCGAACCAGAAGCCACGTCAGGCGCAAGAATCCCCTGATAACCCGGCGGAGGGTGTACTCGCTATCTGGCCCGATCACCTAGCCGAGGACGAAGTAGTCGATTCGGGTGGCTTTAGTAGCTCAGCTGTGACAACTCTACGAGCGCCAGAGGTCGGCTCTCTGGCAAACGAGTCTTCAGCTATATTTGATGCCTGCGCCCGGATGGATGAGCCCAACGATGGGATCGATACTCCGCTGCCACAACTCGACGAACAACCGCAAAACGTTCGCAACACAGTTGACGACACAATCGCCATGATGCTCGCCGATGGCAGCGATGACGATCTCTTTTCCGCTGCTTCGTCTCCCGGTCCGGCAGAAGAGGTGATGGGAGGGCTGGATCCGATCGTTCAAGCTGAACCACAAACTGCGGACGATCATATGATCGTCGACGCAGTCGAGCACCATGTGTCCGCGGGTTTGATCCCCTCCGAGCAGGCACCCAAAGTGTTTCCAACGCAGGAAATTGGAATTGCTGCCATCACGGAGACAGACTTCGATTTTTTCGATGCGCCAACGCCCGGGTGCGACGCTCCCGACATCAAGCCGCCAACGGCCGTTGTCAACGACACGCAGTCAGTGGATCCACCCATGGACACACCAGTCATGCAACATGCAACTTCGCCACATCCAAACGAAGTCAGCCCGTTGCGATTTCACAGTGATATTCCGCGCCGTCCGTTCTGTGCGGAGGCGACCGCTATGGACACGAGGCCAAGACTCGTATCGCCACCCCGTTCTCTGCAGGTCGATGCTCCGAGTGTCAACAATTTCCGCGGTGTGGCGCGATACGTCCCACTTCCTTTGTCTGGGCAGAGCTACGGTCTGCACTCGCGATATCGGCGAGAGGTGGCAAATGGAGTTGCCGCTTCAAAGGACGCCCTTCGACCATCTCTTATCAGGCGTTTACGAGCAAGTGTTCTCGGGACTCAAGCATCGCACGTCCTGCCAGTAGCACCATGGCTCAATCAACAACTACGACTACCGACTCCGACCACCCCACGAGCGCCCTCGTCGGAACCGACACCCCCGCAAACCCCTGACTCGAACACGGCCACTGTTGCAGCGGAGGTGTCAGTTCCCTCACGTGTTGCCAACGAACACGGCGTAGGATTCGAGTTCAACCATCAAGGTCACCGCTGCCTTGTGAGCGAGCTATTGTGGCTGAACACCGAGCCGAACTTCGACATCAACGCCTTTGCCTTGACATGGGACGCAGCACTGCACTTGCAGACCGTTCGCTGTGACAAGGACGTTTACCCGTTTCCGGGGGCTCCCCCTTCCCCTCCGCTCTCACCCATACCTGCTGCCAGAGCTCCGGACCATGACGTCTTGCAACTTCTTGTCAGAGAAGCTGTATGGAACAATGCGTTTTGTAGCGTCCTGACCGGAGGTCCAATCACGTCGCGAGCGATCCCTTTGTCACAGCCACTGTTATCAGACTCGCTCACACTGCAAGCCTATCATGAACTCGCCGGTAGGTCTTCAGATCAAATACCATTACTATAGATGACAGGAAACAGGCAATCCCTCGCCGACGAAAACCCGCAGGCGGACCAGCTCAACACACAGTCGCCGATCCGCACACGAAGGCGCGCTCCGTATGGTCAATGCCCCTCGGTTCGCCGTTGGGTACATAGGTGACTGTCTTGTCACCAATGGAGACGCGCTTTTGTTCTGGCGCGAAATGGGACTCGCCCCAATGAGCGGTGCCAAAGACATCACGGCGACTTGGATATGCACCGATGAACGAGATCAGAGCTTGTTTGATGGTCTCGACTTCATGACGCGGATGTCACAAACTTATGAGGTGAGCATTCAACCTATTTGTTGTCCACTCGTGTTCAACGTACACAGGCGTATCATCTGGGCGAACACGCTACTCATCAGCCGATCATCGACATAGGTATGCCTTGGAGTAGTCGAATCGGTGAGTGACGATACTTCTGTTTGTCGCTTACACTTCTAGCTGGTCTTGCAACCGAGTCGCGCAACACCCGTTGGCTTGTCGTCTACGTTGTTCTGCCGTCAAATAGCCCCAGACAATTGTTGGACGTTGCGCAAGACGTTTTCGCGTCAACAACGGATCTTCCCGAAGATGTTATCCTTCATCTGATACCGGGCCCTTCCACGACGGGTTCGCTCACTCAGATCGCCTTTGATGTGTACAATCGCTGTCACCTGCCGATCGTTGGCGTCGTCTCGAGGTCGACCCGTACCGCGGGTGGATTCTCCCAGAACCCTGCCTTCAGCCTTACAAGGGCACGATCAAACCCAACGGTGACCCCTCAGTTCTCTCTGGGATGGCCGACGCTGTCTCATGATCCATTGCAACATACTACTTCCTTGCACTGCACCTACACTTGGCATGCTGAACGCGAGCTTCTCAACATATCGTGCGTCGATGGCCTCGGGGAACGATTGGTTTGCAAGACTTTGCACGTATCTCGCGCAACTTGCACCGAGCAAGATGTCGTCGCTAAGGTATACGAAGTTGCCGTCAGCTGTGCCATTGCAAGCAGCACCATCATTGTGGCCCTGGCCGCCACTCCCACAACTACAATGTTGAGAGGTGAGACCATTCATCTATGTGCTACAAACTGACTGACGCATTTCTCAGCATGGCTGGACCTAGTCCACGATGCACGGACCCCCTCTCGGCTATGTGTTCTTTGCGTGACGGTTGGAATTGAATTAGACGGACCGCTGCGGCATCCTCACGCTCAATCGCAAGCCCCGTCATCCATTACAAGCACAACTGCACAGCTCAGTAGCGGTCGACACGACGGTTACGCAGTGCACCACCCCTATCGCCTACCTATCAGGCCCGTCACGCTCGCGGCGAACGAGCCTGCGACGATCATTTATCCCATCGATACCTTTTCGCTCTTCATGGGATCAAGCCCAGCAGCCCAACAAACGGCACTAAGCATTCATCTGCTGTCTGCCACCGACGCATGGCACGACAAGGATCACCGAGATGGGTTGATCGATAGCTTACACCACCTGCGGGTGCTCGCTGCGCATCGCTGGAGTCAGGCAGAACGACCGCTACCCGCTCATCTCCATTCTCTTGCGTTAATGGACGCGTGCGTCACCGGAGATTGGAGGTACAATGACGAATTGCATCGCTAGTCGACCAGAGCTTGCCAGTTACGCATGAATGTATCGCCCTGTGTTGGTTCAGTGCTTGACCTATATGTAAGCATTGCTTTGCATACATGTTTCATCAATTCCGACCATTGCGTCCGAGAAGATGCATTCAGAGCGAGGATGAAAGATGGAGTGTCGGTCGGCGACAAGGTAGGCAACGGCGCACTCGCTGAAAGCGTTTCAGGTGCCGGCAATTTGATCGGCACGAGCAGCAAGCGTCCGAGCTGCGTAAAAGCCATCAGCGACGCGCAAACCATGCAAGCTTCAACCCACTTCACACTCCACACGTGGAGACTCGTCATCCTCCCATTGCGACGCGAGGCCCTGCAGCAGACGAAGCCTTTCTGGTGCGTCCAACCATGGTTCATCATCGGCGTCTTCGTCTTCTAAATCATCAACGTCCTCCGACTCGCCAACATCGCTGTCCGTCTCTGACCCGTGCGGATCAACTGACGAGATGTCATCCACTGTCGACTGCAGATAGGGGGTCGATGCGCAGGCGAGGAGCTGTCCTTGCGGCACCAGCAGTAGTGCAGTGTGAAGGCCGTCACCGGTCTCGTGATCAAACGATAGGAGCTCTTGGAGGAACGAGTGGATCCTGAGAGGTGAGAAGAGCATGATGTCGTGGAAGATGAGGTCTGAGCGTCGACAGGGGCCAAACAACAGACAGGTCACGTGATGCACGCAATCCAACGTTTCGCCCTGTAGACAGTGTTGGACGGTGTTGTCAACCGGAGAATGAGCGTAGTCATACGCGCCGTGCCGCCGCGCCAAGTGCTGACTTGCATGTGCAAGACTCAACGGCGGACTTTGCATACAGGAGCACGAACTTTTGCAGCTGTGAGGCGTCATGTGCGGTATGCTACATCGTCCAGTAGTGCTGCACAGGAAACTGTGGGCCTCCTCAAGCAGGGCAACCCGGGTCCGTAGCGTTGCTGCGCTGGCTCTGCTCGTGGTGGCCTGACGATCCCAGATCTCGAGACTCATTACCGGGCGCTAGTCAATCGAGGACTTCTTCGCACAGACGAGCATCAAGAAGAGATCATGAAGAAGCTGCAAGCTTTGAATACGGAACTACAGGATTATCACCCTCCCCCACTACCTGACGCTGTCAAGGTCCCGACATCCACATGGGTGAGTGAACTTGCTCACCTGTCATCTGCCCCGGCTGAAGGCAGCTGCTAGCTTGCTAGGCTGTTTGGGCATTCAATGACACCTCCCCGTGCCATTGCCATGTCTGATGTACCGAAAGGCATCTACCTCTATGGAGACGTCGGAACCGGGAAAACCATGCTCATGGACCTGTTTCTGGACACTCTGCCTACCCATCTGAAATCTCACGCGAAACGGATCCATTTCCATGCGTTCATGCTGGACGTACTTCATCGCCAGCACAGCGTACAAGCTAAATACGCTGCTCTGGGTCGAGAGCATGCCATGGACGCAACACCTGAAGTGGCTCGCCAGCTTGCTCAAGAAGCACGCATCTTGTGCTTTGATGAATTTCAGGCAAGTCGTGTAGTAGCGGAAATTGTCACTCGTTTACGCTCACGCCTGCCGTCTAGGTCACAGACATAGTGACGGCGATGATTCTACGTCAGCTGCTTGAGCGTTTGATGTCATATGGGGTTGTCTGCGTCATGACATCCAAGCGGGTAGCACGTCAGCTGTATCCGCCAAGCAACTGATGCAACAGCAGTCGTCATCCCGACGAGCTTTACCTCAATGGCATACAGCGGTCCAGCTTCCTTCCCGCCATTCAGCTTATCAAAGACCGCTTCCAAGTCATTGATCTCAACTCGGGCACAGGTAGGCTTGTCACGCTGCGGCTCGACGAGGTTGACGCTGTAGATTATCGGAGATTACCCCGGGCACTCAGCAAGGTCTACTTTGACCCGCTCAATGATGAGACGCGATCTGAGATGGTCAAGTTGTTTCACGGGCTGACGTCGACCGATGCCGAAGACGATCATGTCGTCGACAACCGCAAACTCGAAGTTTGGGGTCGGGAGATCAACGTGCCCCGGTCGACGAAACATGTGGCGCGTTTCACTTTCGAAGAGCTGTGCGGGCGGCCGCTTAGTGCCGCTGATTATCTCGAGGTCACCCAAACTTTCAACACAGTCTTTGTAGAGGACGTGCCACGCATGGGGTTGAATCAGAAAGACATGGTATGTAGCTGGAACCCATGTGACCGTGCGCTTACACGATGAGGCACGACGATTCATCACATTCATTGATGGTTAGTGAGCCATCCAGCTGATCACCTGTACTCACAAGTTGTTGCTAGCGTGTTATGAAAGCAAGGTGAGTTCGGTTCAAGGTCCAATCAAGTCTCACGGGCGGGTTTCACTTTGCAGACTCGTATCTTCATATCTTCGGAACTACCGATCCACCGGATCTTTAGTGCTGAAGGCGAGGCTCCTACTTTACAGGCATCAAACGCACAGCTGGACAGTGAGTGGTCTGCACAGTATGGTGTCATCGCTGACCACGGCACTCTGCAGACCTGGACGAGCTTGTCAGTGCATTTTCATTGCATCATTGCAAGGTTGATTGACCTTAGGGCGTTCCCGTCGCCGACCTGGGCTCATTAGCAATGTTCTCTGGGGAAGAAGAACTGTTTGCATTTGCGCGGTGCGTCAGTCGACTGGTGCAAATGGGGTAAGCAAGCTGCGCAGGGCTTTCAGTGCCAGCTGACAGTTGAATGTCAGCACCAAGGAGTGGACGGGACAGCTGCGTGCTTCCGACAGCTGACGAGGAGATGCATGCCTGTTAAAGTACAAAAGTCTAACGAAATCATGTACACGAAAGCTCTTAGGCCAATCCGAAACCGCCGCCTTCCTCCATCGCGTACAGCAGCTTGGCTCGCAGCGTCTCGTAGTTTGAATACGTGCCCAATTTGAGGGAATTGAAGCACGTTGACGCGCTGCAGTATCGTCAGTGGTTCCGCGAGCAAACGTAGAAGTCGACCGACCTTGGCAGAGCATTGGTGGCATGCAGCTGTGACCATAATTAACGATTGACTATGTGTCGGACAAGTAACTCACCTTTTGGATCTGGAACGGCTGCGTGCCCGTGCTCCCCTGCAGTTGGCTGAAACCACCTAGAGGAACTCTTGATGATGATGTCACAAACATGAGGAAGTGTGCACGTTCCTCCTGCGAAAAGCTTCTCAGTGCGCGCCAAAACCAGGTGATCTCGGGATCGCTGTGCTTCCAGCCTTGCATCCTGTTCCAAACGTCAGAATGCGGGCGTAGCGGTACACCAGACTTACTGCGTAGCGTTTTTGAGCTCGTCCACGTCGATAATGCTGATACCCGATATGAGAACTATTCGGCGGGTCAGTGGCGTCAGACGTGTGGATGGATACTTGCGTTCCAATTGATCAGCCTGGAAGATCTGGATGAGGTGCTTCGGAATGATCCTGTGACGGAACTTTAGTCGCGTTTCGGTGGCCGTATGACATTACGAACTCGTAGAAGCCCGTGAGGAACGCCTGCATTTGCTCCTTGATCGAGTTGGTCAACTTGAAGGAAGTCATCAGGCGGGCGTATTCGTCCTTGTTCTCTTGGGTGACTGGAATGTTCGCACCGCCCTCCTTGAGTTCGATGATCTTCTTCTCGCCGAACTGCTCTTCTTCGACAGCGAAGTCGTACTATGTGAGGTCAACACCTGATGCGCGCACTGAAGATCTTACGTACGTCGACTACTCCCGTAATATCGTTCTCCAGGATCCACAGCAACGACTTGTGATACCTAGGAACCGCGTCAGAGATTGCACAGAGGGCAGTGGGATACGCACTCTGGATCCAAACTCTCCAAATCCCGCATGTCAACCGACTTGCCGAGAATCTGCTTGTAGAAGGCTCGGCTGAAATAAGCATCAAGCAGGCGATTGCTATATGCCGTCAGTCTGATACAACAGCGAACGGATCGGCGTTACGCACTCATAGACCGCTTTTCTGTTGGGTGTCGAATGAGCAACGCAGCTCACAATTCAATCAATGGACATACCCTATGACCCGCCCGATGAACTTGAAGTACGCCAGGTGATCACCGTTGCTATATTCTGGTCAGGGCACACCACAAATCTCGACGGTCGAGTACGAACATGGATGACGCTTTGTTGGGCTGGTATGTCTGCTTGTCCGCATAGCAAGACTCGAACAGAGCTAGACGGGGTTAGTTTGACGCGATGCACTACAAAGCAAGACAGGACTGACCGAAATTTGGATCGAAGATCTGTTTGGTCAGGCTGCTGTACCACTCGCGACTAACACCTCCGGCGTCGATGCCGTCCTCGCCGGCGAATTTGACATTGAGCTTGCTGTACTTGATCTCCTCGCCAGTGCGGCGTTGGAGGATGTGGAACGAGTCTTCGAAGACATACTGTCGCCTGACATTGATCTGAATCACACCCGGGATGAATGTGTCTCGTTTGCGCTTCAGTTTCTGGAAGAACCAATTGCGTTTGTTGTCGAAGTCGAGCACGCGCGAGTTGAGCACCAACAAGGAAAATGACCCACTCATGAGGGCGGGGTTACTCCGTACAAGCGAATTCAGGATCTTGCGGTGCTTGGTTGTGAATGAGACGAAGAGGTCCTCCTTCACATCGGCCCCGGCGATGGGCGACATTGGCGACGTTGCCGAGCGACCACGGTCCGGCTCAGCCTTCCCGTCGGAATACTTGCAGACGACCATCAAAGCTTCAATGAGAGGCAAAAGCACAGTTGCGACATGGCTGGTGTCTGGATTCCCTTCGATGAGGTCCAAGCAGCTACTCAAGCTTCGCCACAACGACTCGAATCCAAGGCTATCATATATCGCTCGAATTCGCGCGTGATCCGCGGGAATCGACGAGGTGCTGCTGGCGGGATCCGACGCAAGCTTATCGGAGAAAATGAAGTCGAGGGTCTTGAGCACCCGCAGCAGCTGCGCTTGCGCTGACGATGCGGGTGAGAACTTTGCGAGAGCCACGCTACCAGGATCATCGACCGATTGGCTTGCCAACGTCGAGGAGAGATCCTCGAGGTCATCGAGGAGCGTGCGGCCAAAGTCTTTCGCGCGTGTCCGCACCTCGTCGATGAAGACATCGCGAGCATCGGGCAAGTGGGATAGGTTGTGGATGAGCGAGAGTGTGTGCGCAAAGCTACGAGACGAGCATTCGCCCATAGTCATCACGTTGACGACAGAGCGCAGAGCCGTCTCGGGAATGACTGGCAGCTTGTCGGAGGGTGTCGATTTCGTTGCTTCAGGCTCTGCAGCAGCCGCGAGCGAAGGCTCGTTTGTCGTGGTGCCGGCCATGTTGTTGACTGTTGCTGTCTGCTGTTCTTGGTCGCTCCCTGCCGACTGTTCGGTCTTGGAGTGCTGGGCGAGTGGTTTCGTGATGGTGGCCAAGAGTGATGATAGCCCTTCGAGAATGTGCGAGGTCTTCAATAGGATAGGTCGGTCCAGGAGGCTGAGCAGAGCAACAACAGGATAAAACGTGGTCGACGGCATCTTGTCCTTGCCCTTGCCCTTCTTGATCGTCTTTTTGAGGTTCGCAGGCAGGTCACGCTCGGCCAGGAAGTAATTGAGGGCTTGCTCGTTCGCTCCGACGATGAATGAAAGCGCCTCAAAGCAACGCTGAGTAACGAATGTGGGGGCATTGCCGGACTGCACATGACCGAAAGGTAGGGATCCAGTGGCACTGGCTTCGCCTGGACCGCGACGGCGAGGCGTAGTCTTGGGTGTGCCTTTGCCGACGCGCGGAGTACCCATGCCAGTGCGATCAACGACCAGAGCATCACTGGAGCCTTCTTGTGCGACAGTGAGCAGCAGGTCGAGTAGGTCGAATCGCGTCTTGGCGTTCTGGCATAAGTTCACCAATACTTTGAGCAAGTGACTCTTGCGGTGTACGTCCGGGAAGAAAAGCAGACGGACCAGGTTTGCGACGCCCTGTCTGTCAAGCAGTTGTATGGCGTCACGAGCTTCCACGCGCTTGCGCTTGGCATGCGCAGCGTCGCCGGCTTGGCGAGACGACTCTGGCAAGACAGCTGCTAGCGGAGAGGCCCGGTCTTCCGCGAGCTGCTCGGCACGCCTCAGCAATTCGTAGGCTTGATCCATCAGCACGACGCCTCGGGGATCATTGTCAAGCGCGGCGAGGAAACCCGGCTGCGGAGGCACTGCAGCGGGCGTGGCACGCGCCGCAGCTTGCTCCCGCCGCGCATTTTCCAGCGCTTCTTGCTGGATGACCTCGGCGCGAATATCCGCTGGCAAGGCATCAAGGAACTCGGAGTTGATCTGAGGTACCTCTGCTGGGGCAGAACCGCGAGACGGGACGCGTTGTATGCGCGCCTGTTCGCGCATGTGTTGTTCAACCACATCGGCGCGCATGTCATCTGGTAACGCTTCCAAAAAGTCGAGATCAATGCCCGAGTCGGTGATGTCCACGTCTCTGCCATGTACAGAGATCGTTACGCGCGCAAGTGCAGCTTGGTCGACGGTAGCCGCCGTGGTTGACGGCGGTGCAAGGTTCGCCTCCGCGTGCACGGGAACCTGCTGGAATGAAGACGGCTGGATGGGTGCCGCATCCTGCGCGCTGTTGATGGGCAGAGTGTTGGGGGCCAGGCTCTCGCCTTGATCGGTTGCCGACGTTGCTAGCTGCGAAGATGACCTTGGGCTGTCCTGCTTCGCTTCTTGTTGTTGCCGTTCAGCGTCAACCTCTGCCGCGAGTCTGCGCGCCTCGGGCAGCAGGCGAGCGATGACGACCTCGCGCATGTCCTCCGCCCTTTCCTGGGCAAAGCCACCATGGACTACGCTGAGCTCCTCGAGCCAACGTTGCAGCGTTGGCTTGGGTACGAACTCGCGTAGCAGACCAGCCGAAGAGCGAGGACCGGCCAACATATCCTGAGGAGGCACAGTTATCTGGCGACCTCCCACGGAGATGGTGACTTCGCCTTCAGCGTCTTGTGCGACGTCGACACGTATAGCATCTGCTCCTCCTTGGCGCCCTTGGGTGATGAGCCGTTCGAGCGCCTGTGCGGCTTCGCGACCGAGCATGTTTTCAATGTTTGCCACAAGCTCACCCATCTCAGTATGACCACGTTGTGTGGTCAGTAGGGAACCAGGATTGCCAATCTGAGGGTTGGCACCATCGGGCGATAGTATTGCCTGAGGAAGGAGTAGTGATTCTGCATGCTGTCAGGCCGTCATATCATCGTCCACTGATTACTCACGAGGAAGGTCATTCAAAGTACGGTCTGGATATATGCCACGACTGCGGCCATCCGTCGGGGTGACCACGCTTGACGTCCATCCCCAGGGACCGCTTTGGGCTCGACTCAAGGGAGGATAGCCTCCGGCGCCCTCGAAGATCGACAATGAGCCGGGATGATCCATCTCGTAGCCGAGTTCGTCCGCGAAACTAAGCACATGGTAAACCAGGATTCGAGTAAGCAGTTCAATCGACCTACCGAGCCATGTCCTCAAGTGCAACTTCGTCTTCGTCCATCTGGGAATCTGTCGCATGTTTCAGTCAGAAGCTGCGGTCAATAACTCTTGAGAACTCACCGTCTTCCATTTCCATGTCCATTTCCATGTCCCCGACATCCTCATCTTCGCCGTCTGCAACGTCATCAAACATTTCTCCCTCGAACCCATCCTCGTCCTCGTCATTGTGACTGTCCTCGTCCTCGTCACCTTCGATTACAGCTTCGTCATCAAAGGCGAAGACGTCCTGCGGATCGTCGCCATCGTCAGGACCTTCATCATCCTGGTCGGACTAGCAGTCGTCAGAGCAATTCGCCCGCATCATAGGTAACGTACCCAGTCGAGTTCGTCTCCCTCATCCTCCATGTCTTCATCAACGATCTCGTCGCCGTCCTCCATTATGTCATCCTCATCGGTGGTCTCGTCCGAGTCAGGGTCCGGCCCGAGTTCGTCGTCCTGATTGCGATCAATTGGTAGCAACGATACCACAAAAGGTACACACATAGCCATCATCAGACTGCCCCTCATCGTCCTGTAAACGGTGAGTCGCATCCTTCAACTTGTAGAGTCCACGAACCTCCTCTTCATCATCCGAATGCCCGTCCATAGTGTACCTGTTCAGAGTCAATATGTCAATGTTGAAGAAAGACTGTGTGCGCACATGGCAAGCGACGAGTTCCGATAGCCTTCAACGTTATCGGGCAACTCCTCGTCATCGTCAGATGATGCGGATTCGCTGGATGAGTCGACGTCCATGACGTCCTCGGCATTCTTTTTGTCCGCCTTACCCATTTTGATGGAGATCTTTGACCTGGCAGCTATCAGCTTGGATTCGGCGAACATGATTCAAATACTCACAGGTGCTCAAGCGGGCGGATAACCGTGGCCAATAGAGGTTTAACGTTTGGATACTCGAAATCGACGTCCCCGATGGCTTGGGTGAATAGTCCGACGAAATTTTTCTCAAGCATGATCTTTGCCAGATGCAGCACAGAATCATCGTGTGCCCGAGTTGTCGCATACGGCTTTGCGAGCAGCAGACGGAGAACAAGCTCGGCCAGAGCCCAAAGTCGACCGTAGCGCTGCGATTCGGGCGCGTGTGACGTTGTCGTATCCTTGATAGCTCTCGCGATCATGTCGAGGACGGTTTTGCGCACGTTGACAAGCTCAGAACTGCTGTCTTTGAGCTCGGCTGAGGCAGCGACATCTGAGCACAAGGCCACGATTGCAGAGCACGCCCAAGCTGAAACGGAAATGCGCACTGAGGATTCCTCCTCTCGGCTGTGATTCGCAGCCGTGATGTCCTTGTCGTAGTCCACTCCACAGACCAGTTCGTTGATGAATGACGAAAGAATGACAGGGCGACCGCGTGCATGGCCAACCTCATGTGGGCGGGAATGATATGCGAGTAAAGCGGTCTTGCAGGCCTGATACGAGCCCACCAGCTCCGTGAGAAGCTGCATGAGCAGGCAGATGTATGTCTTCTTCTGCTTTGAACGCTCGCGTTGGGCCTTGACATCGACACTGGTTGATCCAAGCGATGGAAGCACGCCTTTGGCGATCACGTTGACTTGTGCAGCCGCATCGATGCTGACGCTGTTGCGCGACGGCGACTGGACGGCGCCCGCATCGGGTTTCAAAGCCTCTTCCAGTTCGTTGAAGATGAAGCCGATAACGGCATTCCCGTCGCCATCTTTGTCATCGTTGCGAGCATCGGAGCGGAAGGGATCATCCACAAGCATGGCGTCGGGTGCTGCTGTTGTTTTGTTTGGCGCGTCTAACCCCAGCGACTTGGCTGGAATCACAGCCCATGGCGGTTCAGGTTTGAAGAGAGCGCATTCATCCTGAACGACATCGAGGAAGGCCACTGGGTCCCGCAGGGCGACTTGCTTCAATTGAAGAAGAAAGTTGCTGATTTCGTTGACTTTGTCGCGGTTGGGCAGAAACCATCGCTTGATCTCGGCATGCATCGTTGCACGAAGGATGGTACCCTCAGCCTCGATCACATGGCGAATGATCATGGTGACGTGTGGATGGCATCCTTGCAGCTTGGAAGACGCTGCCTTGAAAGTATGGAGAAGGAGTTGGATTCCGCCGTCGATGTGGAAGGAACGAGCTAGCGAAGCACGACGGGTGAGGCACACGAGGAGGCGAAGTGTTCGCCGGTAAACATGATGGATGCGAGCAGGCGAGGTCTGCCTGTCTGGGCCTGCCATTGTTTCGTTGTAGGACTTGAGCAGCGTCAAGCTGGATTGTAGAAGAAGTCCGCGAGCTTCGTCCCAGATCGTGGCAGCCTCGGGAGCCAACACCGGTTGGTGTACATCGATGCTAGGGGTTTCGTCGGGTTGCGACAGCAGAGCTTCCGCGACGGACAACAGGCCATCAAGCCAAGTGGGAGGCGGCCAAGTGGAAAGCTTCAACAGCTTGTTTAGCACCTCGATGGTGTCCAGCAGCTGCGGATCTGCCAGACGTGTGGTGGAAGCTCCTTTTGAGAAACGGCCAAGAGTAGCAAGCAGGCGCAGGCGACCCTGCAGGACGGTATCTATGGCCGAAGAATAATGATCGACAGCGTCGTGGAGTCGACCGAGGACGATGCTCACTCCCTCAGGACCTTCGGGTATGGCACTCGCGAGATGGTCGACCAACCAGGGACTTTGTTCTACCAACTGCAAGGCTCGTGCAGTCATGCCGTGTCGTTGCTCCTTGCGCAAATCGTTCAGCATTTTGAGGTCTTCTTGATACTGTACAATGGCCGCCGACACGGGTGTAGGGTCAACGTCCATGGAGCTATCGCCTGTGGACGCAGATGTGGTAGCTGCAATCACACCGCTTTCAGCGGGCGTCTCGTTGCTAGCGGCATTGGAGATAGCGGCGGGAGCGACAGGTGCCTCGGGTACTTCGGGTGCTGGCGACGGTATATCGGGAGAGATCTCAGGAAAGAGGTGTGGAGCGAGCAGCGCTTCTGTCGCCAAAGAGACGTTGTTGCGGGTTCGCACCAATGCAGCTACAGCCTGGTTGCGCGAAAAGCCCATCTCCATCAGGCGATCGACCCGGCTGGGATCGGCTATGACCGGCTGCCGCACCGCGGTAGGTAGCAACTGTGCGGGCTGCATGATCCTGACAGGCACCGAGTTTGGCTCTTCCTTCTCGGCTGCCATGATTTCCATGAACGCCCGGACCACGTTTTCTTGGACATTATTGTTCGCGTTAACGAGCCAATCTGCACTCCACATGGCGCGGATCACGGGCCAGGCCTCGAGGCGGGCTCGTACGAGCCGTGCGTGCGGCAGGAGCTGTTGTTCAGAGTCCCGGAGCTCGCGCTGAATCACCGCCTGTGTGTACGGGGACTCGACCAAGCTCCTGGGACTGACCAAATAGAGGAGCACACTGGATAGCGCGTTCATGCTGTCGGTTTTGTTCTCCACGTTGTCTTTCTGGGCTGGCGAACGCTTGTCGGACGGAATCTTGAGGTCGTCTTCAACCACGACGTGCGATTCGCCCAGAAGGGCTGCGATGGCGACCACTCCTCCTTGATCCTGGAAGGAGAGATAAAGAGGCAGCGAAAGAGAGCTGCCGGGTCCGTCTACAACTTGATAAGCAGAGCTCGCGTGCAGCCGAGTCTGACTGACCGGTCCAAAGCAGTCCAGTGCAAAGACGAACAGTGTCGCTACGGAAGTCTGGTAACAGCTTTGCGCCCGAGACTGCCGAGTACCTCAGTATATCGCCAAAGGGCGATGGTCCACTTACTGATCAAGCAAAGGCGCAGGTCGTCTACAATTTGCTTGGCAATGATCTGGGCCAACTCTTCCGCCACCTTGTACTGTGCGCGGTCGTTTCGCTTGTTGCTCAGAGCGTGCCGTATGCCTGTTAAAGTCAGAATGCTGAGAAGAGGTATTCTAGTGACGCACCGTAGTACAAGTTGGTAACGGATGAGCACAGTGCATAACTGAGGCGCTTCAGGTGCTTGATGTGATCGGGGACCTTATCGTAATGAGATCCCTTCTTCGTGGCGAGCTCAGCCGTTTCTCCAGTCGTCACTTGGGTCGAGTCCGACACAGCCGCAGTATCGGCCGCCGCACTTGGAGTTGCCTCTGCAGACGAGGTTGATGGCGCAACAGCTGACGGGTACTCGTTGCTGACGTTGAATGCGGCGTTCCGTCGACTGCTCATGCTCTTGACGCGCCCGAGCAGGTCAAGCAAGTGACCGTCGGATCGATCGAGACCATTGAGCGTCGAGGCCGTGAGTCGAGACTGGTGCAATGAGACATGGCACACCGAGTCTGTGAAGAAGGAGACGGTTCTGTTGGCGATGGCAACCGCACGGTAATACTCTTGTGTTTCCGAGCTCACAACGTCTGCCGCTGTCCTTTCGGGTGAGACGGCTCGAGCGAAATCCGCCCATACGGCATCCCCGACTTGCTCCGACATGAGCGGTTCGACAGCTGACAAGGCGCGCCGCACTTGGACGGCAGCGCGGGTGATGAGCTGGGCCGCATCGGCACTGCCGATTGTGCGGAGGAGCTTGGAAGCGGCGTGTGACGTCGGCGTCGAAGCAAAGTCGACGGGGATGCACGGCGTCGCCAAGAGTTCGAAGATGATCTCGATACCGCCGGCACTGATGAAGTCGTCGCAGATCACTGGCTGGTGAACGAGACCATCGCAAAACTGCAGCGAGTGAGCATTCTAAGCGAGGGTCGAACAAAGCACGTACTTGGAAGACCTTTGCCAGATCGAACAAGACTCGGTTGGTTTGTGGCGTTGGCTTGGGGGTCGCTTTGGGCACGGTACTTTGAGCAGCCGCGGTTGCGACGGGAGCCTGATCAGAGGACGCCGCCGGTACGTCTTCAATCACTGAGCCTTGTTGGGCCGAGCTCTGGGCGCCCAACACTCCGTAAGCGAGCTCTTCACCGGGTGGCGGGGTGAAGCTTTGTGCATCCGCCAACACGCGCCTGAGCATTGTCATGGTCGCCTGCAGCACGACGGGCCGCAGAGCAGGATGGTGTCTCGCGAGCTCGTCTACGGATTCGCCGACGCGCCGCGCATTGCTCGCGGCCGACATGAGCGCATCGTGCTCCGGTAGGGTCATGGTGTTGATCAAGTTTTGCAGAATCTCGGGGCGCGACAGGGTGAGCTGCATGCCGTCGCTGTTGAGACAGATTGCGCCGATTGCATTTGGAATAGCACTGATGACCTGCGAAGAACGTCGGCAACGGCGCCATGGACGTGAACGGAACCCACCTCTGAATGCGACATGATCCCACGGGCCAGTTGATCGTACAGGATCCGGGGCAGATCCATCTCTTGCAGCGTACTGAGTGACGTTGGTTCATTGTGCGCAAACATTGCGAGGATATGCGTAGCTTGAACAGAGTCAGCCTCGTCTCGCTGCTGGCGCCGGTCACTCACCGTTGCCAAAGATGAGTGGGCCAAGCTTGTCGGCTGCCTCGAAGATGCGCTTGAGAGACTTTGGCAAGTCGGTGTCGATGAGGTTGCGAAAGCCGTCGGTTGTCCCAGAGTTGGTCACGAAACGCAGCACGACGCGGATGAGTGCACGGAGCGGGGTGATGCGGACGAAGAGTTGCGTGTCTGTATGATGAGTGGACTATCATGCGGTAAATGCAGACACCTACCGTCCGAAACGAGATCGTTGGCAGGCGCCGCGTCTTGCGCAAAGAACATGTCCAACTCGGCCTGGAGACGATTAGCCAAACCGAATAGAAAGCAGGCTACGACGCACGGCAATGCGGTTGTTGAAGACATCCAAACCGCCAGCTGCGACGAGCGCGGCCAGCCCTTGAATCTGGTTGCCACCGTAGACGACGGCCGGCAAAAGGCCAGCGGCTCGTGGGATGAACTGTAGCAGAGTAAGCAGCGACCTCGAACCGTTTGATACACGCACTGAAGCGCGTGTCGGCGAAGAACTCTGAAGAAGTTCCAATAGCAGGGGGATGATACCTGCGCCGACCAGCATCGATGCATGGGCTGCAGTGTGCGACAGCAGATCGATAAAGGCGATCAACGCATCGACAAAGTCGAAAGGTAATTCGACTGCGTGATCAGTGTTGATCGATTGCAAGCTTCAGCGGCATACCATGGTCTACCGCGAGTTTCTTGACGGCGCCCTTGATCAGAGTGAACAGGACTCCGTGGTTGATGTTGATGTTGACGGCGGCGAGGACTTCAGACTGCTTTGAGCGATAGCACGCGAGCGCGTTGAGCACAAAGACGGCGGCGGCCTGGACCGGGTAGCCGACATCTCGGTCTGGATAGATGAGGTCGGCAATCGAGTTGACGAGGTCGGGCGTGTACATCATAAAGCTCGTTGATTGGGCGACCTCTTCGAGTTCGACGTGAAAGTAGGTGGCCATAGCGACAAGGCGAATGCTGAGCAGGCGTCGTCGGTCTTCGCGGCTGCCTAGCGAGAGGTAGTAGCGAAGCTTGGCCATGACTTGAAAGACATCGTGTTGCTGGTCTTGCGACTCGAGCTTGGCCGCAAGCTCGGCGAGAACGGTGTAGGGTGATTTGCCGCTTGCTCGGATGCCGTCAATGTCACCGAGATCGATGGCATACGAGGCCGTTGGGCGACGCTCGGGTGCGGCTGGGCGCTGAGGCGTCGATGTCGACGGACCTGCAACGGGCGTCTCGGGTCCACCGAGGCGGAGCGCTGAAGTCGGCGACTCGAGCTGCGATGGGTTGACTTCTGTGTGAGCCGGGTGCGGCCCGCGCTGGGGGCTAAACTTGAGACGGCGCTGTTCAGGAGGCAGCTGGCAGTTGCCTTGCTGCGTCGCCAACCGAGTCATGTCCCAGCCGTGCTCTTGCAGCTGGTACCAGCTCCCAGAGCTGGTTTCCCATCCTGACGTGAGCGCGAGTAGATGTTGGCGCATCTCAGGGGTTTGCTCGGTGACGAAAGGGGATGTGGAAGCGTACTGCTGGGCCGGGCGGATGAGGACGAGCAGAGCGGCTTCGACGACTTGGAGGTCCAATGAGTAGAGCAGGCTTCCGAGGCGCTGCAAGGCGTCAACATCAACCCACGACGCAAGCAAACACCTCACATCGTAAGACGCATAGAGCTTGCGGTTGGTGCAGTTTTCCAACAGCAGCTTGTGGATCCGGAGGATTTCGAGAACCGTGTGCTTTTCCGATTCGGTGAAAGCCTCGGCGTTGAGGGTGGTGACTCTGCGCTTGTCGATCAAGGCGATGAGGACGTCGTCAAAGGCATCGAGGACGGCGACCCAGTTGTGGAGGTCACCGCGAGGGTAGATCCACGACTTGATCGAGCGCAGACAGGCGACGAGGCCCTGCTGAGCGGCGGGCTCGTGCTTTACATTGTGCGTGAGAGTGGCGAGGACACGGTCGATGATGACCGCAATGTCTTTAGCCTGAGTTGGGAGCGTGAGCCCCGTCCCGAGCTGGCGGAAGCAGGTCGAATGAACCGCAGAGGACGCTACTCACGGCTGGCTGGTGCTTTTTCGCCGATTTCTTGACCTTCATGGCGCCGTGTGCATGCGTGCGTGCGTGCTCTTTGCGCGACGAGGTGGTGGTGGTGAGCAGAGGGCGATAAAGATGGCGGACGGTGGTCGAGTGCGTCGGTGCTCAAGACGGCGGCGGTGGTGGTGGTTACTAGCGTGGCGTTGACGTGTTGGTGCGCCGGTGACCGTCTCTGCATGCTGTCTTGCTATGCATATGGAATCGAGCACTGTACAGAGCGGCAGCGGCCATGGCGTACACTGATGCAGCTCCCTACCTCGCCCTCGTCGCAAGACTCGAGACGGTCGAACACGAGCTGAGTGTGGACGAGCGAGAACCCGCCGAGGAGGATGCCACTTGGTCCCAAGTCGAGTCCATCCTCGCCAGTCTGGCCGACGCTCTGCGCGATGGTATGTGTCCATGGCCAGTATGGTGCGTGCGTACGGCTCACACAGCGACAGACTCGATCCGGGAGCTCGTCGGGCGCTCGTCGTTGCCAGTCATCATCACTGCTATCGTCCAGCATCGCATAGGGTTGCGGCCAGCACGGCAGCAAGAGTCAAGCGAGGAGAGCAGTGAACAAGGCGTTACAGCAGGTGGATCATCGGATGGTACAGGCTTCGACTGGCACGGCGAGGCGGTAGCCAAGGCGCTCTCCTCGCCAACCGATGCCATCATCCCCATCGTGCTCCAAGCGGCTCGAGCGGCCGCCAACCTGGCCATCGACAATGGTACGTCGCACTCGCCATATCCCAACTCTACAGCTGACGACCTCAGACGCCAACCGCGAAGCCATCATCGCGTCAGGCTACGTCGAAACAGCACTGGCCATGCTCTCAACTTGCCTCGTTGCTGCCCAGTTGCGCAAAGACACTACTCATCTGGGAGCGGCCAAGGCCGTGATTGCAAGCGTCTTGAACCTCTCCTACATCGACAGTGGTGCGTCTGCTCCCCCTGCGCGGGATGCGCGAGCTCACTCGCAGCAGACTCGGCTCGCAAAGTGCTTGCGACAACTCGAGCGATCGACCTACTGCTGAGTGTAGCAAACGGCCTCTACTCGCCTGGTGAATGGGCGATTGCTAGCTCTCACCATGGCGATATCAAAACGCGCGCTCTCATCACCGAGTGGTTGTGGGCGATCGTCACAAACGTCACAGAGACTGGTCAGTCCAACCGAGTGCGGAATACCCTTGCTGAGATGAGACAGAGGGGGCTACTCCTGTCGAACCCGTCACCATCATCCACCTCATCCCGCCCATGCTCGCGTTCCTACCCACCAACGAACCTCTCACCCCGCCAGCCCATCTCCAATCCCTTCGCGGCGCTGACCTCCGCATCCTACGCAATGCAAGCCAGCTCCTCGAGACGTTGACGCTAGACAACCCGACCGTGTGTAAAGCGTTGCCAGACCTGCAGTTACCCCTCGCTCCCAAACTGGCCATCAAAGACCGCCGGTCGGCCGGGGATCCACAAAGTGTCCTCGGCATCCTTCAGCTCTTCATCGAGCTTGGCGAACCACCCTCATTCTGGAGAGCGGCAACAGACGCAGACGATGCCGAGTCACCCGTCTCACCCGTCTCGCCCGTCAACGCCAAGCCCCCAGCGGCGACGTCGGGCTCGGCGCAAAAGTGGGCAACCAAGGTTGGCATGTGCAAAGCGGCCGCTGTCAAGACGGTCGTCGAGACGTGTGCCGAAGTGGACATGAACGACGCGCGATTGGATGCGTTCTGGCAAGAGATCAACCGCTGGCTGGATATCGGGGATGGAGAGCGAGATGATCTCGTGTCGTGTGCGCTCTTGTGCTTGGGCAATGCAGCCAGAGAGGGTCGGTATTCCATTCGTCCGGTTCTCTCGCTGACATGCTACAGAGTCGGCGTGTATACAACTGTTGCAAGACGGTACACTGCTGCCAAAGCTTGTCGCGCTCGCCGTGCCAGCATCCGACATCAAGCTCCAACACGGTCTCGTCGGTCTGCTCAAGAATTTGGCGATTCCAAAAGCCAACAAGATCAAGCTAGGCGACGCGGGCGTGATGGAAGCGCTGCGATCAATGGGGGCTTGGTCGAGGGAGAAGGACTTGCTGGGGTCAGTGCAAGGCGGCGCCATTGGCGTCGTCAAGCATTTGGCCAATAGCACGGGTGCGTAAGGTGCGAGATTTCCAGGCAACATGCTAAACCTGCCCAGAGGAGAATGCGCTCCGCATTGCAGACGACCAACGTGGTATCCTGGCAGACATTGTCAGTCTTGTTGGCCGCACTGATGATGTCGCGATGCGATGCGAGGGGACGCGCGTGTTTGTCAACGTCATCCGGACGCTCTGTGCTGCAGCTGGTCAACCGGGCGGCGCGGTACGGACAGCTGGCGCAATCGAGCGCCTGGGCGCAAAAGAGATTATCGACGCATTGTGTCAACTAGTGCGCACTGGCGGGAAATATCCCATCCTCGTCAACGAGGGTGTCGTGTCCCTTGCACTGTTGGCGGCGTTTACCAACGATCATGTCGGCAAGTGTTCAGGCGTGGCGAGTGTTTGACGCTGACACGGCTCAGCTTGCACCATCGTGGCCTCGATCTTGGCCGAGCACGCCGTGCCCGACAAGGCCGTTGACGCCACGGCCCCACACCTCGCACCTCCTTCAACGACGACCGATGTGCTGGCGTACATCCTCGCGCCCACTCCCTCTTCCACTTCAGCGCCCATCATCACACCCGAACTACAACAAAACGTAGTGACACTGCTTGCGAACCTCACAAAGCGCCGAGCTGAGCGAGCGAGCGAGCTTGAAAATCGCTTGACGCAGGGTCTGCAAGCCGTGGCTGAACACGGCGAGGGCAAAGTCAAAGAAGCCGCGGCGGCGTTGCTGGCGTCTTGGCGAGTATAAGTTGTGCTTGAAGTCAATATCTACGTTTTATGAGATCAGTCCACCACTGTAATGCATGCGCATGGTCATTGTTCCCTGTGGCTTCGTCAGTGGCTGGATCGTGCAGTTAGCTCGTTGTGAGCATGCAGTGCTCTGTGTCGACTCCATCCCCCGACAATACCAGAGCTCGAACCTTGCTTCGCCGCTCGCGTCTTCAAGTCTGTGCACACAGCACCATCAACCAAACACATAGCATCAAGCAACCTTGCCCGCTCTAGCCGACTTTTTCCTCGCCTCCTTGACAAACACGAGCGATACGAACAGCGCGACGGCGCCGCCACCGACCAGCAGCAAGAAGACGGGGATCCGAATCGCCCATTCGCGGGCTGGGAAGACGTCTTGGAGGGGTGACGAGGCGGGAAGGAACGGCTGTTGGCATTGGCGTTAGACAAGCTTTAAAAAAGGAGTATGGATGAGGTGGTTGGGACGTACAACGAGGAGCGCCCAGGTCGTGTAGTAGATGAACACGACGGCTGCGATGAGCAGCATCAATGAGCCGAGGATCTTGTCGCTTGTTGCCTTGTACAGTCAGCACAGTTGCTGGTGGTCAATCCTTGCTCATACCATCTTGGTGTGCAGAGATTCAGACTACACTGATGCTATGGTCACTGATGCGCCTTTACGGGTGTGTAGCTGGTGTGGCACTCGCGACCCTTGTTTCATGTGTCGCTGCCTACATCGACTGCGTAACAATCTCCTGCAACGCTGAATGCACCCTCTGATATGTCAAGACCCGTGCATCATGAGTGATCTACAAGCCTGTGCCTCCTCCAGCAAACTCGCCATGCCAGAGTTTACGAACGGGGCTTCTCCTGTAAACGAGGCGTGTCAGTCGAGTGCGTACACGTCGAGAACAGAGCAAACGCACCTTCTTCTCCTTCCAGAGGGCAAGGAGACCGACACCCGAGACCTTGACGGCCTTGAAACGCACACCGGGGATATCACTGTGTAAGCGGGTCGGTAAGAGGGTGAATCATGTGTGATGGGAATGGGAGATGAGTAGAAACGACGGAAACGACTCGTCAGCATTGGGACTGCGACATAGCCAAACGACTGACCCCTTGGCCTTGCCACGGCGACCGAAACCCGAGATGAGGACCTCGTCGTTCTCGTCGACAAAGTTCAAGCAACCTAAGTGTTGTATCAGCGCTGGCCAAGACGTGCATATCACAAGCTTGGGTACGCAAGTGGACACGTACCATCGTTGGGCACGAAGGCGGTGACCTTCTTGCCGTTCTTGATGAGCTGGACACGGACACACTTGCGAATGGCCGAGTTGGGCTGCTTGGCCTCGACACCGACCTGCAGGAATGAGCACGCTGTCTGAATGAGAGGGTGGCTGGTGGGAGCGGGTAGCGACGGCACATAGCTATGTCGAGGTGCAAGCTAGCCGCATCCGTGTGATTGCGGCCATTCCCAACCTTGGATCCCAATGGAGCACCAGCCGCTGACTGCCACCCCACTCCACCACCCTCATTACGACCCACCTTCTCAAGCACAATACCCTTGGCGTGCGACGAACCACCGGTGGGCGAGGTCTTGTAGATGTTACCGAGCGCACGCTTGTTGTAGTCCTTGTCGGCCCAGCGGTTCTCGCGGCGCGAGGTGCGGAGCTTGCGGGCGGCTTGGAGACCACGAGGCTTGTTGGCTGATGGTGAGATTGTTCAAGTGGGGGATTGTCGAGTGCAAGATGAAGGGTGGGATTTTCAGTCGTGATGTCGATGTGCGGTCGATTGAGGATGCGCGACGAGAACAAGAAGGGAGAACGCAGCGATCAGTCTCTTGTCTCCCATACCGTACACGCAATGTGCTACTTACAACCCATTTTTGATGACTTGATGTGACAGCAGGACCGACAGTTGACACACTTACTGGCCAGCGGCCGCACCACCGGGCGCAGGGAGCGAGGCGGGCAGCAGGGCGAACGGAGGGGGGTTAGCGTCAGTTTCGCAAATTTCGCACTTGAGTTAAAAACGCCGCGTAAACCCCCAGTACCACTTTAGGCGCGCGGAATATTCCGACTGCGAGTTGTTTCGCATTCATCCACGGCGTCGGCCTCATCCGCTGATCGGATCACCAGCACGTGGCACGGGGTCATGCCGTCGTCCGGTGGAGAGCGCCTGGCAACGGGGACGGGCGTGGTATAGGTTGGCTCAGCAGTACCACTGGAGTCCAGAGCGCGACAGGATGCCCAACGCAATCGACTGGTCCACGGTGCACCCATCGCACAACCCGCAGTTCACCCACTTTGCATCCAGGCGCTCAACCGTCTTCTCGGCCAAGGGCGCGGTAGCTGCGACCCAACCGGTGCGTACATGGATAAAGTATCGAGATGCTTATGTCGTACTAGCTAGCTTGCCAAGCCGGTATCGAGATTCTCAACAAAGGTGGCAATGCAGGTTGGTGGCACCCAAAAAAATCGCGGCGGATATCCGCGATTTGGCGTTACGTAACAAAAGTGGAGGTATTTCCGTGATGATCCGCGAAAAAGCATGTGAAAGGATCAGAAGGATCGCAATCATGTGACTCAAGGATCATGGATCCAAGGCAAGGATCGGAAGGATATCATGCGGATCACGGATACTGCGTATCCGCACGTCTTAATTGACATGTTAGGTTGTATCTAAAGTGTGTTCCAGGTGCACTGCACTGGCCTGAATGTTACCCTTGAGTAATACGTCTCAATCTCTGATATTAGACAAGATATACATAAAAGGATACACAGGGATACACAAGGATATCCGTGATTCTTGATCCTCAGGATACGGATACGGAACGGATACGGATACAAAAACACGGATATCCGCGGCCGCGGATACGGATACGCAGAAGGATATCCGCGGTGAATTCTTTGGTGGCACCCACTCGCGCTTGGACCAACTCAAACTATTCAGCCGATGCAGCGGTCGCGACAGCCGCAGCAATGAACGTGACCGAACCGTCGTGTACAGGCTAGTCACAGCATCAAGCAGCTCGGTCAACGCTCATGCTACATCACAGGCATCGGCGGTGACATCTTCTGTCTCTTCTACGACGCTGCGAGCAAGACGGTCAAGGGGATCAATGGCTCTGGAAAGTCGCCCAAGGCACTGACGATGGACCATCTTCGATCGCAAGGCATCACGGGTGATGCAGTGGGTAGTGCATCGGGGCTGTGGTACCCTGATTCCAAGACGCCAACTGACAAGCGCAGATCCCGCTCACTAACCTCAACTCGGTCACCGTTCCAGGCGCCGCCAGTGGCTGGTGCAAAACGATTGACGAGTTTGGAAGCGGTAAGCTGAGCATGCAAGAGATCCTAGCGCCTGCAATTCGCATGGCCAAGGAGGGTGTTCCTTCCCATGAGATCAACTCGTATGCGGTGGGTGTGGTCAACTGAAGCGGTAGTCGTTGCGCTGAGCAAGCCTAGTGGGAGAGATCGGCCAATCTGATCAACACTGCGTCTGACAATGCTGCCGAGTATGTATTACTTCTGTCAACCTGACATATCGTGACTGATCACTCCAGAATGATGATGCCTGACGGTGTCCGTGAACGGCCCACAAGGCGTACGGGTCGTTAACTCACCAGCGCAGACTCACCCGCTCCCGTCACACATCATGCAGCATCCCGAGCTGGCAGCAACATTCGAAGCCGTAGCCGAACACGGTCCAGCCGGCTTCTACACCGGTCGGATCGCCCAATCAATCGTCGATCTCGTGCAGTCCAAAGGCGGTGTCATGACGCTCAAAGATCTCGCAGAGATGCAAGCGGAGATTGTACAGCCTATCAAGTATGACTTTAGGCATCATGATACCGCAGACGCAAAGGGCGTATCGCTGTGGGAGGTGAATGACAGGCTTCACTCGATAGATAGGAGTTGCTGACAAAGTAGTGCCCGCCGAACGGCCAAGGCATCACCGCGCTGATTGCGCTTGGGATCATCGAAGCTTATGAGGATCTACACGACGTGGACATTTTGGAGCTTGCGCACAACTCGACCGAATATCTACACATCTTGATCGAGAGTTTGAGGTGAGTTTGGGAGAATGTGGCGAGGCTGCAGCTAACCAAGCCGGCGTGCAGACTTGCTTTTGCGGGTACGTGAAGACAATGTGGCCGAAACTCCATCCGCCGGGATGACACGCGCATAGACTGTACGTGTACTCAAAGCAAGGGATCACAGCAGAGTTGACATCCTCGCAGCCCGCTACTACGTGACTGATCCCGACGTCGTCCACGTCCCCGTTGACGAGCTCCTTAGCAAGGTACGACCCTACAGTAAGAAGCGCTTCGGTCCATCCATGACACGTATCGCCATAGGAGTACCTGCGCAAACGTGCAGCACTCATCGATCCAGCCAGAGCGACCGCCGACGTGAGGCACGGCTCGCCGGTTCAGAGCTCGGATACAATCTATCTGTCGACTGCGGATAAGGATGGTAATGCTTGTAGCTTTATCGCAAGGCAAGTCGCGACAGCGACATTACACCGGAAGACTGACACCTCGAACAACAGCAACTATGCCGGTTAATCACATCGGGGGTACTTGGCGTTGCTGAACCGCTGCAGGGTTTGGCACTGGTGCGATCCCCAAGGGTTGCGGGTTTACTTTACAGAATCGCGGTTCAGGGTTCTCGCTGACAAAGGGACACCCAAACGAGCTCAAGGGCGGTAAACGACCGTATCACACCATCATCCCGGCAATGGTCACTTCGGGAGATGAACTGCTGATGAGCTATGGTGTCATGGGCGGTACGTCGTCCCGTCTCTCGGATGTATTCTGACCCGTACAGGCTTCATGCAGCCTCAAGGGCACGTTCAAGTGCTTCTCAACACCCTTCGCGGCTTCACTCCCCAAGCGGCGCTTGACGCCCCTCGCTTCTGCATCAGTGCAGGTCTACCGACTGCAGGCGAGGGAGATGATAAGGCGGCCGGCGATATCAACTCGGAGATCTGGATCGAAGATGGTGTATCGCAGCATGTTGTGAAGCAGCTCAGAGGTATGTGCTCGTGCGCCGAGTGCTGTCGATAGTGCTGACGCTAGGAAGACATGGGCCACGATGTTCACGTCGCTAGCGGCTGGGCGCGATCTGTGGCAGGACGAGGGCAGGTGCGCCTCGGCATGACGCATCACGGCAGTCTCCACCGAAAACTGACAGTCTTAGATTATCCAAGCTGTCACCGACCCATCTGGACGGCGCGTGTGGGCCTGCGGGTCGGATCTCCGAGGCGACGGTGCTGCGCTCGGTCAGATCTAGACATAGCCATAGGTCAGACCAGGTATACATCAATACACACACAAGCTACACTCGAATACACACGCCCTCTCACAGCTCACCCACAGAGACCATGCCGACGTCTTGCCAGATCTTTGGCCGGCCCTTGTCAACACTGGGGTCAAAGTAATTCGTCGCCATGTTCTTGGTCGCATCGTCGATCCTGTAGACGTTTAGCTGGTGTTCCACGAGGTCCAAGTGGACTTGTACACACCATGTACACTCGGCACCTTGCTTGTCAATGATGACTTTGACGGTCGCCCACGAGAAGCGGACGATGCCGGGATAGCCGAATACCGGATCGAACGCCGTTTTCAGGTAGGCTTGAGTCTTGGGATCTATCATTGCAAAGTCAGTCGCTGTGCAGGCTTGACTTTCAGTGGCCGCACCTGATGGGTACCCGCTACCGCGAACTTCGACTGATGTGGGTTTCATTTCCTCCACGGCGTCTGCCCCCTCGTGGCCAGACTTTTGCCGCTTTGAAGCCACGTCCTCGTCGTGGCTGTTATCTGCCGCAGCTGTGCGCTTATTCTTGCCCTTGCCCTTGCCCTTTGATGTCTGAGCGACTTCGACGACTTTGACAACGGGCAGAGTGGAGCCTTCAGGGTGTACCCAATCGTGCGCGTAGCGATCTCGTGTGATCTACCGAGGGTCAGCACTGAGCCGATCCGTCAGTTCGTAAGGGTCCACCTTGGCGATGATACTGGCCGCCCCGACAATCTTGAACAACGAATCGGCTTTAGGGCAGACTGTGAACGCAATGGTGCTATGGTGAATTAGTCAGTCATTCGGCTGCGAGAGGGACACAAACGGGAACAGCTCCGAGAGGCGAGCCTGCCACTGTGGCGCGGGGCCGAGAGCGTCCACAAAGCACTGTATAGCGTCAGCCTTACTTCATAGCGCGCATCATGACAAGCTGTGCACCTCTTTCACGTTGACACCGCGCTTGAGCGCATCTTGGATCAGGGAGATTGTCGCGTCCTGACCCGACCGGATCAGCACCGGCAGCCTGCACGGAATGCCAGAGCGCCTACCTCTGCCTGTCTGTTCAAGTTGACTGGGACGCGCCGGAGCATATCGCGACTTATGTCCTGTGGCGAGAGCGTGCGCGACGAGTAGCAGAGCTCGGGACTGGTCGAAAACGATTCCTGCAAAGGGCTTTGAGTAGACAAACGGAAGACAGTATCCGCCGACTGACCCAAAGTGATTGTCGGACTTCATGAGTCAACGCCTTGGAGTCTGGTTCGGTACATTAGTGCCCGCGGTCTTGCTTTAGCGACTTGAACTGACCGTCAAATCCCATGCCCTCGAGTGTTTCTCGGAACCCGAACGGGCAATAAGCGGCAGCGTAGACCATCGGGCCCAGTACAGCTGCATCATGATGAGTATCTCGAGCGATAGGATTTCATCTCGTCGCTCACGTCCACGGCCGGCCTCGTCGATGCCCATGACCCAGGCTTCATCGCCAGTCGCGCCGCTGCTTGGCTCAAAGTCCTTGGGAAGATCCGAATGGTACGTGTAGCTCTCTACCAGCGCTGGGAACGGTGTTTGATCTACTGGATCGCCTGGCATTGTGGATGAACTTATGAACAGGACGCGACTGCCTTTCGCGCGTTGAGTGCATCACGTGATACTTGTTTCTCATCCTGGTTGAACCAAGCTGCTGTCTGAGCCGGCTGCTACGGTAACGCTGACTGCTATGTACGATATCGCGCAGCATGTGAGAGTAAGCATCACTGTTGCCTTCCCTGCGACACGGGCAACTATACATTCCAGCGTGTTCTTGTTCGGCTGCCGTCTGTCCGAGACACCCTGGCTGACCAAAAGGGCACTTGGGCAACGGCAGATAGATCATGCAGGCGACACTATGACCACTCTTGCACTGGAGTCGTGCTGCGCCTCTGCCTTGCCTCCGGATCTCGACCTGTTCCGAGCTGGAGTGCGCAGCTGGCGGTGATTAGGATCCGTATTGTAATGGGATTACGATCAAAGTCGTAATCGCCACCGGCGCACGACGCAGCAGCCGGCAAAGGCGAGCAAGCGGCCCAGCGCATCGCAAACATCTTGCAGTCTTTTCATCTTCCATCTTGGCTTACCAGCTTCAGTGCGAGTGAGCGGGTCACAGGCCGGGTGGAGCCGCGGGGCAAGTCAGGGATCGGTTGGCGTTTCGGGGGCACTGCTACCCTGACCGAGCTACATCCACAGGCGAGCTCGTGGACGATCGCCATTGGCGACACGCTGCTGATCCTCAACACCAACACTCGGCAAACGCGTGCTGTATGACTAGCTACCACGCTGCCAGACGTAGCATGCAGGTCTGAAGCCGTTCACTCACTCCTTCGTGCTTGCAAACCTTGCCGTGCTCGTGCGACACTGGGCAAACATGTCTCAAGACCCTTCCACCGATTCATCCTCTTCTTCGTCTCGACCTGCGCACCATTCATCTTCGACTATGCCGACAACGAATCCACCTTCAGCCTCGCCACCAGCCACACCACCCCCACACCACCTCACCAATCTCCCACGTTCAAAGCCGTCCCGACCACACTCGTCACCCGCCGTCACATCCGCCAAAACCATGACGCCCGTCTCAAATGCAGCAAGGCCGGCGCAGCATCATGCGCACTCTAATCCTGCAAGCATCCCGCGATCCGGTCAGTCTGCGAGCAGTTCGCAGCGCGGGATCCCACGACCATCATCGACACCCGCTTCAACCACTGGCAGTATGCAACCCCCACCCGTTCCGGCAGTGATACCACGCTCATCTGCGGCGCTGCAACGCCAATTGGGTGCTGGCGGCGGCTCGGCCGCAAGCTCGACCACTTCGGTCAATGGTCTGCTGGCCATGAGCTCGTCGACGCAGTTCGGCACACCAGCCCACGCGGGTGCAAGTCGTATGGCAATGGCTGCCAAACGTGGGCAGCAAGGTCGCAACGGTCCAGTCTATGGCAGCGAGGACGGGAGCGAAGGTGTCAGAGATAGAGAAGAAGAGGAACATCCGCTCAGCGAAGTGTCACTTAGCCGGCGGTCAGTCTATGTGCGCAGGTCAGGGACGCAGCTGACAAGTCGTTGTCAGAGGTTATCACACCATTCACACCCTCAACCACCTCTTCCACCTCCAAACCCGGTGGACGCTTCAACGCCCCCTGGGACAGGGTGCATACGGTCTTGTCATCTCGGTGCTCGATAGTCTTTCCGGCGAAACAGTGGCCGTCAAACTCATCACCCGCGTCTTTGACAAAGTCATCTTGGCTCGGCGAGCTCTGCGCGAGATCACGCTGCTGCGGCATTTCGGAGGACATGAGAATCTGACGGGTCTGATTGATCTTGATACCGTCTGGGATGGCTTTGGCGAGGTGTGAGTGGCTTGGGAAAGGGCATGAGAACAGGTGCTGATATTCGTTTAGATACATGTTCATGGAAGTGAGTTTGGTTGTGCGACTTGTAGCTGATAACAGCTAACCGAGCGTAGCCTATGGAAGGTCAGCATATAGTTTGCGTTCCGCCTACACCAACTCACATCTCTGCAGCCGATCTTCATCAGATAGTACGGTCGGGCCAAGCTCTAACAAATCCCCACATCCAGTACTTTATGTATCAGCTTCTGCGAGGCATGAAGGTCAGTCCCTGTAGTGGCGCATCATGCCAGCTTGTCTCACACCGCAGTACATCCACTCTGCCAACGTCATTCATCGAGATCTCAAACCCGGCAATCTGCTTGTCAATTCAGACTGCGAACTTAAGATCTGTGATTTCGGACTCGCCCGAGGGTTTCGCAAAGTCACGCCGGAAGAGGGCCAGCAGGAAATGAAGCTGACCGAGTGTGCGTCTCGACCGGTGCACGGCAGACGTTCGCGTCGCTGACCCAACGGCAGATGTGGCGACAAGATGGTATCGTGCGCCTGAAGTCATGCTCTCCAATCGGCGATATACTACAGCCAGTACGTCTAGTCGCTCACGGAATCACGCTGGGCTAAGATGATCACAGTTGATGTCTGGTCTATCGGGTGCATTCTGGCCGAGCTGCTAGGTGGCAAGCCGATCTTCAAGGGCAAAGAGTGCGTTTCCTAATTCCACGGTTGACGCTCGACTGACGAGAACCCATAGCTATGTCGACCAAGTGCGTCTTTGATGTTTTGGTTGCAAACAGTGTTGACGTATATCAGGTGAACTTGATCTTGGGTGTACTTGGCACCCCAGACGACGAAACATTGGCGAGAGTAGGCAGCGACAAGGTATGCCGTCTTTATCAGACGGTTGGGAAGACTGATGCGTGACAGGCCGGAATGTACATCAAGACATTACCACATTGCGAACCCATCGACCTCGCAACCCTGTTGCCCAACGCGGATCCCGACGGTGAGTGTCAACTTTGCCGTGCAATGACCGATTCTGACATTGGCAGCCGTCGACCTTTTGCGGCAGCTCTTGGTGTTCGATCCGGCAAAGCGAATAGACGTCGTCACCGCACTCGAGCACCCATACCTTGCTTCATATCATGACCCGGACGAGGAGCCATCATGCCCGTCGCTTTTCGACAAATGGGAGCAAGTCGAGAGCCTTGAAACGATTGAAGAATTGCGAGAGGCGATAGCTCGGGAAGTGGAAGAGTATCGAGCCGAGGTGCGCACGGCTGGCGAGGACGAGGATGACGGCAGTTATGGCGAGGTCGACCCAGTGACGCGCTCGCCTGAAGTTGCTGTCGTCAGTCGAGTCTTGGCAGACTCATTCGACTCGACCGTCTCGCCTCGCAACAAGCATGTCGGGCTGCCGCGTGCAACTACCGCCCGCACCGGTGACCAGACGCCACCGACACCAGCGTCCGCTAGTATGTCCGAGGAATCATTTGGCAACCCCATGCCGGGTCGCGCATCACGCCGGCAATCGGCCACCTCGATAGGCATGCATCACCGCCGACCGTCCTCATTCTTGTTCAGCTCACCATTGGGCGTGGGCATGACCCCAATGGCGGCAGCCGATGGCGGGTCGAGCTTCGGTCACACCCGGAGCCGCAGTCGTGCGCCAAGCTCTGTCGGCGAGCTGCGACCTCTTCTCCGCCAACTTTCTACTGTCGACCTGACTGAACTCAAGCGCGAGCAGCCAGCGACAGGCAGCAAAGAGGATGTGGCGCCCATGTGGGTGTCACCTAGCGATGCGCCGCCGAGCGAGGTGAGCGTCCACGCTCAAGTGCTTAATCAGCAGGTGGCTGACGTTGTACGCCCAGCTGCCCAATAAATTCAGTGGATTGGGGCTTTCCACAGACAATACGCCTCAAGAGTCATAGACGGTCGCCCAACCGGTCCTGGGACATGCATTTCCTTGATCAGGAACTTGATCCGGTTAGAGTTTGCAGTTGGTGGCGTCCGCCTTTGGTGATTTCGGGAGCACGTCGCGCGCGTCTGGTGGACTTGCACCAATTGACGATAACGTTGAGCGCAGCCTTCACGACCCTGCTCAGCCCAGTTGCACTCGCCGTCGCACCTCGGCGTGATTTTGCGCTGGTCGCAAAGGTGACGCGTGGGTTTGAGAGCGTGGCGTCGTAACTCGGTGCCCAGCTCGTAATCCGGCACGGCTGTCTTGGTCGTCAAGCACGATAATCAAGTAGCAATCGGTGCGGCCGTCTCCGAGCTGGCCTCGGATCGATTGCGCTACGAAGACTTGAAGCCTGCCGCCCGCCATCTTTTCGGCCAGAGGCAAACGCTCGGCCAGGCGAGAACCAAACAGTCACCATGGCAGCGACTATCAAAGTCCCTCTGCTTGTCATCACACCCTCGACTCCTCACTTGCCCTCTCCGTCTCTGAGCGATGCCAAAAACCTCCCAACCACATCCTACTTTCCTTCACGAGAGACATCGATGGCGTCCAAATCCAAATCCCTCTTGCTCGCCGACGAGCCCTACCGGGCACAGCGACCCTCGAACCGCCGTCGCTTCGTCCTCTTCGCCCTCTCCCTCATGTCCCTCATCTTCCTCACGGTACTCATGATCCACCAAGACGTCGCTGGAGTGTCTTCGGTGCGCATCAAACGCAACGCAAGTCATGCAGGCCTCAAGGTCCGCTTGACGCTCAACATCGGTGTCCGCCGATCACATTCTCGATCTTGGATCCCTCAGATCCCACAAGCACATTCGGCCCCTTTGCCGGTCTCTGCAGCAACATTGTAAGGCGGGCGGATTGACGTATCGACGGCAGCAAGTGTGGATAAACATATAGACGTGTGGTGGGTTTGTAAATGGAGGATTATAAGCATATGGACCCGTTGTACGTAGTGATATGATTGTTGCGTTTCGACCCTGTGAGCAGCCTATGCCTCGGGCAACTTGCGCGCCTTAACTTGCATCCAAATCCTGTTGCGAAGCATCAGCGCTCGACTCGAGAAGGCTGGGTGGCCACGCACCGGTACATCTTCAACCTCTCCTTGCGGTTGACCAGCTAGGTACATGCTCAGCGACAGTGAAGCTGAGGCCGAGCAGACGTACCAGTCGCTTGTCCACACCGAGCTGCGAAATGGCATAAAGTGGGTGCTCTGGCACCCCGTACTCCTCGTTTGGCCGCGTGAAGGGCTCGAATGAGGATGTTGGTAGCTCGACTGCCCGTGCTCGTGGCATCTCGTTCGATGTCTGCAGCGATTCGAGTTGCGTCGTGACTTTATGCAAGTCTTGTGCTGACGCGCCCTGAGACAAGGGCGTGCTTGGCATCGGACTGTCCAGCGCTGCATCCTCAGCAGCTGTATCTTTAGCTTTGGCGATCGGGTCCACGACTTGAAATGGCTTGTATGCCGCTTGAGACCCTGTCAGCATCTCGGACAGTTCCTCTATTGATGTCGTCAGCCGTAGAGTGATGCATGGCGCGCAGTACTTGCCGGCAGTGAAAAAGTAGACGCGAGTCCCATCGCCGCGAATGTAGAAATTCTCGTCGAGCATGCGACCGCCCTTGATCCGCAACTGCGCCAAGTCATGGCGGCCATAATCCCGAATGAGGACTAGGCCGCCCGGCTTGAGGCACTTCCACACGTTCGCCATGGCATCCTTCCATTCGTGCGGGTGCAATGCGGACAGGACGTAGATCATGGTGATCACATCGACGGTACCGGGCTCGATCCCTTCTGGCAACGAGGTCGATGAACCAGGGATCGAAGGCGTGGCCAGATCCCAGACGGACGCATGGATGCAGCCGTTTCCATTCGGCGGAATGGGGTACAGGTCGGATGACTGCACGACTTTGACGGCAGTCGCAGAGTAATCGCACGCGTGTACGACAAGCTCTGGGTTTTGATTCTGCAGCATGAGGGGAAAGACGGTGTTGCCGGCGCCCTGAAATGTTAGTGAATGTATGTTACAAGTCAAGCTACGCACGCATCCTACTTCAAGGACGATCTTTGGTCCTGCCTGATTTGAAGCTTCAGCTGTCGTCATGGAATAGCAGTAGATGCACTAACGTCGGCTTTGGCACACTCGAGAAGCTCTGGAAATTCGATATGAAGCCAATTGCGATCTTTGAAGAAGCTAAAGGTTTCAGCTACAGAGCCTCGGGCTAACGGGGACGGACTTGTCTTTACTGGGCGATGTCAGCTTGTTCCAGACCAGGCGAATCACATACTGGGTGCTGTAAAATTGGTCCCAGAAGCTCGCTGCCTGAGTCAAATACGCCTCTATAGGGATAGTGAGAGGCGTTCGCGTCCATGTGACGACGCTAACCCTTCTTGGTGGGATCTACAGGCTTGGCTCGTTGCTTCTCCAGGATCCCCGCTGCGGTCTCCTCAAAGTCGTCGGGCAGTGATGCATGATCCCTAACGACCATGGGTCAGACTTCTGGGATTTGCGGCAGCAATGGGACACCTACCAGGCATTATGACTGAAGGGATCCTCGTCTGTCAAGATGCGAGCACCAAACGTCTGCTCCGGAGGTCCATTTGGCAGTCGACCAGTGCGACGAGGTTTCGAGGAGGAAGCTACAATCTCTGCTGGCGGCTCGATACAAGTACTTGGGTCAAGCACAGACATGATCAAGCTCTTGCAAGCGATGAGACCAGCTCGAGGTTGGGATAGTCAGCACGTCGAACTGCTAGACAGGCAAGAGGTTGTCTGAAATATTGGTATATTTGCGGAGCCCGCTATGCGGCACGTGGCAGATCTCATCGCCGAAGCCGTCGGCGTCATCGCCGCATCAACCAACCACGATGGCGCCGCCTCCCGTCCTGGATCCTGCAGAGACCTACGTGACACTGAATGTAGCGACATCGCTGCTCGACGACAGCCATGGCTCGGCGCAGCCTCCATCTACCATCTCACTGGGCTCATCTTCACCCATCTTGACACTAGTCTGTCGCGTAGGCGAGCTCCCGGATGAGTTTATATACAAGGTCGGAACCGGTTTGACTGCACAAACATGGTCGACTCAGAGGGAGACCATCATAAGAGCCTGCAAAGGGGTTCCTGGCATCAAGGCCGTGCGCGAGATGGCGGTGCAGCAACGAGTCAAAAGGGGCGGCGAGTTCTGAGAGATCTGTAAGCACAACAAGCATGGTGAGCTTCAGTCAAATTTGGATGGAGAAATACTGAGTCGTGACCTCGCAAGAAGTCTCCAATCAGTGCCATCCCACCCCACCCGTCCAAGATTGCCAAGATTGCTACGACGGCCTCGAGCCGACATATCAAACATGTTACGAAAACATTTGCAAAACTGAAATCGTGAAGTGAAGGACATGGTCAGTGTGTCCAGAAGGCGCGTCTTGCATGCATCGAACCATCATTGAGTTCGATCATAGGCGATTGAAAGCAACACCCTTGCGATGAATTGTATGATACACGAGTCCATGATTGCACTACCACGGCTGATGAGAAACGCAGCGTACCATGTCAATCGCTTTGACGGAAAGAAGCAACTGCTTTGGACTTGTTTCGAGAGCAACGTGATGCTTCGACAGCGAAGCACTGACCATCTCGACGTGCACGGTGAAGCGGAAGGGGCTCTGATCGCCTGATCGCCTGCCCGGCCTGACCGTGCGCGCAACCTGAAACAGTCCGTTCGACCCACACGATGCCAAGATCGCTTGCGAAACAGCATCCGCGCGATGACAGTCTGCATGCGGTGAGCTCGATACAGCCGAGGCTCTGGTTCCGGAAGCGAAAGAAGCAAGTCTGATCTCTGGAGCCGACCTTGTTGTAGTCGATCTCGTCCCTTTCAGCACGCACGCACCTAGCTCGGGTCCATGCGCTTCCTCGGTGATGGCGGCCGACTTGACTCCCGACAGTCCTTTCCGAGCGATCGGACAGGGTCAACACACAACATACAGATGTCACCGTCACCGTGCGCTGCTCGCAGACCCTGTCGACCTCCGCCGGGCAGGAGGTCTTCTCAATCCCAAATAGCTTCGCACGGCCCTGCCTGCTGATTAATCGAGCTGTCACACACCTGCTCGGTTCCCGTTCGTCTGACCGAGGTCCTTCTGGGATGCGTAATGACCGCAATCTACCCCTGTTGGCGCGCTTGAGCTCATATATAAAGGCCTTGGTGCTCGGCCGGTTTCGTCAACAATCGCCCTCATCGCTGGTTCTTCTTCGCAGGCTACATAGCGCATGTGAGTGGCTTCGCTGGTTCTCAAAGATGCGGTACGACATACATAGCTGAGCAGTACGCCTTGCAGCTCGTACACTACACTCGTACACCCAACATGCCGCCGATCAGCGTCGATAGGCTGCTTCACTCGGTCGAAAGGGTGGGATCGACGACGTCGGACACTACTCTTGCGTACATAGTAGCATGCCTTCGCTCTGGTGCTAGGGTGCGCGAAGTGCTTCAAGCACTCGAGACGGTCAAGCACCAGGTAAGTGACAGATATATACACGATGGTCGCAGCATCACTAACTGATCAAACAAAGCTCACGCAACCTTCGGATACACCCGTCAGCGCGCCCATCGTACCATCCAGCAATCTTCTCCAGTATCCTCCTCTGCTGCCTCGACCGGTCCCCAGTCCACTCGCCAAGCGGGTCGTTGTCGATGTCCTGTCATCAGCAGCACGCAAAGGCGACGTGACCCCCGATCAGGTGCTGGAAGTGCTGCTAGAGTATGCGTGGGGCAAGTGGCGCATAGTGGCTGCTTGTACGAGGGGTCGAGACGCCTGGGACGTGGTTGCGCGGAAAGTGTGGGAGATTGCTTGCGAGGCGAGTGTTGTGAGCTGCTGCAGTCGCAGAGTGATTGAGCGTCTCGTGTGACTGCTGACCTTTACACCAGCTTCGAGTTCCAGCCGCCTCATCAGACATTCTGTCTACTGCACTGAAGCGAGTGCGCTTCGACATGGGCTTCATCACGATCTCCCACCTATCTGTGAAGCTCTGCGCCATCTGCGCCGGAACCCAAACCATCACAAGCGCCCAGCGTGAACGAGTTCACAGGCTACTCACAGCCTGGGTCAGTCTACGCCAGGATTACAACGCCCGACAAGACTCTGTCATCCGGCCAGACTGGCTCACACAACAGCTTGAGCAGGCAAAGGTCAAGGTGCGCATGAACCGTATCTAAAGCTCGCAGCTGATTGCGTTGGTAGCTTCCACAGCCTGTCTGTGTCATCTTGGACGGCATCCTTATGGGTTCATCATATGACGAATGCCAATTACAGCCACCCATCGTGCTGGCGAGTCGTGACAGACGTCCGTCGCTTCCAGCCATCATCACATCCGTCCCGAGCAACCATATCATCCGTCAAGCCAGCTCCTCGCGCGAGCTTGGCAAGCCTTCCGGACATGACCCTTCCCGCCGGGGTCGCTCGTCACGCGCCGTCACGGATATTCCAGCGAGCCGCCGCAACGCTGTTCTCGTGCAATATCCCACTGCGCCGTGGCTGGGTGCGCAAGCCAACTTACAAGATGAATGTGCATCATCGCCGGGACCAGGCGCAGCAGTCAACCCACCTCGTCACTCCCTCGCCAAAGGTGATTTTCATTCGACCCTTCCTGTGACAGCTTGCGGCGTGAGAGACTCCTCGGCTGCATGGTTTGGGCCCGACGTTTCCTTCAGACCGCACGCGGACGTCCTCACCGACACAGATGGACGCACAGCACCGCATCCGTTTGCTCCCCGCGATACGACGGTGTTCAGCACGTCGGCGCGACTTCCACCGCACAGACTCTCCACCGATGTCCATTCTCCCGATGAATGTGCGCCTTCTCCAAGCTCGACGGTGCTCTCAGTCGCGCAAATCCAATTTGCGACACGCGCAGTGGCGACAGAGGCGCGCACGACATCGTTGGTACCACCACTTCGCCGCCACCCATCAGAGGCAAGTATGGCGAGTTCCGCCGAGTCGTATCTAGACATGGGCTCTTCAAGCGCTCCGCAATGGCGACATCGTGTGCTCGGCAGAAGCGGGCCAAAGTCAACCGAAAGGAGCGCCGCCTTCAGCCACGGGTCATACGTGCAAAACGCAGCTGGGGTAGCTCAGCAGTCCAACTCGAGGCGATCGTCTCAACCTGTCGGTTCACCTAGGCACGCGTGCATGCCGCTTGGTCTCGCTTCGACAACTACTCCCACCGTTGCAGTCACGGCTTCTGTACCATCACTGAAGGAGCCGGACAACCTCACTCTTCCTCCGTTTGCCCCGTCAGCCTCTCCAAGCGCCAAAGACAGTCGGCGTCGTGGCGTGACATTGCCTAAATTCCCATTTCGTCTTCGTCGCCTCTCACTACAATCCGTACCCAGGGCCGATAGAAACGGGGCCAAGTCGTACGCCCGACTTGAACCGGCAGAACCTGCGCCTGGGCCGCAAGCTACCTTGCGACCCATCGCTGCCGAGCCAGTCATCAGACCGAGCGAAGACAGCATCAGTACCCTTGAGCGAATCATCACTCCTTACTTCCTCCCGCCAACGGCACAGGCAACACCTCGATCGTCTAGCTTGTCGCCGCCGACCGCCCGACGCGCATACCCGAGATCCATGGGTGTTGTGCCCGCTGGGCATCCATTCGCCGATGGCTCTCAAGATCACGGCACCAACGCGCATCAGTCCGCAACCCCGTGGTCAAGCAACAGTGTGCCCCTGCAGTCTTCTGAATCGGCCGAGACGACACGCGCGGTGAGTTGAATAGATTCGCCGGAGAGGTTGCTGACTGCCAATCCAGGTCTCTGGCCCGCACCAGTCTCTAGTGTTGGCACCGTTGCCTCGGTCTGCTCACGTCGATTTGCCACCCGCTGCGCAGCAAGACCGATCCGGCGCAAAGAGACGCGCGCTCCCCGCCACACCAGATGGCCGCCGCACCCCGCTTCAACCACCCACAACTCCGCCCCAGACCCAGACGCACACTCACAGTCAAAGCATTTCGCCGTCCCCTACTCCCGCGCCGGTAGCGGTGCACATCCGACCTCGGATGCAGAAACGATCATCGGCCCAGAGTAGTCGGACGACGGCGTCGTCCTGGAGTATGGGCACGGATACAGTCAACCCGGGCACGCCGTCAAGTCTACGCAGTATCACGATCGGTAGTAGCCTGAGCTCGTACAGCGATGGGTCGCCGGGTAGTGAGCGCTCGTGGCACTACCCTCAGCGCAGGAGCAGGCAGCTGCCGAGCGTGCCATCGTCGAGTACGGTTGCAACGCGGATCAATCTGATCCCCGAGCGATGGTCTGACGACTCGGAACGAGTGTACGACGCGCCGCCAAGCTACTGGGATACCTTTGCACCTGCGGGACCTCTTCGCTGATACCTAAGCACTAGACAGCAAGTGAGATTGTACATACTCATGCTCGCCTCTAATTCAACAAGGCTCCATGCAACACCTCCACCCTTCTATAGTCTTAAGCCTCGACGGACGAAAACTCTGCATTGAAAGCTGCAAGCGCGTCAACGCGCACGCTGTCTGATCTCACACGCAAAGCATACCGCTCAGATTCTTGTCCGTACACATCGCCATCAGATCTTGGCGGTTCAAACTACCGATCACTGTCAGCGCCCGTTGAACCGCTCGACGGCAGACTGACTGCATACACGAAGTCCTCAGGACTTCCCATAGGGCATCACTCGTGACGCCCTTGACGGCGCGAGGACGCTGCCCGTCCACGGGGTAGGCTTCGGTCGCGTCGGCGTGCTGGAGCCTGATTGCGTCGAGGATGCGTTGTGCGCCGTCGTGGTATTGGCCGAGGTTGTTGCATGCGATGCCGAGGTTGAACCTGGTGTGGTAGCGATCAGCTCGGCTGAGTGGTGCGAGTTGTGGCAGACTTACAGAGCGCGGACAAAGCTGGGGTGCAGCGCGAGCGCGCGGTGATAGTAGTCGACGGCCTCGCTTGCGCGACCGCTGTTGGCGAGCGTCGCTCCGAGACGGTTGTACAGTAGCCAGTCCTGGCTGGGTTAGCTCCGACTCGGACCGTTTCTCAAGACGTACATCTGGACGGACGGCAAGTGCCGACTCGAAGCAGTCCTTTGCCTTGTCATACTCCTGATGATGGTCAGCATGCAGTACTTTAGCGACTAAACAGGCTCACCTCGCTCGTGTTGAACAGCACGCCAAGAGCGACCTGCACATCGGCATCGATCTCGCCATTTGGCATGGCCCTCGCCATCACGACCAAGCGGTCGATAAGCGCCCCATGGCGATCCTTGAACCCGACTGGCGCGGCTGAGCCCATCGCAGCACCACCTAGATCCGCGAGAGCGGCCCACTGCTCCAGCATTGTCTGCGCAGCTTCGTGTTCCCCCTCGTTAGTATACGAAACGGCGAGGGCGAGGTGGGCCGCGCGATGGCTCGGTTCGAGCTGGATGACCTTGGAGAGGGCTAGGATGGCTTGTTGGTCGCGCTCGTTCTCTTGTTGCTTGAGCCCGAGGTTGTACCATGCAGAGACGTCGCGTGGGTTTGCCTGTACGGCCGCTTCGTGTTCCAGAACGCCCTGGACGAGTATCAGTAGCATGACCCGATAGCCGCTGACATGCAGTCACGTACCTGATAGGGGCTAGCGGGTCCCATGCCAGCCTGCTGCTCAGCAAAATAAGGGTTGCGGCTCTGGAACAGGTAACGCCCCCGTTCGAGCCCTGCGCCCTGCCTGATCCCGCCATAGGCGCCTTGATCGAGCTCGAACGTATCCCAATCGTCCTGCAGCCGATCCCAATCCGGCTTTGTAGCTTGCGCTTGCGCCTGGGCTGCAATCTTCTCGCCATTGTAGTGTAAAAACGTCTCGAGCTCGTCTGCGTCAAACGTCGTGTCTTCCCAGTTGGACGTCTTGCCTGGGATGGCAGTCGCCGAGTGCTCGAGTGCCTCGTTGAGCGATTGTGGGACGCCCATGCCGAGCGGCTGTACGCTCGCGGTCTCGGGCTGCGCAGTACCAGACAGAGAGCTCTGCAAGCTCTGTTCGAATTCGTCTGTCCAGGCGCCGGTACCGGCCCGCGCTTTACCCTTGCCGTGCGCAGCTCGCAGAACCTCTTCGCCTTGAACGACCTTGTCGCCGCTTGCAAACTCCTTCATAAGCTGCATGAACTGTGAATCCGCAAGCTTTGGATCCGTCTGGGCCGCGAGCGTTTCGAGCAGGGCGGATGCGGCGTTGGCGAGCTCCGTGTCGGGCGTTTGCAGCTGCTCAGAAGCCGTGTTGACAGCTTGCTCGCGCTCGCGCTGGATTTCAGGCGGGAAGACGGCATGTTGCATTGGCTGGTGTGGCGACAAGGTAGGTTGATACGGGTAATCAGCGTGATAGAGCTGTGACCGATTGACAAGCATAGAGTGGGGATACAAGTGCTTCGTCTGTGGCTGTTGCTGCTCTGTGAACGTGTGCCTCAGTATGTTGTAGTCAGCGTGCCACCGCACTAACCTTGAGCGTTGAGCTGCATGTCAAAGTCTGCTGCCCACGCTATCATGTCGTCAGCCCGAGCCTATTGAGCCACCGCCGTGTGACATACTAGGACTTGGTTGTATTGAGCGTTGATACGGTCGATACTGCTGCGGCCTTGCCGCCAGCGGCTCGAGTTCCTTCCGCCAGGCATGCTGCAGTGCTTGGTCTCTGGCTTGTGTTTGTGTCCGAGTCGAGCCTGGATTAGAAGCAAAGTCTACAGCCCAGCCTTGCTGAGGGTGCTGACTCTGTTGCGGCGGTGACAGAGCTCGAGCGAGATTCGCAAGGTCGAAAGGCTGAGGTTGAGCCGAGGATTGCGGTACAAAAGGCTGGGATGCGGCCGGGAGGGTTCGAAAAGGCTGTTCTCGCTTCAATCTCCCTGTGGAACCCAAGGCAGTCTACGTACCAGCTGCTGCCTTGATGAACTCGCGACATGGCGGTCCTATGCTTGTGAGCGGTGCGATCGCTAGATTTGCCGCGACGTACCCGCTGCGGCCCTCTGTCCTGCTCGAGGCTGTTGACAAAGTGCTTGAGAGGGTTGACAGGCCCACAGTCTGCGCCGTTGAGCAGCGCCGCCATTGTGAATCGTTACTGGGCGGTAGCTGTCCTCTCCCGGATCCCAGTAGCCGATCGGACGCATTACCATTCAAATCGTAATCAACCGCGCGCGATTAGGAAACTGATTAGGATTCAGATCGTAATCAGTCGCACACCACCACCACCACCATCAACAGTCAGCTCAGCGAAACCCAGCCAGACCATGGTCCTCGTCCTCATCATCGGCGACCTGCACATCCCAACACGATGCCACGACCTGCCTGCGAAATTCAAGAAACTGCTCGTCAGTCGGCTCTGCTCGTTCGCGCACAGACTGACGCACACCCAGGTGCCCGGTAAGATCTCACAGATCATCTGTACCGGCAACGTGTGCGACAAGGAGACGTACGACTACCTGAGGACGATTGCGCCAGAGGTGCATGCGGTCAAAGGCGACTTTGACGAGGTGCGGTCGGCTCCTTGCGCGTGATGACGGTACGGCTTATCCGGCTCGGTAGAACACGCACTTTCCGCAATCACTCACACTGCCTGTTAACCCTCATCTCCGGATCGGCGTACTGCACGGGACGCAGTGCATCCCGGCCGGTGACACGGACAGCCTGGCCGCACTCGCCAGGCAGATGGACGTCGATGTGCTCATCAGTGGCGGAACGCACAGGTCAGTTCAAGCACCTCGTCCGGTCTAGCAGTGATCGTGCTGGACGTGTAGACTGGTGGCCAGCTACACTTCAGGCGGGTCCGTTCTGTCACGCGTTCTGGAATGACTTTACTCGAGCTAGACTTCCTAGAGCCACTCGTTTGATCGGGGTGTGGGAAGCTCGAAGCTCTAGAGCTTGCCGCCTACAGTCGCCAGTGTAAAACACCCGGCCCCACCGTTCTCCTAGTGTACTCCAGAGTTCATCCACCGCTCCATCAATACACGTCTGTCAAGGCGCTCACGAACCACCGTGCGGTCAACACAGGATGCGAAGAGCTCTGGACGAACGTGGTGCTTTGACACTGTCTCTGCATTTCCGCAATGATGCCTTCCTTACAACTTCATCGCACACCTGTTTGGGCCTGCCAGCTTCAAACAGTAGCGCGAATCGCCTGCCCATGTTCCTGTGCGTATACACCTACCGCACAGGTGTAACTGAGCACACGCTCGGCGAGCCCAACGTGCAGGTCGGATGACCTTTTCCGCCGTCTTGCAGATCAGGTGTGCGTGCAAGCGCCTGCGCTTGATGGCTCGCTGATTTCAATAACTGGCGTTGCGTGGGCGCTTGCACCATAAGCCGGGCTGTTCTTGGCCTGGTCATCGACGGCGCGTACTGGCCGTCAATAGCCATTCATTGCGTGGATAGTCTCGTGGCTCTCTGCCTCGACTTGCCTAGCAGCCACCTGGTTGGCTACGTCGTAAGCGTGCCGGATCCACGCTGGACCCGATCCGCATGGCTCTCCAAGATGAACTCTTGACGAGGTGCCCAGCGTCCTACGCCGCTCTTGTAGCAGCAATGCATCATCTCCCAGAAGATCCTTGCGTGATCAGCCATCATCCCGAGTTGGCAGTGCGACTAGAGATGCCTGTGCCTGCGCGTCGAATGGGCCGAGTTGCTCTGCGTCCTCACGCCAGATTGTAAACTGACGATCCCATCATAGATTCGAGGCTTTCGAGTACGAGCAACGGTTCTTTGTCAACCCGGGTTCAGCGACGGGTGCATGGAGTGGGCTGTGGCCTGGGTGGGTAGCGTGCGCGTCAGTGTGCACAGCTGACGTTGATGCCAGCGAGGCGACCCCCTCTTTTGCATTGATGGACATTCAGGGTCCTGCTGTGGTCACGTACGTGTATCAGCTGGTCGAGGGCGAGGTGTGTACATGTCAAGGGTCCGACTAGATCATTATTGACGATGCGCAGGTCAAGGTGGACAAGGTCGAGTACCGGCGGCCGGACCCGCCAAAGGACGCACCGGGGCTCGCAACGTCTCCGCAGGCGCAGGCTGTCGGTGGTACGCCTCGAGGGGGATGGTAGGGGATAGATGCAGCGCCGCAGTTGTATCCAAGGCTCGCGCTGGTTTCATGTTGCCGTCTGAAACGTACTCACGTGATTCGACCCTCCTCGCTTATTGTCTTTTTCACCCTTTTTGTCTTTGCGCTGTTCGCTATTGTTACTGACACTAACAACTGACCATGGGCACGGGGAGAGGGCGGCACACTGACGACAATACGCTGATGCTGCTGAACCATGGCCGCTGATCACTCACCCGCCTTGTCCCGCCTACTGACGGTCACAGCCGCTCCAGCACCGACCGTGACCGATCACTACATCTACCACCCCGACTCGCTTCTCCCTCCTACCACTCGATCGACCTCTGGCAGGTCTCACCGATACCATGACCAACGGATCCCGCTTCAAGGAGCGCTTCTCGCTCATGTCTCTCCTCCCGGCTCGCCACCCACCCCTCCAAGTCAACCATCAACCGATCTCCCATCCGATCCCACTCGCCTCGCCTGTATCGTCCTACTACCCTCCGAACCCACCTAAGAAGGAGTCGCCGCGTCCACCACCCCTCAACCTCTCGATCACACGCCAGGCGTTCAGCAGCTTTCAACCGCCCGTCGAGGTCGTGGTCGAATCAGAGCCGAGTCCAGAGTATCAAGAGGTCGAGCTGAGGCGGCCGGGCGTGGGAACAGGTGGTAAACTGTCTGTACGACCAGGCGAGATCTACCCTGCCGAGGCTCTCCCGCAGATGCGCCGGGACAAGTCGGCCGCCGCGTCGAGAGATACACTGGGTTCTCAGCAGTACGACTCGGTCTTACACAACGTTCTCCTTACGCCTACGTACATTCGCCCTTCGCCCGTCCCATCGCCAGCATACTCGGAAACCGACGCGGGATCTACCGCCTCGCTCCACCCTTCCGCCGCGCCTCGTCAGACCAAGCGGCGCACACTGCTCAACCGCGTCTCGAGCATACTACCCGCTCGACTCGGGATCCCGCAACCTGATGCAGAGCGAGGTGATCGCCACCTGCGCTCGCTGCAGAAGATGCGCGAGCGCGAAGAGGCAGAGATGCAGCGTTACCGCAAGATGATGCTCGCGGCACGGGACGTAGCGGTATCGGTACCACTGGATGCACCCGAGCCAAAGCGACCGCGCGCAGAGTGGGCCGATTCGCGTGGCTCAGTACGGAGTCAAGTCCCGAGTTGGCACACGCAAGATCAGCGCTCGGGCTATGGCCCGGGCTACGGTGGCGAGTTCTACCGGGCAGGTGAGAAGCGTGATCGCACAGAGGAGCAGGACAAGCAGCGCAAGAAGAAGCAGCGCCGGTGGCGGGTCAGTCAGCAACCAACGTGTCGACGCAAAGCTGACGACGATAGATCATCATCGCAGGTGTCATTATTGCTTTCACAGTCTTGATCATTGTGCTCTGTACAACGTTGCTACGCGACAAGTCGAGCACAGCAGCACCCGCCGCTTCCGACTCGAGCGACTCTTCCTCGTCGACCTCGGCATCATCCACTTCCAACGCCGACGCGACTTCAACCTCTTCTGCCGCCCAACCGTCATCAGCCGCTACAAGCCAAACGCTCGCGACGTGCCTCTCCCAGTTCGCCTCGTCCGCTCCCACCAACCCGCTGGCCTACCCATGCTCCGACTGTGTACCGCTCTTCCAGTCGACCGAGAATGACTACCTCTCGCCGTTGTCGGGTGCCAACTCGACCGGCGTCGGCGCAGCTCTGCAATTCTGCGCGCTCAGAGACGTGCTCGAATTGACGGGTAGCAAAGGCAACGGCAGTGTTGAGAGCTCTTTGAAGGACGGCGGGTGGGGCAAGGACGCCAGCCCGTGTGGTGGATGGCAAGGAGTGAGCTGCGATGAGCGCGGTCGTGTGACTGGACTGTGAGCGCTACCGTCGCCAAGCTAGGCAATTACTGACGTCTATCAGCTCGCTCAAGAACCCATCGGTTCCCAACACCCTTCCCTCGACCCTCGCCAACCTCGTATCCCTGAAATCCCTCTCCATCGTCGGTTCAGGCTCCATCCCGACCGGGACCTACCCAAACTCTCTCATGACGCTCGCCAACCTTTCAGCGATTGACATTCAACAGACGGCGCTGACTGGTCCGCTCGACGGTGACTCGTTCTCGAAAGCTAGCAAGCTCTTGAGCTTGAGTCTTGTCAACAACAAGTACCTCGGTACGACATTGCCAAACTTGGGTGCTAGTCAGCAGCTCTTGACACTGTGAGTAGCGGGATGGTGTATGCGAGAGTGGTATTGATGATTACAGCGTCGTGACTGGCCAAGGGCTCAAAGACAGCCCGATCCAGCACTTGACCAACAAGTTGACCTATCTCGACTTGTCGTACAATGAGCTGAGCGGCACGATCCCCAACACTTCCCACCTGACGGCTTTGAACACACTGTGAGTGCTCACTGACATGACATGCTTGCCAAATCGGACTGACGCAGTATAGCTACCTCGACTCGAACGCCTACGTGTCCCCACCAACGCAATCGTTCCCTGCATCCCTCCGCACCCTCTCACTCAATGCCAACCCGTCCCTGGCGGGACAACTCCCGAACACGCTGTGCGAGGCCAGCCTCACATCGTGTGATCTCCGCGGGACCAACCTGAGCGCTGGCAACATGGTGGCGAATCGAACGAGCGCAACGACTACCATCACCCAGTCGGGCAGTACCACCGTATCAACTAGCGTCGCAACATCAAGCGCGACGCCGAGCTGCGGCGTGTGCAAGTTTGCCTAAGCAGCAACGAATGGAGGGAATTGATTTCAGAAGGATCATCAGAGGTGGACATTTTTGTACGGTACTGTATATACAAACGCAAAACGCAACGCAAACGGCTGTAGGGTAGACGATGAAATGCTAGTATACACGCTTGTCGTCGAGAGTCGTGCTCGAGACTTGGATCTGGGCATAGGTTGTCAGGCGCTCGACGAGGACGTCGCCGAGAGCCGTGGTCGGTGTCAGCACGCCGCCTTGCTTGCCGTAGACTGGGAGCCGGGCGTGGTCAAGCGCTAGACCGAGGGCGCATTCGGAAATCATGTCTGATGCTTGATCAGCTCTTGGCGACAGAGGTCGCAACCACAGAACTCACACGCGGTCGAGAGGTACCCGGGATCGCCTTGGCCCGTCATAGTCGTCAAGACATTGATGGGCGGGTTGGTGTTGGACTGGGAGACGTTGGTGACCTTGAAGTAGCCCTTGTGCATCTTTCTGCAGCACCGTGTTAGTCATGTCCTCGCCTGCTGTGAGGCTCATGACTCACTCGAGAGCAGGCCCAGTCCCGGCCTTTGGTAACCAGCTCATCGCCAAATCTCGGACCCACTTGCTGCCAAAGAAGACGGCTCCGAGTGCCGCCATTGTCAAGCTGACCAGGGCGGCACGGAGCGTACGGAACCTGCATGGCGGCAAGACGATCGATTCGCGGTACTCGAACTGATCTTGCGGATCATCGCTGACGCTGTGTGTCGATGGTGAAAACTTGGCGGCTTGGAGCGAGCGCTGGAGATACCATGACCGGCGGACGACGGTGCGGTTAAAGGGGTACATTGGGAAGAAGTGGCCGATGGTGTTGGGGAGCAGCGGATGCGAGTAGACGGCTTGGAAGGCGGTAGACGCTGAGTCATGTCAGCATGTGGGCGTCAACCATGTACGTGGGACTTGCGGCGCTCAACCCCATTGACCGACGCCCACTCGCTGCGACCGCCATGGGGCCGCCCTTGAGCCTTTGCATTCGCCTCGGCATTCATTGTTGCGATTGTACCACCAGAGATGCCACCCTTGAGTTTGAAAAAGCCCTCGGAAGTGCGCAGCCCGGCCGAGGGTCCCGCCTGCTTCTGGACGGTCTGCGCAGCGAGGTATACAGTGAGGTCTCTGTTTACCGTCAGCCCAGGGTGACCTGCCCGATGCTGACGAACGCACGATGGGATCGAGTCAAAGCCGCACGAGGGAACAATGCAAGCGCCCGTCTTGGATGCCAAAAAGTCGTATTTAGCCACCATTGACCCGACCCAGCCGGCTTCACCAGCGAGATCGACGTAGTGGGTCCCGGCGGCAGCACAAGCTCTGCACTCTGATGAGCTTTCGCAGCTGCGGGCTGGATCATCATACGCACTTGACAATGTTCTCTGCGTGATGCACAGCATACGGGCCTGGCAGAGGAAAGATCAGCCGGCGGGACGGTCACCGCTCGGTCTACGTACCGGCCATATTGAGGATCACTTGTGACTTCTCGACCATACCCCTGACCTGCTCCTCGTTCTCCAGGTCGACCACGAGGATGTCGTGCCGCCTCGCATCCTCATCTCCGGCTTGCAGCTTTTCGAGCTTGGCCCTGTTGCGTCCGGCGAGCACATAGGAGAATGCCTTTGCCTGTGGGTGGCCATCGAGGTGCGCACGGACCTGGGTCGCGGTGAAGCTCGTAGCGCCGTACAGACAGATTGTGTACTGCTTTTCTGCTGACGATACCATTGCGAGGACTGCACAGTACTCTGCCCAGACTGCTCAATGGCGGTCAAGCAAAGGACAGTGCTGCGGGAGCAAATGCTTTACTGATGTCACTGCCGGCGGCAACGATCATTCACCATAGCCCAATGGGACGCTCCGACTGTTGGCCTGGTGGTCACTGTTTCCTCCATCAAGCGAGCAGCCGATAACGATGCCGGTTTCACACTACGCCCGGCTCTTTCGCATTCCGCACGGCGCACGAGTCTTCAAAGTCATCCAAATCTGCTTCAATTAGGCTGGGGAACCTTTCATGATTCGTCATCGGCAATTTGCTCCTCAAGCCGATGCCGAATTAAAGTACAGCGAAACGCAGCCGCAACCTTTCTGATCAAAGTCTTTTCGACACACCAACTGGAGATACAATTGACCAGACGGCCCGAGGTCCTTCCCAGAAACATTCGCCAGAGAGCGCAGCGACAATGGCTTACGACAGCGGCAACGTAGTCGAGAATAGTCTTCGTTGAAGATTCAACTCAAACGTTCAGCTCGGGCATTTCCTACGGAAACTCGAGGTCATCAAGAGTGATAAACGCGCCCTACAAGGGCCGGCAGGACGGTTCGCAGAGGAGTCTTGGTCGCAACATGCGTTGCGGGCAAGTACCGATACTGTATCGCGCCGTCGAAATACGATGCATTCCGATATCTCAGCAGGCCGTAGTTTCCCAATGTATCTCTTCTCTGCCCCGCCCCGCCGACACAATCATGGGTCACGCTCCGCGAATGCCCCAGAACGTTCTGCTCCCATGCCGATGCAACCCTTTTGACCACTTGCACGATCATTCCGCTTAATTGACTGTCCTTTCGAACGTCACAGATAGTAGCACCGACCGAGCGCGGCCCCTCAAAGTCGGCTTGAGAGCTCGGATATTTCAGATATAATGTGTCTCTGGTGCACGTCGCCGCTGCTTCTCCAACAACGTCTTCAACATGTCAGACGGTCCAAAGCCTACGATTGACTACATCAAAGAGATGAACACGACGGGCTCCTACTTTGACGGTAAGCTGCCGTCCAGCATGACGACCACATCCCGGGAATGCCCGTTGGGTAGACATATCTGCGATCCGCAGAGTCTCAGTCGGACAACAGCTAGTCAACTTCCCAGGTCACCGTCTTGGTCACAGTTGGGTCGTGAGATGGCCGCCAAAACATGGCAGTCCACGTACCAGGGAGGCCAGAAGGCTGTCGTCAAGGCGGCTGTTGGCGCCGTTAGCGCCGCTGCCACCCCTTATGTCGTCGAAGCTTTCACAGGGGGCGAGGAAGTCGAGGAACTCGACCGTAGCATGCAGCTATTCGGCTCGCATTAGTTTTGACAGGATCTGCTAGCTCGAGATGCAGTCCGACGTTTCACCGACCAACCTGTTTCCGATCAGACCCAGGCTTTGCATTGCATGCATCTCTTCCACTCCACTCCGACCCGACAACATTTCTCGCCTCCTTTGAACGGCTGAGTGGAAGAAGCTGCTGTCCAGCCTAGCGATTGGGTTCCCTCGGGGGTTCAGTCTCGGCTGTAGCACTAGCGAGGCTCGAGCGACCGCTTTCGTCGTCGGCTCAACTGTGACCGTAGTGCAGCCCCCAGCGGGTGGCACTCTCATGCGAGACACCAGAACCGGAACGTCGTGTACAGCTCTGCGGTGGGCATTGTATAGTTGATACCCCACGACGATGCAATTTCGGGTCTACCATTCAGTTCTAGAACAAAGAGTACAATGGTCTCAATCCTTGATGTTGAGCTGTAAGGAGGCAATGCACCGTGTCGATTCTGTCGAATTGGTGTACACTTGCCTCCACCGACGAGATCCAGCCTGTGTGGTCGGGAGATCACCCCGAACGGTGAAGGGCACGAGCTTATCGCATCTCCAACCAAATCACTCCAGGAAGTCCGCCCCGTACTTCTGATAGCTATGTGTCGTCAGCCAAGTGCCCACTAGAACGCGACGCATCGCCTGCGTCAAAGGTAGTGCAAAGAAAGGACTGCTATCAGCGCACTGCATTTGAACGCCAGCGTTGGAGTTCCGCCGGTTCGGCCAGGCGGTACTTTGGTTGGACTGATTTGGTACACCGCGTATACTGCTCCCGCTCTCGTCTTCCACCTACCTGTGTGATCCGCTGTGGAGCTCACAGAGACAGCGGAGCGCGATAAGCCGGAACTCCCTTTCGGTATCGAGCTTCGGGTAGAAGGTATAAGAGCTAGCTTCGCGCTGGCGTACTCCCTCTCGTCTCACGCTACCACCCTTGCCAAAGCAAATCAAAAGCACAGATAGCCATGGCCGAGTCAACCGAAACTTCCCCTGACACCATGCACGTGCCTTCGACCGCAACACCTGGGTCGTTCTGCGAGGCCGAGAACTCGGCAGCGCTACAGTGGGTCATGAAAACGGCGGGTGGTAGCGCTTCCAGTATCTACAGCGCTGCGCGGGCTGCGGCCTCCCGGCCCCCCGTGGGGAATCACGAGATCGTTCACCCGTAGAGTGCGATAAACTGCGCTTCACTCAACGTTGGATGCGATTGTACCACGTTTCCCTTCCATGATGCAATTCTAAGGCTGCATCGTCGGCTGGGGAAAACTCTCCTCGTCCGTCTACACGGTCGCCTTGGCGTTGTCTCCGCTGACTTCACGTGGCTCGGTGCACATCTTGACGACCTTGATGATGAGCCAGATGCCTCCGACGAGGAATGCCAGTGACTTTGCCTCAATGAGCGGTGCAGTCTCACACACAAAGCAACTCACAATCACGATATACCCGATGATCATTGCCCATAGCAGTGGCTTGGCTTCGTCCCACGCTGCGTCGCATTCCTGCGAGAGCTGCTGGCCGTTGCCGTCAGTGCACTGCATCGTGCCGGCACTTGCGCTGGGGCCGGGACATTTGCGCGTCCCCAATCAACCACCCGTCAGCTTCATACTCAAAGGAGTCCTATCGTCGGGCGGACGGTCTCCTGCCTGACAAGGGAACAGCAGATCAAGGGAGCGCACGAATGCCACACGGTCGTTCGCCACTCATGATCCGCGGGTTCTGGCCATGTTGCCACCCGGTTGCTAGTACGCGTCTTGCTGTCAATGTGTATGGTCTGTACAGACTATGCCATTCCCAACAGACTCAAACTACTACTCGTTAGTCATCGCAGTTAGCTCGCACACGGGTAGGAAAGTCGTTGCCGCTCCAGAGGAAGAGGTGTCGACAGGTCAAGGCGAGATCAGTTCGTGAGATGTTGCCTCGCGGATCACTTGGCTGACTTGCTTCCAGCTTGCGAATTCATCGACTTTACGAGAGAAAAGTCAGTGGACAATCCGATGCGGCATACAACCAAGGGTCCTGCGTATACCTTGCCGAAGAAGCAAAAGCAGCCAACAGCTGCCGAGCGGGATCAGCTCTCCTTGCAGCCGCTGCTCGGGCACTATACCGCACCCAAGCCGCTCGAAGCTGAGCCGCACGCTCAAGGGATCACGGACGTAGGCTATGGTCGTATCCACCTCTTTAAGCACGCCCCGCCGCCAGATTTCGACGGGCGACCGGTCGTCAGTGCCGAGGGCGCAAGGGCCGAGGGTGCAGACGGCAGTTTGCTGGCCATCCTCGCAGTGCCCGCGTGGATGCGCCCGAGTGATTTTCTCGAGTTCGTTGGTGGCTGGGCAGTGTGTCTCGAGGGCATCCGTATGATCCGCGAGGCGATGACGCCCAATCGATCAATAGTCCTGCTCAAATTCCGCGATCCACGCCAGGCTGCCGACTTCCTCGTCATCTTCACAGGCCGGGAATTCACGTCGCTCGACTCGAAAGAGACCTGTCATCCGATCCGGATACACCACCTTGCGCTCCATATGCTCGATCCAAACGGCGACACCACCGATCCTATCGAAGTCCCAGCGTTTCCTCCTTCAGTATACACCTCACTCTTGCCCGATGTGGATCACAAGCAGCTCTACGAGTTGCCGTCATGCCCAGTCTGTCTCGAGCGCCTCGACTCCTCGGTCACTGGGCTAGTGACACTTCCGTGCGCACATACATTCGACTGCGAGTGTCTCCGTAAGTGGGGTGACTCGCGCTGCCCAGTCTGTCGAGTGTCGCACCTCCTACTATCGGGCTCGGTTGCGCGCGACAATCCCCGCGACGGCGTCACGAGGTTGACCAAGTGCAAGCACTGCGAGAGTTTGGAACGGAACTGGATCTGTGTCGTCTGCGGCGATGTCGGCTGTGGACGGTATGCACCAGGTCATGGGCACGCTCGAGTGCACTGGGAGGAGACCGGTCATGCGTTTGCCATGGAGCTGGAGACGCAGCGCGTCTGGGATTACAAAGGCGACAAGTGAGTTGCGAGCGTGTCTTGAGGTATCATTGACTGACATGGCGCAGCTACGTCCATAGGCTGATCCAAAATCGAACAGACGGAAAGCTAGTCGAACTGCCGTCGCTCTCGTCGCTCTCGACTACATCACCACCGCGGCCGCTTCCGCCCGCGACACCTTCTCGCACCGCTGCCGTCAGCACTGTATCAACCGCGCCCACGACCGCGTCGCCGGGTCCCAGCGAAATGGCCATGGACAAAATGTCCAAGATCGAAGATATCACACTCGAGTATTCCTACCTGCTCTCAAGCCAGCTCGAAGCCCAGCGCCAACACTACGAAGCACAAGTCGCAACCCTCAACGCACGGCTACAAGACCTCGAAGTACAGTCCAAGCGTTCCGAGAAATCAACAGCCCTCGCACGTACCCTCCAGTCATCCCTCGCTTCCGAACGCGCCCTATCATCCGGCCTCAGCGTCAAAGTGACGGCGATGGAGCGGCAGACTGCCGAACTCAAGGCGGAGAATGAGCAGCTGAAAAACGGGATGCGTGACCTGGAGGAGACGGTGCGCGATCTGATGATGAATTTCGAGGTCGGCAAGCGCGTGGATGAGCTGGGCGAGGACGGTGGTGCGGGTGGAAGCTTGATCGTGCAGTCCCCACCGCAGGCTCCGACGAAAAAGAAAAAGGGCAAGAAGTAGTCGTAACACGGCAAGGTTGTATAAAGGCTGTTCTGTTGTATTGTGCGGAACGGCAACGCAGCGATGTAGTGAAAAGGTGCAAGTGGGAGGTAACACAGGGCTGATGCTATTAACGTGTTAGAGATTATTAAATATCAATTCTGAGTAGTATAGTGGCTAGTACGCTCGCTTGTCACGCGGGAGTCCCGGGTTCAATTCCCGGCTCGGAAGTTCCTTTTTGTCTTCTCATGGGCCTTTCTTTTTGCTGGCTTGTAGCCGCACCAATCAGACTGTTGTCAAGTCATCCATACAGCTCCTGTACTACACTGAAAACGGTCTCGTAGCTTGTGCAACGACCGGCGTCGACCGCAGCCAGGCTTATCACGTGACACAACTTGACCACCAAAAAGTCCCTTGTTGCGACACAACGTTGCATCGACTTAGCCATCCCTCTTTATAGCAGAACCCGCCTGATCATCGTCCATCATGCTCACTCGGCTGATCAGGCTCAAGCTCGGCCGTGTCGCCGTCTCTCCAGCGCGGCAGACGGCTGTGCGTGCAGCATCATTCTTCGGTTGGTTCCGGAGCTGCACCGCGTCTTGATCTCCCACTGACAGTGCACCAGCCGAGTCGTCAGAGATCCCGAAATCACTGCTGAAAGAAGCGAGTCGAGCGCGTCAGCCGCCATCGACAGGCCGCAAGCTCTGGAACGATCGGCTGGCTCCTCCGTCTGCATCACTGCTTGTCGACTCTCGTTCACCCTATCCTCGGTCTGCACGGGCTTCACCTCAGTTGAACAAGACCAAGGCGAAGCGATACGAGGCGCCGCGGAGCCTCGCGACGGTGCTGGACGAGTTTGCGCGGAAAGAGTATGCGATGAAGGAAGACTACCTCGAGGCGTTGAAAGCGGCGGCCGATTACACGCATCGACGGGGAGCGTATGCTCTGGGTGTTGGGCTGGAGGTGCCGACATTGACAGAGGAAGCGGAAGAGGTGGTCTACAAGACGGCTGCCGAACGAGAACCGGCCGAGACGGCTGAAGGGCGTGAAGGGCTAGGGTGGAAGCTCACGCTCGGGCTGTACGAGGACGCACGGGCGGCCGGGCTCGACCTCGGGATCGAAGGGTTTGATATCCTCCTACATGCTGCCGGCCCCCACCCACACCTCCTCCACTCTCTACTCCTACACCTCTCCGACGCCCGGGTGCAACCCAGTCCCGATACGTATCGCGCTCTGCTCCGTCCGGCACTCGGAACGCAATCGATCGAGCAGGTCATGCTACTCGTGCATGAGATGCAAACCAAGGAGATGAAGCCCGACGTACAGCAGATGCGGCAGGCGATTGCCGCGGCGTGTGCGTGGGGGATGCCGAGGTTGGCGATTGGCCTGGTGGATCTGGAGGAGAGACTCGGGCTTAGAATTGTCGAGCCGGCCGTCTGGGTTGAGATTCTGCGGTGTAGTGCTCTCGAGCAGTTTGTGAGTGTTGCGTGAGCGAGTTGAACATTGCTGACTTTGTGCAGATCGAGGGGGTAGAGCTGGCCTGGCAACAGACTGCCGGGTCGAGCCGGTTCGTCCCGGAAGAGGGGCTCATCCTCGCCGTGCTCGGCGCTGCAGGTCGCTGGGGCAAGCCCGAGCTCGCAACGTCTGCCCTCTCGTTCCTTCCTCAACTCTCCGTTCGCGCAGGCGAACACCACCTTGCACCGCTGCTCGAAGCCTTTTGCCACGCCGGCAAAGTTCCCGACGCCATTTCTGTGCTCTCGACGATCCGTAGCGCTGGCCTCGAGCCGACGAGCGCGACCGCGAGCCCGATCGTCAACGTGCTCGCGCAGAGCCGCGAGATCCTAGACGAAGCGTTCTATGCGCTCGAGGATATGGTTGAGCGCGGCGACGTCGTAGACGTTACGGCGATGAACGCGTTGATCGAGGCTGCTGTTCGGTTGAAGGACCTGCAGCGGGCTCGGGCGACCCAGGCGGCGGCACGGGATCTCAAGGTGAGACCGACGATCGAGACGTACAACCTGGTACTTTCGGCCGCGATCGAGGCTCGGCACCGACCTCTAGGCGACACGCTGCTGAGCGAGATGTCTGCGCTCGAACCTGCACTGAAGCCCGACGAGGTGACGTATGAGCGCATGGTGTTGCTCTGCCTGAGCCAGCCAACGTACGAAGACGCGTTCTACTTTCTCGAGCAGATGAAGAGCGCAGGGCACGCACCCCGGTTCGCAGTGTACGAAGCGCTCGTACGCAAGCTCGTGGCCGTCAAGGATCAGCGCTGGCGCGTCGCTGTGGAAGAGCTGGAGGGGGCGGGATATAAGCTCCAGGGTGAGCTACTGCGCTTTGTGCAGAGTGGTGGAGAACAGCGACGAAGGGAGGAGCGAGAGGGCGGTGGGGAGCGACGAGCGAGGGATAGGATGGTGAATGATAAACGACGCGCTTGGGCCGACAAGGGTACTACCAGGGAGACGGAGACGGCGAGGCATGGTAGGAGAGGTGGCGATGGTGGGCACGAGGCCGAAGCGCGGCGGCAGAGTGAGCAGCCGTGATGGATCATGGTGTTCAAGTGGCTGTGTGCGCTGTGCGTACTGTGATATATCTACAAAGAGTACAAAGAGTACACTACATACCATGTTCAGTGCCACCACACTTGCCGCCACGGTCAAGATTGTACCGGGATGCAGGATTCGGCCGGAAGCAGATCGGACGGTGACGCCGTTTGTGCTGACAAACAACCTGTAATACTTTGTGCAGCGACGGCAGCGAGCAGCAGCACTGTCAAGACAGCAGGTGGGCAACGGACAGCTAGACATCCACACCATGGCACCCAACCCGCCATCGGCCATTCCGCCTCATCTGCAACCACGCAGCTCTCGATCGCCCTCACCGTCGGGTTCGATCCGCTCGCACCGATCCCACCACGCACACCCACAGCACCGCGAGTACATGCCCAACAACAATGGAAGCATAATCGAACCCAACGCTGCATCCGGTGCAAGCCTGTCCCAAGCTCTACTCCAGTCAGCAGAGTCAGACTATGCCCCGTCAGATAGCGAATCCGAGGGCGACGGCTTGCTCGATAGCGTCACATGGACAGACCTCAAGCGTTCCCACCTCTCAAACAAGAAATGGTACTGCCGTCCTAGTCCTGGTTGGGTGTTCCCGTTCATCATAGGGGCTGCGTTGAGCTTGGGCATGAATATCGCGCCAAAGCAGGAACTGTACATTAGCTTGGCTTGCCTCGCGCACCCGCCTAGTGCGGATCAGGTCCCGCCGGTCGTGCCAGCTCCGGGAGGTGGTGGCGGAGGGAGACTGGAACAAGGCGATGATAGGGTCGTGCCGACCATGCCAATCTCAAAGAAGCCGATGCCGGCTACCGTGGACCTCTTCGAGCTCGTCGACTCAGACTCGGATCAATGGGCGGTACAAGCGCACCCAGGGAACGAGACAGCCTGGAACCCGTTTGAAGAATGGTACCTTCGCCGTCGAAAAGAAGACTGGGACAGTCGCCACCCACTCGAGCGCCAACCCAACAACCCAGGCCAACCGTCCGCACCAAAGCACGACCAAGACCAATACAAGCCGATCGATCCGCGCATCTGCAAAAAGGATCCAAAAGTCCAAGCGGCCGCTGCCAAACTGACAATGAGTCCGTCTACACCTTGAGCGTGGGATGGATCTTGACACTTGATAGCCATGACAATCGTCATGGGCATCCTCTCGGCCCTCACGACGGGTTTCTGGGGCCAGCAGAGCGATCGGATCGGCCGGACGCGGATCATGGCGATTTCGGAGCTCGGCATGTTTTGTAGGTCAGTCGGCTGGCGTGGCATTAGGGATCTGTGCGATCGTTGGGCATCTGGTGGGCGATGTCTTCTTGGACCGGCTCCGTTCTCTTTCGAGTTTGTGGTGCTGCTTTGTGCTTGGTGGTCTGACTATCAGCGCCTTGAACTTTCTACGTTTCTGAAAATGCTCTGGGGTCGCTGGCGCTCTTGCAGCGCGAATGTTACAGCTAACCAACCGGGAGCTTCCAATCACATCCGCTGACACCCTCAGCGACCTCTCGTTCATCCTCGTCGCGACGTATCCGAGCATCATGCCCGGCGGCTACCGCTTCCTCCTAATCGGTCCAATCATCGACGGCCTCCTTGGCGGCTCATCAACCCTGCTGGCCACGATCAACGCCTACATCTCCGATGTCACGCCCGACGGTTCCCGCGCCAGAGTCTTTTCCCGCGTCGCAGGGATCATGATGCTCGGCTTTGCCGCCGGTCCCGCTATCGGCAGTTTTGTCATCGATCGCAGCGGTAACATCCTGTTACCGTTCTACATCACCACGGCGATCCATCTCGCATACGTCTTTTCGATCCTGGGCTTGCTACCAGAGTCGTTGAGCCTGGATGCTCGGCAGGCACTGCATCGGAGTGCGGAGGTGACAAAGGCGAACAAGGCTAGGGATCGGCCGCAAGGTACCGAGCGGGGTGTCGTTGGGCAATGGCTTGCCAATTGGCTTGGAGCGCTGGAGGTCTTCCGTCCTCGGGTGGTGCAAGGGCGCCGGACGAGAGACTGGAGTTTGACGTGTGTAGGCGGCGCGCTGTTTCTGGTCGGCATGATGATGGTACGTCGAGGTCTCGAGCACGAGATATCGGAGCTGACGATAGTCACAGGGCATCATGCAGGTCAAGGGGCAGTACCTGCTGTATATGTACGGTTGGACTTCAAGCCAGCTCGGGCCTTACCTGACTTTAATGGGTATCTCGCGGGGTCTGGCGCTGCTAGTCGTCCTCCCTAGTAAGTAGCGCGTGTCTTGAGCTCAGTGTCGCTGACATACATGACAGCGCTGTTCTACTTTTTCCGCCCACGCGCCCCAACAACGCCAAGTGACGACGAACAGACGCCACTCATCCACCCAGGTGGTCATTCTCCACACTCTGTGCGCGAAGCGACATTCGACCTCGGCGTCGCCCGCATCTCGCTCCTGATCGAAGCGTCCGCCTACGCTCTCATGACCTTCATCGTCCCCTCTAGCACCTTTATCATCCTGACTGCATTCGTCACGTTCGGCGCTGGAGCTTCACCCGCGCTCAACTCGCTCGCATTGGCTCTACTCCCGACGCAGCGCGACGCCGGCAAGCTGTTCGGCGGGCTCGCGATGCTGAACGCACTCAGTATGACGCTGCTGGGACCGTTGATGTTCGGCTCGGTCTTTGCGGCCACGGTGGGCGGGTATCCGGCGACGGTGTTTGGAGTTGGTGCGGGCATGCTGGCGCTGGCGCAGGTGCTGTTGGCTCTTGTGCGAGTGCCTGGCGGCTGCGCGGGGGATGAGGAGAGACAATCAAGTATATAGTTGTATGTTAAGTGAATATAGTCAACCAGGTGCTGCACGGTCCAGCCAGCTGGGACGGAAAGCATACGAGCGCATCGTAGTGGAGTTAAGCTGGGCCGGGACATGCCAGGTGTGATACCAGGCCTTCTTGCCCTTGGCTGTACGACTGCTGGTCGGTTATGTACGCTAATCTAGTCCTTGACACGGTGCGAGAGGATTGCAGATTTAGAAATCTCTACGATCATTCAAATTTCACTGACCCCAGGTGGGCATCTGGTCTCATGCAATTGAGCTGCACTGTTCAACGACACTTGAGAGCGAGTGTACCCATCATGTCTTGCAGTCACGAAGTATCAGATTCGGACTATCATACACATGATCACGGCCACGGTGCAGGCGGCCACGACCACGACCACGACGCACCCACCTCCGCCGGGCCGCACGATTCGCTCTACACTCAGATTGATCGTGACAACGTAACGGCCCTGAACGCGGCCGGCGGTGGGCAGACTGGCAAGAATGTGATCAAGTGGGTCGGCTGCGTCGTGCTTGCGGGAGAGGAGCAGGCTGATACAGGTGCAAGAAAGAGCTTGGGACGATCGCGAGGATGAAGTCACGGTGCGTTTCCGAGATCGATTCGGCGTTGGTGGGTGCTGATTCGGTCTAGTACTGCGAATCGGAGCTTGATGACTCGCTCATCATCAAAAGTGTGTTACAATCAGTGATCAAGAATACAGTCTGACCGTACAGTCCCCTTCACATCTTCCGTCAAACTGAGATCCATCACGCTCAAGGCGGGACCAGGCGGCAAGACGCCAGAGAAGATGCTGGTGGTCAGTATGCACTTAGCAATACCAGTGAATACAGCTTATTCATGACAGTTCCTCAACACGCCGGGGCTTGACTTTGCCGATGCCGAAGGGAGCAAGCCCGTACAGGAGTTTGACATTGTCCCGAACCGCGAAGGCGTCGAATATGCTGTAAGGTGAGTTTGTATGATCAGCTCTACCGTCTGGGGCTCATATTCCTCATAGGGCATCCAAGTTCGCCACGGTTCACACCCTCCAACTCTTCTTCCCCAACAATGCTAGCAACGCCGTCGGAGGCGATGGCGATGAAGAGGAGACGAGGGTGTACTATGTCGGCTTGCGTGGCTCGTGGACACCTGTCAGTCCCAGGTGGCCAGGCTCTGCACATATTGACGCTCTGCAGCTACCCAAAGAACCAGGAGTCATCTTGTACGAAGCCCAAGCGAGACCGACCGATCACAAGGTTTCAGGCTTAGGGGCCGAGACGGGCAATAGCCTAGGCTTCTGACCGCGACTGTGCTTTCTGATTACTGTACGAATGCATGACATGACAAGGGTGAGAGAGCAAAACCGAAGACGTCACAGTGCAGAGAGAATGTCTTAGATGTCAACAGTGGCAGCCACGAGAATCTACGGTTGTCAGCCCAGCCAGACCAGAACGACAACGGGCACGCACGACTTCTTGTGCTTGCTGGCCAAACTCGTCCTGGAACGCATTGACACTGACGACGAGGCAGATTGTGTGCTCGCACGGGCCCGCTCCCGTCACGAAATAAGTCGGTACGGACTCTGCGCGGTGATGTCAGCCACATCTTTGAAGATGTTGTGGAGGCTACGCACCGCCATTACGGTCGACGTAGTGCGCAAGCAACCTGTTTGAGCGCGCATGGAACGTCCAGATGGTAGATTGTGCCGAGTTTGATGTTTCCCCGTTCAAAAGCGAATAGACGTTAGGGACGTTGACGAGCAGGCCGGTCACTGCGTCTGTTGTGCCGTTTGGGTCTTGAGGCGCCAAAAGGCCGAGAGTTGCGAGCCTGTTCGAGTCAACGTCCTGCTCAGTTTCAAGGCTGGAGCTACGTACCCGGTGCCACCAGAGCGACTGCCGCCGCGTGCGCCAAAGATGGCGCCCAGGAGGGGAAACCGCCCTCCGAAGGACGACGACGGGAACGCATCGCGGTTCGCCTATATCATCAGCAAGATTCCCTTCGTGGAAATACAAGCTTACAGGGGTGATATCAAAGGGCTTTGACGACGGCTTGAAGGCCAGCTTGAGAGACAGAGCAATGTCGCCGACGATGGAGATTCTATGCAGCGTATCAGCCCGTGCCGGTTCACGCGAATGTCAAGCGCACAAGCCCGTGTCCTCTTCCGGCGAACTGATATAGCCGAGCACATCGTTATTGATCGGGTTGGCGACCTTGACGAGGTATTGGCGCTGACGCTGCAGGAAGGTGGCCGCTTGTGGCGAGTTCTGGCGCTTTACCGCTGCGAAGGTCAGTCTCTGTTCGATCATACAGCAGAAGGCTGACCTGTCTGGCGCTTGGTGGGTGCTAGTGGCCCGAGTCCATTCGCCATGCGCTCTGCATTGGTGCGTAGTATAGGGCTCGCATCGTGAGCCCCAGAGTCCGAGGTTGGCGTGGCTTCTGACTCGACAGCAAGAGCATTGGCACTGGCGGCGACGAGCAAGAGGACAGTGATGACGTTCCTAAAGTAAACCATGGCTGTTGAGTTGCAGATCAAGACGGTGCGCTGCTGTTATGAACCGCAAGCGCCCTACATTCCATCCAGCGCACAAACAGAGAATGTCAGCGAGCGGCCAAAATGTCAATCAGCTTGCAAACTGGCCCAACGGACCATGTTCGGTACCACGGCCGCCGATGCGCATGGGATCACCATGCATCGATAGTCTATGTTGCTTGGGCACTCTACTGCAAGCGAGTGATGGACTGGGCCCGTTTGGGAATCCTTAGTGGGTAGGAATGCTGATGCGAGATACGTAGGAGATGACAACGGTGCGGCCAAAAAGAATGCAAAGACGATCAGAACCGGCCATTTGGTGGTTTCCGTGGCGGGGGTTGGTTCTCGTCGATTAGTGGGCCGAGTGGGCCATAGCGGTCGGCTGTTGCGCCGCCAGATCGCTTTTTGGCGTGACCGGCACCGCTGGGCCGCGATTCAACAGCAGAAGAGTGGCTGCCGCCGCTGCCGGGCGTGTGCGGTCGGTTGGGTGAGTCAAGGGGGGTATAAGAGGCCGGCGGCGGACGCGAGGGCATGGCATCGGAGAGTTGGAAGCGGGGGAGGGGTTGCCGCGTTGCAGATTGGGATTGGAGAGGTGAGGGAGAATATTGTTGCTGTTGTGGACGATAGCCGACCGATGGCAGATCGTCAAAGCCAGCGTCGAGCATGGCTTCCATCTCGGCCTTGCCCAGTGTTGGTGCGCTCGCTGTCAGGTTGTCAGGCAAGAGCGCCATGGGTGCAGGTGGGAATTCGCGGCCGTTTTCGTTGTACTGCGTTGTCAGCCGAGTCCACTTTCGTAGATGTGTACTCACCGCCCCGACGTCTGCGCCCCACACGTCGTCCTCGGACGAAAAGACCGAGGTCGTATCACTGCCTTCGTACTCGCTCCTAACCCAGCCGCGGTTCGGGTACAAGCCGCCACCGTGACCGTCGCTCGCATCGTCCATATGAAAGCCGCCGTTACCGAATTGACGCTCGAATTGCCTCCGACGCTTCTCCTCGCGCTTGAGCTTTTTGAGTCGGGAACGCTCCCAGTCTTCCCAGCGGCGAAGCGGGATCGTCGTACCGTCAAAGACGGCCGTCTTGTCATCGTGCGCCGTTGACTTGAGCTCGCCCTCGACGCGCCTGTCTCGATCAGTACAACCCACAGCTACTCGTAAGACTCACCTCGTCTCACCCCAAGAAAAGTCGTCAAAGTGCCAGAAGGCGTACACCGGGAGAACAAAGTTCCAGATCGGCAAGGCGAGCAGGTAGATGAACATCCAAGCGACGTAGATGACCTTGCGCGTTGTGATCAGGATCAACAGGCCGGGCAGACCCAGCACGGCCGCGAGCAGCAGCAGGGGAATCGCCTCTTGGAATGCCTTTGGCGGAGTGATGATGCTGTTGACGATCAAGGCCATTGTCAAGCTGATGGCGACGGGCAAGACGACGGTGCCGACGAGGTCCATGAAGACGACAAACTGCATGGAGAAGCAGAAGGTGCCGCACAGGTTGCGGACACGGACGAGTTCCATGAGGTTGTGGATTGTCGAGTTGATCCAGCGCCGGCGCTGAGACAGGAGCACGCTGAACGTATCGGGCGCGACGGTTCTACAGCGCGCTTGAGGACAGAACATCATCTTGCGGCGGGGAAACGTGCGGAGCATCAATGTCGTCAAGAACCGATCCTCGCCAAGTAACAGCAGATTCTTCTGATGCAGCGTCACCACGTCCGACTGGGCGTATTCCCGCACGATTTCAGGTTTGACGAGAACGGGCACCCAATCGTTGTCAAAGTCCTTGCGCGCTTTGAGCCGGTACATTGAGAAACAGCCGGGTAGACAGGTGACACCGCCAAAGACCGACTCGAACGCCTTGGCGAGATGATGCGAGATGAAGTATTCGTACACTTGGATTGCCGTGACCCACGACTGGCGCTTGTTGGCAATCCGAGTCTCGCCGCACACGCCCATGATCGAGTTGTCGTGGTGCATGCAGTTGACGAGGTGTTTTAGCGAATCCGGATAGATCTTCGTATCGGCGTCGACCTGGACTCGTCAGCCGGTTGAACGGCTCAATCGGGCACGTACCATCAAGCAGACCTCGAAAAAGTCGGGCGTGACACCCATCAACGTCTGAATCTTGCGAAACATGTCGAAATCGAGCGGACTCATCCGGTCATTGTACGTCACGCGAGAGAAAAAGTGCATGAGCACGAGCTGCGAGTCGCGTTTGCCACGGTTGCCTGGTTTCTTGTCTTTGGCTTCTGACGGCATGCCGCATTTGACGACGACTATGGTTGGGGTTCGATGGCCGCGCTTGGTGACTGCAGGTGTTAGATGCGGTGATGGCAGGCAGTCAAGACTGACCGTAATGCCCAGCGTAGACCATGGCCCTGTTCTCACGCTTTGCACCCGACCCAACGGCGATATAGCCCATTGGCATCGGGTTCCCGAACCGCGGGTCTGCATCAAGCATCCCCACGCAAATGTCCGGTGTTGACTGCTTTTCGCCCGCACCCGTGATCATGCCATCACAGACAATGAACAAGAGCTTGCGCTGGTCCGAGTAATTCGTCGCCGCAATCGACTCGACCGTCGTCCGGATACTGTCCTCGCCTTCGGAATAACAAGTGACGAGACAGACTGCGAACAGCTCTGCGCCAATCCGCGATAATGACATTGTCGGTTCTGGCGTCTTGCTGCCGTGCGTCGATGCGGTTGCGAGCGAAGCGGACGAAGGATCAGGCTTGAGGCCTCCGTTAGCCTTTTGCAACGTCCGATTCTTCTTACTGCCGGCCGCCCAGGGCGCTGTCCCCGTCTGATTGTTGACAGATACATTTGCGCCCTCGGGCATGACAGCCGGACTGATCCCACGGCGATCGAGATTCTTTGGCGGCAGCACGAGTTTGGCACTCATGAACCAGCTAAAGACACAAGCCATTGCGAAGCGGACGAGAACGACGGCGAGGATGACGACGAGCGAGGTGTAGAGGAGCAAGCTGGCGACAAAGCATCCCGGGGTGATTTTGTCGATCCGGCCGGCGCGGTAACGATCCACGAGGCATTCGACGGCCGCTTGGGACTCTGCGCGGTTGTGGAACAACCTCGTTGCATCTCTACCCGAGTCGGCAGTTTGGTTCAATGCCAGCCGAATGGTGAGGTCGACCGAGTCACCGGCGATGGGTGTTGGGTTGGCAGATAGATAGGGCGACATGTTGAGTACGTGGCCGTCGATGACCATGTACGCTGGCAGTGCCGCGACTTGATCCCAGGAATAGCCCGTGACGATTGTGGTATTCTGTATCCGGAGCGCATTGAAGGTCGCTTCGCCCAGCGAGTCGAGCGGACAAGCCTGCAAGGTGCCCGTTTCGGCCACGCCGTTGACTTTGGACGAAGCGCACAGCGGCGTGGTAGCAAAGCGGGCGGTGAACCCGCTACAAGACGGATAGGACGAAAGTGATCGCTCGAACAGGTTGGTGATGTCTTGTCCAGGCATCCGCTTGGAGATGCTATAAAAGTCGACATCGGCTTGTGTGAGCGAAGTTGAAATGTTGAACTGCCAGCCGGCCACACCGAGCGTTACTGCGTAATGTCAGCCGTTTCCCCCCATCCTAGCTGTTGGCACTCACACTCTTGTGAGCCAACTCGACTGTAGACGCTCTGGTTCAGTTGATCGCTCGGACACAGCGCTCGGTTCAAGCCCATTGTGACAAAGCCGACTACGGCACCCATCATCAACGCGATCCAACACAGGGTAAACTTTTCGCGCCATGCCTGTCGACTCTGCTTGTCCTTGATCCCGAATGCCTTGAGGACAAACGGAGGGGCCCAGAACGTTGTCGCATAGCTCCAGATGACCCACCAGTCCCAGCCTGCGTGACCGGGCAGCGGCGCCTGGGTAAACGTCGACGGCGCGGGAGGGGTGATGAGAGGGACAGGAGCGGGTTGACGCTCGGGCCGAGTGAGCGTCTTGCCTCTGCGCAGAGTCGGACCGGTGCGCGTTGGCAGAGGCCCGGTAGTCGGCAGCGGCAAGAGGTGTTCGGCGTGCGGCACGGGCATCGTTCACCGCTGCATGGAAGACGCCGGCCAGGTATGACTCGGGAGTAGCCCAGGAGGTACAAGGAAGGGGATCGAGGACGGAGAGGAGATGATCGATGCGAGTGTGATGCGAGGTCGTGCGTCGAGGCGGTAACGAGCGGTGAAAGGAGGCAAGCTCGTGGTCGTGAAACTTGGTCGTCGTCGGCAGCTGCCTGTGAAGCCTTTGGTGTTGCCAACACCTGTGCTGATGTCGTGTGTGTGATGACAACCTGTGCTCGCTGCCAGAGCTCGCCGTGGGCTCTACCTACCCTTGAGCTTGAACAGGCCAGTGCACAGAGCAAGTCGAGCACGAACCGACGCGCCGGAAAATCACGCGCCTACCACCGTCACACGTAGGCACGCAGGTCAAGTCTTCGATTCATACCAGTACAACATCCCTCTCACGGAGCGAGCACGCTATGTCAACCCACCCTCCTCCTCCTCGAGTCCCTTCTTGATCCGCAGCAGCACACCCGTCTTCCAGTTGTCGAGCTTGGTCACGGCATCGTAGCCTCCGACGGCAATCTGGAACTGCTCGACGTCGCCCTGCTCGCACGCGTCCATGACCGCCTGGGCAAACTTGGCTTCGCGCGTCGAGGGGAACGTAACGTCTTTCTGACCAAACTGGTGCAGTAGCCGCGCGGTGGTAACCAGGTCCTGAGATAGTTAGTATATTGATCGTTGTCGTCATCAGTCTGGTGTCTCGCACGATGTTCGCCAATTGTAAGCCTATGTGGCTAGGACAGACATGCCAACAATCGTGCGCGACGCATACTTTGACACTCGTTCACCGAACCGCACTCACCCCCATGGCCATCGAGCACAGCGCAGCACGAAGCCAGTACTCCTTGACGCTGTACTTTGTCAACGCGCTCGTGAGCGACCAGTCGGCCACCGTCTCGTAGAGCGCAATCGCCTTTGGAAAGTCGGCGAGGTCGGCGGAAAGCTCGGCGGCGAGCTGGTAGCATTGGTTGGCAGTACTGGGTGGAGTGTTAGCAATGTCAGCTTGAAGAGAAGCAAAGTGTGGTCGACGAGGGCGGTACTGAAGCTCAAGGTGTCGCGAATCTGAGGTCATCCCACCTGCATTGTATGTCACACCTGAACCAAAGTGGTTTTGGTCTGGGCAACACCACTACAGGTCATGTAACACACTTACATCAGCAACACGCGCAGCCAGGAAACCACCATGTTCGACTGCGCCGATGCCGGGGCACACTTGGCGTGGTGCGATAATGGCACGTTCGTCCGAACCTCCGCAGACGACCACGAACACAAGACAGCGCCTATAGATGCGCGCGCAATCCCGCGGCCCATAAGCTACGAATCATTGACACTGGCCATTCGCGCCGAGTGCATCTGCACACTGCCGAGGATGATGTTTACAGCAGTGATTTGTTTAGACCTCGCCCAGGCAGGCGTGCAGTACGTTCTAGTTTGATGAAACGTGCAAATGCGCGGCATGGTCACGACGCAGAGCCACAATCAAGAACCGCATATCCTCTCCAGTTCCTTTGAATTGCCAGGAGCTCAGCACCAATGGCAAGGTCGTTTGCTGGCTCCAAAGAAATCATGAGATCGAGTGTCATCCCTCAGGCTCTGCGAGGACAATGCTGCTCATGCGAGCTTCGACTCAATGCAGCAGATCGACTCAAGCAGATCGACAGAGAGCTGTGCAGGCCACTATTCGCCAAAATGCACTGACCGTCGATGATGGCATCATCGCGCGATATCCGCTCAGTTCGCCTGTTGCTCACTGGCGAAAATCAAAGTTATCGACAGTCTCAACCCGCACGAGCGTAGAGACGATCACCGAGCTGTCCGGCGAGCTCACTTGACCAAAGCGCTGAATATGTACCAGTAGCGCTGCTCTCGTAGCAACGGAACTGGCATATACCTAGCGCCGCTAGTCGTGACACGCGACGAAGACAGCTGACGCCTGACGAATGCCACGTCAAGCTTGCGAAACGCATGGCTATGACGGGCGCAGTGCCACAATTGACGCCTCGATCCTGCCGATATCTAAGATAGATCCGCGGGTACATCGCGTGCCGCTGAGCGGGGTTTAGGTCCGAAAGTAGACGACTTGTCTGAAGACACTACGCGGTACACCCGCGTATCACAGCGACAAGGACGTGAACGAACACGCAAAACGACCGGCAAGGAAACTGCACTCACGCATTCGCGTCCTCCTGCTTGTACCAGTCGCCAGCACGCTCATAGCTGTCACGCGCATTGGTGATGTTGAGTCCGTCGGCGGCGTAGATTTGTGCGATCTGGCAGAGGTCAGTACGGCTCTCCAATATGGAATGGGTGATTTTTGCGAGGATGGAGATATATGGGCTAGTGTGTAGTACGGCAGACGGCAGCTCGGGCAAGTACGAGGCCGGCAGCGACGAGCTAGATCCAATCACCACAGTGTGCTCTGGATACAGCCAGAGCATACTAGGTAATCGACTAGCCCCGCCAGCTGCTGCCAAGACTGACAGGACGTGCTGGCCCCATGCCACGTTGGACCCCATTGTGCTTTGTGAAGACGAGCACGCGAGTATCCGGTACTCAGGCAGTCCCGACCCGCATTGCAGACCCGTCATGGTCTACCAACAGTTACTTGGCACAAAGGATCACGAGCACATCGAGCTAGAGCTGACCACCCAAAAGGGCTTCAAGTCGGAGTTGATCGTACATCACCGAGCAGTTCATACCTGCCTGCGCTCTGAACACTGCCGATCTTCAGACAGAGCCGAAGAACTGGGCTAGAGACCCTCCACCACGCGTGGTGTGTGGATACATCGCTTCAGTTCTGCTTCATATCCTCTCCAGACACTGCCGAAGCGCAAGTCGTGAAGATCGACACTCGTACTGTCCGAGGTCCGAGCAGTCCGAGCAAGACAGCGCTCCCTTGCCAGCTATACACTCATCCTCAAGCCCCGAAGACTGGTGCACACTAGCAGGGTGACCCATGCCAAGCTAAGCCTGGCACGTTGATAAGATATTTAAGACTTGAGCCTCTTGGGATGCCGGGTCGAGCTGAGTTGCCTTGCGAGGCGGATACAACGTATCCTCCTCGCAAGGCAAGGCCGCAACTCCACATTTCACGCTCAGATCACTCGAATTCCTGGATGGCGCGCTACATGTGCATAGCCATGGCCCCGGACGGCCAAGTCTAAACCCTACCCAAGGAATTTAGTAGACTACCCAGCTCTGCTTGATGCACCCAAGCCCAGTGAGAGCCTGGATGCATGGCCATCGCTTCCAAAAGCTGGCTCTTGGCTTCCAAGCACAAGATCAGGCCCGGTAGGACCTTGCAGGGCGAATATGACCAGTGTCGTGCTCCGCGAAAGAAGAACTGTCGATGACTCCGGTTGCGCTTCCGTTACTCGAAGCACGGGGGAATCAGGAGTCCGGGCAGGACCCTTTCGATGCCGACTGAGATTTCGCCAGCTGTCCAAGACAGAGCTATCGGACGACTTCAACTGTGCTCAAGTATCTTTGAGCACTTTGAAATCAATGACACAGCTCGCGCGAGGATCGCTGCTAAATCGCAGGTTTAGGGGCTTGGGTGGCACGACTCGAGTGTTGGACCAGACTCTATGCACTGGAATCGCCAACCGGCGCCGCAATGTTCCAACATCAACCTCCAACACCATCGATACGTCAAGTCAAAACGGCAAGATCAAACAGCAGAACCGTCAAGCTAGATTAGAGTCCATGCGCCGCGCTCTGATGAGCCCGACTGTGAGACAATCAACACCAGCTCAGTCACCACCGCTTCGATGGTCGTCTACTTGTACCGCGACACCGACTGGTCGGGCGAAGCTAGAGGTGCAACCTATGCGTGACCGCGATCGCGCTCGCGAGAATCGAGCACAAGTACAACGGTTACTTGTGGGCAACGAACTGACGCACTAACGAGTGCAACGTAGCATACCGACTTGCATCAGTGTTCAACTGCCTCAGCGCAGAGCTTGATCGTGAGCTCGGCTCGCCATGCTCAAGTCTCGAGCATGACCTCAAGCTGTACTCAGCTCGTGCTCGGATCCGCCAAACTCTGATTACAAGCAGCACAGTAGTGTCACGCCTCGTCCAACGATGCGCAAAGCTTTGTCTTGAGCAAGGCCCAAACAGAGCTTTACGCCGGATTCTTCGAGCTCGCATCGCCACTCTCGAACCCAGCCCAAACTCTAACGCTCCGCACGGACTGTGCACTACGTACCTCCTTTTCGCGGTCGGCCGCTTGGCGAAAGTTGCCTGCCTGGATGAGAAGCTTGATTGCTTGATGCAGCGCCGAGACGGCGGCTGTGTGTTGCGTCAGCGTTGGTCTGTCCGGAAAGAGTTATAGGACAAAGGAGGCAGAGGACAAGACTGACCCTCTGGATCAGACTTTTTGTAGCTCTTTGCGGCGTTGTGATATGCATTCATGGCTTCGTTTTGCTCGTTGGCTTGCAGCCTGCACGCTGCTTCCCTGCATCCATCAGCATGAGCACCCGTCGCAGTCCATGACCGCAGCTGGGAGCCGCTTCGATACCGCGGTATCTAGGCAATACCGCTGCGCGGTCTCTCGCTTTCGCTCGACGCACCGTTCAAACGCAGCGCCGCTCTCCCTCCACTTTTGCTCGATCTTGTACGCGTTGGCTGCGCGCGCAAACAGGTCGCCGGCCTCTTCATACTTTGTCGTGCTGGATGAGAACCAGCCTGATGAGGCGTTTGCGCGCTTCTCGGCCTTTGCGAGCGTTTGGTCCGCTTGGGACATCTGCAGGGTGAGTGAGTGATGTCATGCGTAGCGAGAGGTTGGACTGACGGTGGATGTCTGGGGTGGGGTTGAGCTCCGTGGCAGCAGTGGTGGTTGGACGAGGCTGTGCTTGTGCTGATCCAGTGACGCTATACTCTTCCCTGGTGCTGCTCTCCTTCGTACACGATCTCCCTGGATGCTGCGTTGCCACCGACCAGCCCAGCTAACCCCGCTTCTTCCCGGCGTTACCATAACTCCGGGAGGTCGAAACCCCCTCTACAGCCTGTTAACGGCCTTCACCATCCACGCACCAAACAAGCCGCAACTCACTCCCTCACAATGGCAGCGCATCTAGCAAACATCTTTGGCACAGAGCAGGACCGCGTAAACTGCTCATTCTACCTCAAGATTGGCGCGTGCAGGCATGGCGACCGCTGCTCGAGGTTCGTCCACCCGCTCGTCGCGTACAAGCTGACCCAGCGCAGGAAACATATCCGCCCACCGTTCTCTCAGACGATCCTGCTTCCGAACGTGTACCAGAACCCGGGGCACACGCCAGAGGGCCAGCTCATGACGCCTGAGCAGCTCCAGGCGGATTTCGATCGGTTCTATGAGGATTTCTACTGGTGAGTCTGCCGCACGGCGTGGGAGTTGCTTTGGAACGTGCATTGGGATGGGAGGGTGGAGTAGAGATGGGACAGGGTGCGTTGGGGTCCATTGATGTCTGTTGGGGTAGCTCGCTCCAGCTAATACGACACGCGCCTCGATGGATGACTCAGCACATTCGGTGTGATGAATGGACGCGTCTGCGTGCGCACAGCTCAAGCTGCTGTCGGTAAGGTGATCACCCAGACGGCGCGTGCACACCATTTGCATGCTTTAGGATAGGTTCCGCGGCAAAGCACGATACTAAGACGCGCTACGGCATCCATCGGGATAGGATCAGCCAGCTTCATGTAGCTGCTGAGCCAATCTTCTCAGATGGATGACCAAGCCGCGTGCTGAGAATCTCGCGCGTGAATATCTCGCATCAGGACGAATCCATGCAGCTGTAGGTGCTGTAAGGTGAACTGTCGGTGCGCATCCTTGCACTTTAACGGCGAAGCGAACTCGTCAGTTCGATCCGCTTCAAACGGCACAAGGCAGCTGGTCAGCTGTCTTCACGCTGCGTCTCTGCGATCATCAACCTTCGCCCTGTGCTGCTACAAGGCCATCTGTAGGCTTGCGCATTCGAGTCGAGCCGCATCCTAGCTACGGGACTGCAAATGGGGCAAATGGCCCATGTCCAGCATGCTCTCACAGCTGCCTGTGTCAGGCTCCTGCTGCTACAGCTCATCATTTGAGCCACACGGGACAGCTGCGCCAAGCCGACTTGTTGGTCCACGCCGTCGGATGTTGCAGCGAACGCATCTCTTCTGAACCGTCCAAAGCGCACAAAGCAAGCCCGGCGTGCAACTTTGGTGAAAGTGCTCAGGGCAGCTCATTTGCGCTGGAGACATTCGGGATAGCTGGATACAGCTAGAAAGCCTGTCACCTCACGGATGACACAGCTTGACGAGCGTGGCTTGGCGGCGACGCCCAGGTCTAGCGGGACGCCAGCTGCCTCCTGTTGATCCAGTCGGGCCATGCTCACGATTGGTACTCTTTGAATCCTCTGAGCGTTCACGGTGACGAGTACGTCGCATCCATCGGCGTGGTCTCGGGCTGTCTGGCTAGTCACTCATTCGGCTGATCTTCGCAATGCTACTGCGATGGTGTAATGGCGTGCAACCATCCGTCAACCCTAGCGGTAGAGCTGCTCGAAGCTTTGGTTTTGCTCATCGTTGAAGGGTGGCAGTGCGTTCATACTCAACGCTGACGGTGAGACGGCGAGCCGTCCAACGCACACGTCGAGCTGATCACCAGCTCTTACGTATCCTACATAGCGGCTCTCATCGGGGATATACTCGCGCCTGGAGGCCATAATTGCTGAACACGTCGATGCACAGCTGCTGGCAGCTACTGCTTGAGAAACGTTCTCTGCAGCAGTGCGCCCGTCGGGGATGTACCACAGCAGCTGGCCTAGCTGCATGGGTCCGTATCTCGCAGACGCGCACTCTTGTGCCGTCCGACGTCATGTCGGCTGTATGTCGCGACGCCCGCTGGGAACGTATCTGCAGCTACCCTAGCGCTCTTCAAGAAGCGTATCGAAGCCACCGTACCAGATCGCGTACGCGTGGTCGCTGTCTCTGTGGCCGCTTGCAGCAGCCTCTCGATCGTTGCGATGATGCACAGACGGGGATGCAATGACTGTGCCCGCTGTAGCCGTTCATCGGCTATGCATTGGCGATCTGACGGGCGGTACAGATATCGTTTTCTGCAGTCGTGACGCTGTCAGCTATGAGCCATTCCTGAAAGCGCTCGCTGATCGTAAGCTATGCGATAGCGTTACATGCCCGCCGGGTCAGACGACGGGCAATGTGTACGGATCAACTGTCTTGCGTAGAGAGTGGCATCCATCAAATCGTAACTTTGAGCTGCTACCAGCTTTACGCCTTTCACCGATGATGGGTGTCACATGTTCGCCATACAGCTCTCTGTGTGACACGTAGATGGCGCTTCTATCGCCTGTGCTACATGTGCTGATGCGGTCAAGCTATCCGTAGGCGTCGATGGGTTTATGCCCAAGTCACGGGGGCACAGCTGCTGCGCAGTGTCATGCCCTTATCTCTGCCGTATGTGGGGAGCTGTTATCATGTCAGCCTGAAACTGCGCACGGCTCAAGCGACGTGGTTGACAATCGATGTTCGGCATCCGTCAAAAGTACTGCAAAAGGGCTGGCTTACGCAGTTGTGCTTGGCTGGCGCGCTTAACGGATGTTCAACCGAGTCGTGCAGCTGGAGTCTGTGAGGGTTCGTGTTGTCGTCTCATATCGCATCGTGGTGTCTGATGCAGCCGTAAAGGCGAGGTCGCATCCCGCCATTCGTCCGAGAAGTCAATCGTATCGTCGAGTGATTCTTGTGTGCGACTATGCTGGATGATACTTTGTGATCTGCACCTCAGGCCATCACTGCTGCGCGGGGCGATTGGGTAGCTGTATCGCAGCTAATCGCGGACTGTTGCGACGTGAGTCGGCTACTCGGCTAGGATGACACACGAACAGTGTCAATCGCATTCTAATAGTGGTCACAATAAGCTGTCTTTCAGTTCTACCCTTCACGAATGAGACAGACGCCAAGCGCTCAAACTATCCAACCTCCCTTGCCAGCTATATGTAGCTAGAGAGGGTTCTGGCTTAGCTTGAATGACGGCCGCGTCACTTTGTGAGGCAAGTGACATTTCGAGGAACCGTTTGATGCTTTATTTTCTGTAGCTCGAGAGGGTTCATGGTGGCGTGTTATAAGCCTCGGCGGGTCACGCATGGATCTTCTGTCCTCTGCGCCAGGCTGGCCGTGCGTTGGCATACACGTCGTGCAATCGGGTTTAGACGACTGAGACCTAGACTGCCTTGGAGATCTGGAAACCTGTCAGACAGCTTCAAACGCGTAGCGGTTCTGTCGGATGTGCGATATCCAAGTGCAGTATGGATTTCGCGCGGCTCATGTGTCCTGCTACGGGCTTGGTTGTCTTGACTGGCTGCTCACCGCTAGCGCGGACCCAGCAATCAGTGCATCCAAGATAGCGGCGCGAAGCAGAACCACCTGGCGGATGAGCGCCAAAGAGCCTCGTTCCGCTGCAGGGCGCTCGCCTCTCGCAAATCTTGCTTGTGACTGGGACTTGGGCAGTACACCACTTTTTTTCAGTCTGATTCGTCTCGCTGGCTCGCTGTTGCATCATGCAGATTAATACTGGTCTGCAACGGAGACCACGCTTCATATTCTTGAAGCAGCGTTGGTCTGCGCAAGAACCAGGCTGTGCTGTGTGAGCACCGGCGGGCATTGTAGAGCCTTGACGCATAGCTCTACCGAAGGTGTTTGGGCGACGATCTTTGCCTCGCCGCCGTATTTGCACAGCCTATTGTACGCCACTGTCATTGACTATCCACTTCACTCTAGTCGGGTTCGCAGCATTGAGCTATACTGACGCTCATCTCAGTGATCTCACCAAATACGGCCACTTGCTTGAGATGCACGTCTGCGACAACGTGGGCGATCACCTTCTAGGCAACGTGTACGCACGGTTCGAGTGGGAGGCCGAGGCACAACATGCCGTCGACGAACTCAACGATCGATGGTACGGAAATCGGCCACTACATGCCGAACTCTCGCCCGTGACAGATTTCCGAGAGGCGTGCTGTCGGCAAAACGAGTTGGGCGAGTGCAAGCGGGAAGGGTGAGTTGACACTAGGCCCTGCAAGCACTGAAACTGACAATTCAGGTTCTGCAACTTCATGCACCTGTGCCACCCGTCGAAATCGCTCGTCTCGTCGCTCAACGCCTCGCAACGCATGTCCAGACGGCTCAAGAACAACGCTGGGCCAGCAGCGAACGGTGGAGGTCCGGATATCGGATGGACGCCGGCGAGCGCAGCGGGCAATCTTGGCTGGCAGCCACCAAAAGATGACCACGACGAGCCGTTCCGACCGGGAGGACGGCGGTACTAGAATATGGATAACAAGGGATGTATTGCATAGGCATCGTGTTGTGGCGTCGCTGAGCCCATCAAAGGTTCGGCGCTGCGCGGACATTTACGGAGCGACAACCACCTGGCAGTCACTCCTAATCATGATCGCGTTCCCGGTGTGCCGCTAAGTGTTCTAGACCGCCGTCAAGCGACGCGAACAGACGTGTTGGAAACAAGACTACTACTGGCGCCAAAAACCGTGGGGCATCGAACATTCCATGCCACGAAGCCAGCGGTCACTCAAGACGACGACCACAGCGACATGTCGCGCGCGCCATCAATCCTCTCCAGCAAGTCGCATACGTCGGGCTCGACGAGCCGCGTAACTTCGACCCCATCGACGGCTCCTTCGTCAGTGGTGTCAAGTCCCACGGCGAAATTTGCAAGTCTGCTCGACAGTGTGCAGTGGCAAAACATCGAATCAGTCGTTGAGGCTGGTAATGTCACAGTGATTGTGAAGGGCGGAGGTTCGGTGACGGTGCCGAGTCATATCCTTCGAGCCGGCTCGTGAGTTTCTCGGTGTGCTGACGAGGTGCAACGCTGACTTGAGGCTGCAGAGAAACCTTGCGAGCTTTGGTTGACTCGTGCGACAACTTGGTCAAGCCCTGCATCGAGCTCGCGGACGCGAGTACGATCGGCTTGCAGCTGTTTGTTCGCTACGAAGACGGCGACAAGTCGCTTGACCCAAAGTCGGTCACGTTTGCAAACCTCGGCAAGGCCCTATCTTTTGCGCAGACGTACGACTGCCGACGCGCATACAGCTTCTTCCTCGCCACGATGCGCGAAGTCTGCTCGGCCAAGGTGCCTGGCGGCGTTCTCAAAAGGATGCAATTTGATCCTCAAGAAGCCTTTCGGATCGTGGCCCACCTCAAGGAACCGACTTTGGCCGTCTCACTGATCGAGCACTGCTCGGATTGGGCATGGCTGAACGGAGACTACGATGGCGAGAGCAGCCTCGACCCGCACACTTGGAAAGTGCAAGACGTGCTCAAGTGCCCGCTGCCCTACTATGTCGCTCTTGTCCGTGCATGCCGTGGGTGCAAGCTCCCTCTGCAGATTCACGGACCTGCTTCAGACATGCCCCGGGTCGCGGCCGCACTCAAGGTCCTGCTCGCTGAAGATCGCAGTACGTACTGGTTCCGAGTTTCCAACAGGGTCGCTGACATATACCCGCGTAGATACTGCTCGCGTTTGACGACTGGTTACGACATCAGGCTGGGCTCATGGCCGTGTTTGGTCGACCAAGAAGATTGAAATTTATTTGAATGATGACACTGTTTGTGATGCGGGGTGTTGAAGGCGGACATGCTTGCGAGTCTTTCCTGTTCAAGTTGTTGACGAGAACGAATCGAGATGATGAAGGGGGAAGGAGAGGGGGAAGACGGGCGCACGGAGGCGAACGCACCAAACGACCATGACCATCTTCAAGCCGATTTCAAGCCGTTTGTCTGTCATCCCGGACAGTGCACACGTCTGGTTCAGTTCACAGGATAAGGGCTGTGTAAATTCGGCGCTTAATCGTACCAGTCGTCTCACAGGCATAGTATAGGCATCGCATCACCGTCTGCCAAACTCATTCGTCCGCGTCTTGGATCTCGGAATCGTCGTCTTCAGTGCCCATAGTCTCATCGCCGTCCGGAATGGCATTATCTCCCGGCTTCTCGCCCCCTGAGTGTCGTGACGCTTGCGAAGGGTGGACACGGTCATCGAACTCTCCTTGATCACACATAGCCGGCTTGCACCGCCATTCATATTGAGGCGATGCCCCTTGCGGGTGCGACGGTGCGATGGGGATCCGGGTTCGTGAGCACCGCCTTGAGCCCTTTGCCACTAATCTTGTGCGAGTTAGCGCTCGTGAAGTTGGAGAAGATGCGCAGCCGTTGACGCGAGGCGGCCTCGGTGTTCTTGTACCTCATCATGGCGTCCTAGTCGGACTGCGTGCGCTAGTGGCGAAGTGTTGACCAGGTCCCTGTCCTCGGACCCATAACGGCAGCACGATGTTCAAGACGTACACGCGCGTGAGGCCGAGGCGGACGTCGGTGACGACGACTGGACGTGCATGCAGTACGCGATAGAAGAGCTTACACAAACGTCTTGCCTGGTGTCATCGTCAGCCCGGCGTGACCACTGCGACGAGAGCAGAGTCAATGGCCTTGCCGATTCCCGGTTGACGTCTACGCAGAACCCGCCGGGCGATGAGATTCCACATTCTGACATGTTCGTCTCGTACAAAGACCGTGTCATCCACCGGCACGGTCCAGACGCCTTCTGTATGGCTCGAGGGATCTCGACCGAGCCAAGAGGTGTCTCGACGGCGGTCGGTTTTTAGCTCGTGTCATATTGGCGGGGGCTGCTGCACGATAACCCATACCACGGCTTGCTCAGTACAGTAGCCTGTGGCATGCTTTGCTGGGCAGCTGGCAACACGAAAGGCTGAACGTGCGTTCGATGAGGAGTAGGGACTGTCATACGCTGACAGCACTGACCACTGACTCGCCATAAAACCCCGTTCAACACCTGGCCGCCAGCTTGGAGAAAGGAGGCGACTTCTATAGTACTATGGAACGGATCTAGTCAGAAGGATGCAGTACCCATCGCATCGCGTTCCGCTCTCGGCGCCCGGGACAGTCCCGCCAAGCAGTGCGGTGCGGCCTCCGTGTGCTCTGACGACTGTGCCGAGAGTCTGTTCGTAACCTGCACGCCGACTTTGAGAGGGTCACAGTGCTCCGAACGCCGTCTAGGCAGCTCTCTGCAACGACGACAATGCTGCTCTCGTCGTTGTGGGTGATACTCGCCGCCGCCGGCTTGGCCTCCGCCACCCCTCTTTCTCTCCGGACCCGACGGTCGATCGCCTGTCTTTCGTATCAGCAGCGTCAAGAGCTATCACGAACGATCGCTATCGATCTCTTTGGCACTGCCCACTCGTCATCCAACAGCCAGACGAGCTTGGATGACCGGGTCGCCATCTGGCTGCAAAACGAGGAATGGATCGGCGACGGTGTATGCAGCGAGAACGGCGAGGTTCTGAACGGGCGTGCGGTCGTAGACAAGCGTTTGTTCGGCCTTGGAAGCGATGGAGGCAACGATGATGGGTATGCACCAAAGCGGGTCGATTGCCCGACGGATAGGACGTTTGTGCGAGCTTCTACAGTGAGTTGGGAGCTGTGAGCAGGTTCGAGCTGCATTGACGATGCACGCAGACCCTGTCGGACGTCGAAACGAACCACATCAACCAGCGTCTGTCGTCAAACAGGTTCAATTACTACCTATCGTCGATCAATCTCACCGCATCGGACCTCAACTTGAACCTCAATGACTCGACTGCCTCACAGCCGAAGGGTGCGGCAGTCGATCGCGATCCGAGTTGATACTGATGTGTGGATACAGTCGCATTGGCGTTCTCGGGCGGTGGCTACCGTGCCATGGTCTCTGGTGCTGGTGGTCTTTGGGCTTTGGTACGTCTTGATACTGGTAGAGCTTTGTCTCTAACGTTGATAATAGGATCCACGCAATGAAGACGCAAAAGCCGCTGGGACGGCCCAGATCGGCCAACTCGCTTCGTACATGACCGGTCTCTCGTTCGTGCTGCTCTCTGCCCTGATCCACAGTACTGATGCATCCACAGCGGCGGCTCATGGCTCGTTGGGACCTATCTTGCCTTTCAAAACACCTCGATCCCTGACCTCATCCAAAACCACTGGAACCTCGAATCCAACCTTGTCGTGCCCGCCGACAACAAGCTTGCATTCTATACCGACATGCTCAAGGAAGTCAAGGACAAGCGTGATGTCGGGTATGACACCCAGATCACAGAGTGGGTCTTAGCGGCCGCGTTTAGAGCCCGAAGCTGATGGGAGACAGCTATTGGGGTTTGGCGCTCAGTGATCATCTCTTCCCATCAGAGTATGGTGTGACAGAGACGCCAAACTTGACGCTGTCGGACGTTGCGAACTTGAGTCCGGTTGACATTCCATGTGCGTCACTCCATACGCGGCACGTCGATACTGACACGCACAGACCCTATCATTGTCGCTGCAGAGCGCGAGCCAGGAGAAATCTCAGTCGCTACCAACGCTACGAGCTGGGAGTTTTCGTGAGTCATGGTCAGCATGCCTGCACAGTGCTGACGTGGCGACCGTATAGATACAACGAGTTTGGCACTTGGGGTTTCGGCGGCGGCGTCGGAAACGGCGAGGCTAATATTGTCGGCGCCTTCACTGTATGTAGAGTCTCGAACGACTTTCCGGGCAAAGCTGATAATGTCGCAGTCTATGAAGTACCTTGGTACAGACTACAATGGCGGTACACCAACGGGCCAGTGCACCATCGGTTACGACAACTTTGGGTGAGTATCACGTTCTCCAGCTGCGATCGTGTTGACCATCCAGGTTCGTGCTCGGGACTTCTGCCACCCTCTTCTCAGGCGCTTTAACCTCTCTCAACTCGTCGAGCGACAGCGGTCTCGTTGAGACAGCTATCCAGGCCATTCTGGGCGAGATCTCGGACCAGGAGAACGATGTCGCCACGTACCCCAACCCCTTCTAGTACGTTCTCATATGCAGGTCTAGCCGAGCCTGTACTGATTGACTGCATCACAGCGGGTTTGCGAACGACACCAATCCTGTCAGTACCATACGTCCCTGTTTATTCACTTCGCTGATCGGCTCAGACCGCGCAATGGCAAGAGCTCACCCTCGTCGACGCTGGTTTGACCAACCAGAACCTACCCCTCGAGCCGCTTCTGATCCCCCAGCGTGGCGTCGACGCCATCATTGCGTTTGACAACTCTGCCGACACGACCTACTCGTGGCCAAACGGCAGTGCGATCTGTGCGTTTCGAGCGCGATGTGATACTGATTTGGCTGACTGCGATCTCAGATACGACATACCGGCGTTTCCAAAGCTTGTCGGCGCAGCTTGGTGTCGGCCAGTTCATGCCGGAGATCCCTGGCACGAACACCTTTATCAACCAAGGTGCGTTGAGGGCGTAGAAGTACGGGGAATATGTTGATCAGCCCAGGACTGAACACTCACCCGACGTTCTTCGGCTGCTCAAACAGCTCCGAGGTGAACACCACCGTCCCGCTCATCATCTACGGTCAGTGCACTCGCACTTGCACAGCAGTGAAAAACACTAACACGCTCGGACAGTACCCAACTATGCATGGTCCGCCTATGGCAACACGTCCACGTACAAGCTCGAGTACACCAATGACGAAGCATACGCAACGGCATACAATGGCATGCGCACCTTTACACTCAACAACACCATCTCGAACTGGTCAACGTGCGTTGCTTGTGCGCTCGCCGATCGCGCCGTCGGCCGGAACGGTGAGGAGCGAGCACAAGTGTGCCGCGATTGCTTTACTCAATGGTGCTGGTCAGTGCGCCGCGAAGAGTCTGTGCATCGCTGACGTGCACAGGAACGGCGTCAGCGACGAGAGTACTCCCTCGGGCGAGTATGCGCCTACCCCCGGGACCGTGCGTGACCTCCGAAACGCGGTCAAGACATGAGTTGATCAAGGTGCAGATCCCTTCCAAGCTCGCTCAGCTCGGCGCATCCGCGACCGAAGCTGCCCCGTCATCAACCACAACAGCGACCACATCGCCCTCGGGCGCTGCCGTCGCTCGCATCAACACTATGCCAGTACCAGTAACGGCCGTTGCGCTCATGCTCGGCATCGCAATGACTGCCGGCGTCACCCTGATTTAGTCATTTTTGTGAATCCTCTGTAGCGTATAGCATGCAACATAATGAGTTTCTAGATGTTTTCATTGCGATACACTATGCACCCTGACCCTCATGCCACGTCGATCTACGAGATATGTCAGGTTGGTGATGAGTAACGAAAAAGTAGGATACGCACCAGTGACCGTGACCGTGCGAGTCGCCGTGACCGTGGGCAGGCTTGGGCTTGAAGTAGTCATCGTAGATGACGTACGCCGTGAAAGAGACAATCGCAATGCCGAGCCCGGGAAAGAGGTTCCTGGTAGCGAGGTCAGCATAGAGTTAAATTTCGGGCTACGGCCATGGACGACGAAGATGGCTAATTAGCAACAGAGGCAACAAGACACGTAGCAGTTGCGTGACACATTGCAGCGTAGTCGTAGTATAAACTGACGTGGCCGAAGACAAATTAGCAGACCACTCTGCTGTGCTGTCTGCCGAGCCCGGCAGTGCATGACGAAGGCTTGGTACAACTTTAAGACGAAAGCAGAACGTGGCCGAACGTGAACGCTGGTTGTGTCCAGAGCCCGGCCGATTGAACAAACGGCGAGTCATGAACTCTGTAACGGGACAGCAGTCTGCTCTTAACCGGGACAAATCCTTTTCAGCAACAGGATAGGGACCACTTGGATAAGCTGCGGGGCCAGACCCTTCCAAGACTAGCAGCTTGGTGTGTGGTTTGGTCGAGCGCAGGCCACCCAGCGTCGTCACAGCTCACTGACTTGCTCCTGGTGTGCAGATCCACGAGTCAAGGCCATCAAGCGCCGGTGGTGGTTCATCGACACTGCGCTCTGCCTAGGACAGCTACTTCGCAACTACGGTCAAGCTCCGACCGGAGCCGTTAGCAGGAAGCGCGGTAGCTGCCGGAGCAGGCTGAGGTGCGAGAATCAACCTGAAACCTCGCATCCGACACCGCGGAGGCTCAGGGAGTTCGCACGAGTAGAATATCACAGAACAATAGCTTTCGTGATGCGATATTCATCCAGGTCCAGCGCTACAACAGCGCGTTGTCCGAATCGCTTAACAGCTGAACCAGAGCATCGACACATTACGTCTCGAGATGAATCCAATGCGCACCGCAGAGTCGCCGTTCACCGACGCTCGCACTGCTAAAGCGGTTGACGGCCCACCATGACGAGAGATCCTGAACCGACTGTTCCCATGTCCATATGTAGGCCGAAGGTCATTTGATAACCGGTGTGTGATCTCGATGATGCAGCGCAACATCCGGCTAGCAGATGGTCGGTGCACACCCATGGATCACTCACCGTAGGGGAATCAAGACAGCTTCTCAACCGCCCAACGCTCAGGTTACTCAATGAAAGTGGAAGCCCGTTGTGGGTAGCATCGCGCAGGGCAGGTATGGTCCGACGACTGACCCAGATAGCGATAACGCAGCAATGATGAATGTAGCTTCGTCGACGTGGTGCGGCTTGACGCAAGGCCCAGTATCATGCGATGGATGACTGCTCTACACGCACATCGTGACGATGCACATGTGGACACCACATGCAACACACGACCTGGGCATCCTCAATCCGCGCCTTGCATGCCATCGAGCAAGTTGACGAAGCTATCACATCATCCTGTCGATCGCCAAAACCCAGGCGATGTCATAGATTCAGCGCAGCTCGCGAATGTCCCGCAACATGATGCACGAGCCGTCCAGCGTAGACCAAGTGGTGAATGGAACGTAGTAGCTCGTCGCTGCCAGCTCTGTTGACTCGACACTTGATCCAGCGAGGATCGAGACCAAGCCACTCTGAGCTGAGCATCGAGCCTGACCTTTCGTGCCGGCATCAGAACAATCGATAGAGCTCGTCTACTCGATTCATCTAGTCGCCTCAAAGCAGGCGAACCGATGGATCTACATTGAGCTCGCGGTCCGCAACGTGACATAGGCCGTGGACGAGATGTAGAGTCCTAACAACGACAGCTCTGATAGGCGTGAACGATAAACTTTCGTGGATCGAAAGCGCTCACTTCAGGAGCTGGGTTGGGGAATTGATGTCTCGCCTTGAGCAATATGCCCGTCGAGCCACGACTGCGATCAAGCGCGTTGTCCGGCGATGAACACTTGCCGTGACGCGCATCATTAGCAAGCTCGGCGTAAACGGTGTGATTGAGGTACAGCGCTCAGGTTGAGGCGTGCGCAGCTTGGCACACAAGGCAGCGAGACCCGATATCGGGTTGCTCACTATTCCCAAAACGCCAGCTACGCGTGATTCAACTGAAGCGCTTGGATGCAGCAAGCTTGGCATCACCTCGCATTGTACCTTGAGCTGTCGATCTAAACCCACGATTCGCCTCGGTGAGGCGAAGTAAGAGGTCCTCCCCTAGCTCAGAGATCACCCATTGCGCGATGTGCGCTGCACCGCCTGCGGTCTTCAAACGCAGCCCAACGGCTGCTTTAGACGCTCTACACCGCCTTCCTATTGCCTAGGCACGGTCAAGCAGACCATGTCGAGACTACCAAACTACTTGCTAGCTATGCTCCACGCGTACCGTAAGATATACTGGCAGTATCTCCAAGGGGCGGAAGACTTAGCTGAAGAGACCAGCGGTGCGTCTCGACTAGATGTTTCCTGACCAGACCATTGTGTAATGACATGGCCCAGCTATGGAGACCGAGTGTGGCTTGCGAATCATGCGATTCGCGAGTACCGGACTCTTGAAAAGCTGAACGGTGTCTCTGATGGTACTCACTGCGGCAGATGAGGGCGACTGAAGCGCGGGCGCCCGTCTGGGCACTAGCGTAGAGCTCCGACATCTGTGTAGCGAGATGCACCACGAGGGACTTGTACTGGAAAGAGGCTCGAATCGATATCAACTAAGCGGACGCGGAACCAGCTACCTCGGCTAGCCACGAAGGGTCACAAAGACAAGAATGAGTGAATGAGTTTGTCAGCTTTTACACCACCGACGCCTTTGGGGTCCGAGCTGTATCGCCGACTTGTCCACTCCACTCGAGCTGCTGATCGAGCTGGAATGGTGGTGAGACAAACAGCTCCACAATGGGGGAGATTGCCCGCCCGTCCTCCACTATGCGTCCTGAGACCCTGATGGGATGCAGTCGCTGATACGATCCTCTCAAACTGAATTCGCTCTCACCGACTCGGGCCCGGACTCACTTGAACATTGCCCGGTTGGAGAAGATGGGCGACTTGCGCCACGCCTCGCGTTTTGCCCATGGGTCTCTGTACAGTGGTTGCGCCATGGTGGTGGGATGGACAGGCAGAGGGAAGGCGAGGCGTAGGGGGACGGTGCTTGATGCATCTGCAATAGGCGCGTGGTAGGCGCAACAATAACCGAAATGCTAGATAGGCGCGCGGCGGGTGGCGAATCGAAATCAACGTCAACAAGCGAGTGGACAACGACAAGCTCGAGAGGGTAAAGCGACAGACTGCAGCGCAACCTACGTGTTGCTAGTTGATTGCAGCGTAAAGAGCGTACGGTAGCACCATGCCGTCCTATGTAGGCCGCGCAGAACAAGACTCTAGACCATCTGCAGACGTGATCGACCTCTCGCGCTCTCCGTCACCAACACCCGTCCCAATCCTCCCACCGAGCAACAGGCGGCTTCAACCCAGCACCAGCACCAACACTTACAACAGCAACGGCGCGTACTACTCGCTCGGATCATCTGCAAAAGTCTTGACACCGACCCAACCCAACGCACCGACCAGGCCCGAGCACCCGCAAGCGCCGCAAGGAGACTTTGCAGCGTTCATCAAGCCTTCGACGCCGAATGCTTTTGATCGATCAAAGCAGTCGCAGTCGCAGGAGTATGCTGGCGCTTTTGGCGGCAGCATCAGACCGTCCGTTCCCAACGCTTCACGCTCGAATGGACCAAACCGACCTCAGGGTCAGTACCCAGCCCAAGGCCAAGGGCAATATCAAGGCCAAGGGCTCAAAGGCACGTTCCCCGCATGGATCACAAAAGGTCAACCGAACCCGGCTCTCAACTTGCCTCCGAAACCCAAACCCACCGCCAATCCCGTCGCGTCAACGGAAGACAACGACCCCTCAGCCGAACATTTCGACCTCTCGGCCGTGCCAACCTCCATCACAGACTATGACCGCGTCAGTGCCGCCGAAGCCGATGCGCATATGCGCGAATTGCTCAGTGGTGCGATTGGCGACGGCGAAGCTGATGAAGGGGAGGGCGATGGGAGCGACGTCGTGGATGGGTTCGCGGATGGGATACGGTTGATGCCGCATCAGGTCCGCGGGACGAGCTGGATGCGAGGGAGAGAGAGTGGGAGGAAATATGGCGGGATCTTGGCTGATGTAAGTCGCTTGCGGGGTTGGGTTGGGTTGGGTCTGGGTTTCGATTGGAGATTGGAACGATACGGGTGGTGTGCTACGAGAGTAGCTGCGACGCCGGCTGTCTTGATTACCGCACTACCAGTGAAATGCTAGGTGGCCAGCGGTACACCGCTCTCCATTGGAAGACTGGGATGACACGGGTGGTGTATGTACCTTGCGAGTACAGCTACGCAGTAGCTGTGCATCTCTTCGTGCACTCATCTTAGGTGAACCATACCGGCGCCAGGAGAGAGTGCAGAGCTGTACCGAATCGCGTCGAGCTACCGTACTAGACCAAGCGTCAAGGAATATCGGCACTCGCCGTACTTGAGCGAGCATGCCATCAGGCGCAAACGATAACAGGGAACAGCTACTGCCCAGCTGCAGCTCGCGTCTTCACCGCGTCAGGTCTTGGAACAATCAGCTGCTCCTTGAAAGGCATCCCGTGCGCGGTAGCGTGGCGCCGGCACTCGTGCAATCGTGTACCCTACGACGCTAAGGCGCACTGCAAGTCTAGTGAGCTAGCTCAGCTCGCTGGTCGGCTCTGTCAGCGCCTTTCTTCAATCAAAGTACGCACAAGCTAGAGTGCCTCGTATGTGCGGCATGTGCAGTCTAAAGCTGGGTCAGCTGCTCGACCGGCTAGGCCCAGAGAAGCAACTGCCACGCCGTCGCCGCTCAAAACCAATACCAGTCTCGAACAGAGGCAGGCGCGTCAAGCTTTCAAGCTGTGCTGCATGTACTGTAGAACGCGCCCGCGATCGAATGGGCGCCAGCTATTCGACGCAAAGACGATACCGTCTTGATGGTCGATGATTCGGTGGCGAAGTGTCTGGGTGGGATACTGTATCGTTCTCTGAGCTCTGAGACAGGAGTCATGTGGCGCGTGCTGCGACTGTTTTAGCACTTTGCCGGTGCAGTCTCGTAGATTATATAGGCTGGGTGCGAGCTTTAAGCAGACTGCCTGCCTGATCAGCTATCGGTGGAAGTCGATCCGGGTTTACTGCAGGTACATTATTTTCTGCTCAACGCGGTTGGTCGATCAGCGCCACTAGCTGTCTGAGCAGCTATTCTAGCCTAGCTGGACATGCCGCGTCATGCAACTTGAAGGATTAGCGCGTGGCCACGTACGGGATCAGTTACCTGACTTGCTTCCTGGATGTACCGTCTCACCCTCTTCCCCCCATTCACCTCCAAATCCTACATTGACGTGGACGGCTGGGAGAACAGCTGTCCGAAAGCTACACCTTTCATGTTCGCTCCGCGCTGGCAATGTGCGGCTCACTCATCCACGCTACCTGTTACTTCGGCAATCCAATCTGCATACCCAATTTGAATGAGCTGACAATCACCAGGATATGGGGCTCGGTAAGACAGTCCAAACGCTCGCACGGATCGTGGAGGGCGTGCCGACGCCCGCGGAGAAAAAGGCGGGGTACAAAGCTGGAACACTGTGCGTTGGCTCCGTCTGTCCATGACTGTCCTTCCTCGTCGTCAGATCTGCTCAATTCGAATGGGTCAGCACGGGGGAGTGGGTGCAACCAAGCGCGTTGGTCGCTACATGCGCTTCACTCTCCAGTGCCACATCTCTCGTGTCCGGTGCGGCTTGTCTCGCCAAGTTGTGGCATTGGTCCGCTCAAACATATGAGCGCTCCCACTTTTCGTCTCGTTCTTCCTCCACCTCCTCAATGCCACGGAAATCATATTTGATCAAAGTGCTGACGACTCCTGCGCATAGCATCGTTGCACCACTGTAAGTCTCTTTTCAGCCTCGTTGTTTCTGTTGACCGCCTCTGACATTCACAAAGCGCAGTCATGGAGCAATGGGCGCAAGAGTGCATTTCGAAGACCAAGCCAGGTCGATTGCGCGTCACGACACACCACGGACCGAGCCGGACAAAGTGTGAGTTCTAGACCGATCTCATGTGGCGGCTGCGAAACTGGCGTACTTCATTGACGAAAGGACTTGCCGTGGAGGCAAGCCTACACTAGCCGCTACCTTCCAGATGATGTTGAGATCGTGCAAACTGACGAATGTTTTCAGCTGCTACGGCGCTTGAAAAGTACGACGTGGTCGTGAGTCACTTCACATTGATGGTCCACCGAGGATTGCGATCATTTACCACTCGTAGATCACGACCTTCCAGACTCTGGCTTCAGAACACGCCGCATTCGAGACGTCTCGCCAAAAGACGATTGACGAACTCGACGCTGGGAGTGATAGCGACGCGAGTTCCGACTCAGACGGCCAACGCTTCTCATCCGCCAAGAAGAAGCCGGCTACAAAGTCCAAAGGCAAGGCAAAGGCCAAGAAGCCAGCGCCGTGTGCCATGTTCGAGGTCAAGTGGTTGCGCGTCGTGATTGGTGAGTTGTGTGATATGTCCAACTACGAGACGGCCCGGTTCTATACGAACACGCGCGCATACTCGCTTGCTGTGTTCCTAGGCGTGATAGAGCTACTTTCGTAGTGGCAAATGAGAGCGCTTTGCGGTGGAAGACACTGACGACTGCAGATGAGGCCCAGCATATCAAGAACAGGACGACAAAGGCTGCCAAGGCCGCGGTGGCGCTCAAGGCCAAGTACCGATGGTGTTTGACAGGGTGCGTCATTAAGGTGACCTCGAGTGAACACTCTGCTGATATCGCACAGAACTCCTATTCAGGTGATCTGATTCAGCGTTGATTCTGGCCATCGTGACTGAAACTACGTCGTAGAACAACGTCGAGGAGCTGTTCTCGCTGTTCCAGTTCCTCAGAGCAAAGCCACTCGACGATTGGTTGACGTTCAAGGAGCGTATCTCGAGTCTTGTCAAGGATGGCAAGACTAAGCTTGCGATGAAGCGACTGCACGTAAGTCCCTCTACAATCATTGAGATGACAGGCTAAGCTGCTGCAGATCGTATTGAAAGCCATCATGCTCAGGCGCATGAAGGATGCTGTTGTTGATGGCAAGCCAATCCTCAACCTACCTGGCCGCTTCGTCCAGGTCGTTAAATGTGACTTTGATCCCGAGGAGCGCGCGTTTTACGATGCGCTTGAGCAAAAGACGAGCTTGACATTCAACAAGGTATTGGTCAACAGTGTGATATGAGGAGACCGACGCTGACGCTGTGCAGTACTTGAAAGCCGGCACGGCGATGACCAACTACACGTCGGTTCTTTCCATGCTCTTGAGGATGCGCCAAGGTATGTGAGGCTCGGGAGCATACGAGCACGGCTGACCATGCCAGCTTGCGATCACCCCTCGCTCGTCGCCCATTCCCTAGTAGAGGACAAGGACGCACTAGAATCCAAGGCGGCGCCGGCGGAAGAGAAGGACGATGCTGATGACCTTGCCAATCTGCTTGGAGGGTTGGGCGTCGCGACTGGCGCCAAGTGCGAGGTCTGCTTTGTGCAGTGAGTCTTGGCTCAATGCGGAATCTTCTTGCAACCGCGTCTTGTGGTGTGACATCGCTGAGCATCTCAAAGACTTACCGACCCCGAGGCAAAGCACTGTGAAGAGTGCGCCCTCTTAGCGCGGCGAGCGCGTGCACGCTCAGCTGAGGGCGACAACGGCTTGCCTCCATCGAGTGCCAAGATCCGCATGTTGCTCAAACTCATTCAAGAGACGGAGGAAAAGTCGGGTGGCAAGGAAAAGACAATCGTCTTCTCGCAGGTAAGCCCCAAAATCATATTTGTTTGCAGTGGATGAATGACGCTTTGAAGTTCACATCGTTCTTGAACCTCATTGAGCCTTTCTTGAAGCACTATGGGATCGAGTATGTGCGATGTGAGTGGACCCTTGCGCAAAAACACGGTGCTCATTGTACAGATGACGGCTCGATGCGGAACGACAAGCGGCAAGAGTCGCTGGACAAGATCAAGAAGAGCAAGACCATCAATGTCATCTTGATCTCATTCAAGGCCGGCAGCACTGGTCAGTTGACACTTGACTATAGCATGGCATGTCTGATCGGATAAAGGTCTCAATCTGACGTGCTGTAACAATGTCATCTTGATGGATCTATGGTGGTCAGTGAACGGACTTTTTCGTGCTCGCGATCCTGACGCCGTTACAGGAACCCAGCGTTGGTCTATCCACCGCCACTCGCTTGCTGTCGCTGACAATCTTGTAGACTTGAAGATCAGGCCTTCGACCGAGCTCATCGGTCAGTCGAATCTCAGCGGGCGCGCGCCGTACTGATCCTCGTAGACTTGGGCAGAAGTTGGATGTCAACATCCACAAGCTGACAATCGACGAGACTGTAGAAGATCGTGAGTGAACCGGTGCTTTACGGAGATCCATAATGACATTGATCGCGCAGGTATTCTTGTTGTTCGTGGTTGAGGCCGTTTCGATTGCAAACACACTCACACGTCGCAGTTGCAGAACAACAAGCGCGAGCTCGCCAAGGCGGCATTGTCTGGCGAGGCAACCAAGAATCTCAAGCTCACCATGAACGACATTATGAGTCAGTTGACCATTGCTGCTTATCTTGTCGCTCATGTCTACCCAGATCTATTCAAGCGGGGGGCACACCACGACGAGTCGGACGAAGACTGAGGACCCTTAATCATCTGGGGATCCTCCACCAAACATGTGTAATTGTACAATTTGGCATAGATCTCACATGTCGTCAATTAATTTTCAATTACAGCAACAGCGCCTTGATCTTGCCCATCAAATCAGGCTCGCGGTTCAGATCCAGAGGCAGAAACTCCTTCGTAACTTTCTCGGCTTTTCGCAGCCTTGCCCACTCGTGGGCTGCCATTGACTTGTCGAATTCGAAGTCGTAAGCGGCGATCGCGACGCTGCGATGGTCAGCGAGTGGCCGGAAATATCGAGGACAGCTTCACCTAGCTCCGTGGGCACGCTTGACAATGTCGGCCGGAATGCCATGGGCAAGTGCGCACGCGCCGGCGTGAGAAGATGTACTGGCGCCGGGTCTCAGCCTGTGTCGGAGTCAGTGCTTCACGACTGCAAGCCAAGCAGCACAATCTACGTCCTGGTACAGAAAACTGATTGAGCCATGTTGCTGCGAAACAATCGACTGCATGTGCGCTTGCTTGATTTGATCCATCGGCAGCATTGGCGGCCTGCACAAATGGTGAGCGTGATTAGCGTCAGTGTGTCAGCAAGTACCGGAAGTGTGTAATGACTATGGCGAAGCATCGAATGTCGAGCAGTTGTCGTAACACACCCACCAGCAGGCTTGTGCCATCTTCCGGGAGTGTCCCTTGCAGCATGATCAGCAGGTGAAACCTCGCCCGCAACTTTCCGCTTAACCTTTGCCGAGCTCATCGATGAGAACCAGAGAAGTCTCGCGCACGAGTCGAAGCGTCATAGAGACTTGGCGTAATTGCAGCATGAACGATGATGACAGCTGCAAGCGCAGTCAGAGGTGTCAAGAAGCACACGAACATCAGGGCTCACAGTGGATACCGACTCGCGGGCATTGAGACAGGTGAGTACGGTTGGATCGTCAGCTTGCAAAGTGGCACACGGCCGAGTCGTACTGGAAGACCGAATGCCGATGATAGCCTGCTCGGCAGGTACAAAGCTACCAACGTGCATGAGCTGAAATGCAACGCATGTCCCAACACTCACGAGCCGATTTGAGCCATGAACACGATCATGGCGACCTGAAAACAGCGTCAAGTTGACCTTCCGGTACGCCTTCGCGCACCATCTTGCCGTAGATCGTTTTGCCGCTCCCATTAGCACCTGTCATGAACAGCTGTTCGGGCGTCAGCGCGATACAAAGCACCGGTCTCGTCTGACCATGCGCTTCTCAGCGCCCCCAAGCGCAACATCATTTGGGACGTATGGTGTATCGGGTGCGCACTCTTGCAGCAAGTGACGTCCTTGCTCGATGCTGAGGACATTGTCTACAGTCATTTGCGGCCGTATCAGGCGGCACGTGTCGACAGCGCGGCAAAGCGCAAGCAGACTTTGAAAAGGTCAGCGCGAGGCGTCTTCTCCGGCTGCGGCCTCGTTTCACCAGTCAAGTCGCGCCACAGCGTCGACAGCTTGCAGAAACTCGGATTCGACCGCGATCAAAACCTGGCTCAGCGCATGTGTCAAGTCGATCTCGCGCTCTATAGGTGGTCAATAAGTTGGCTAGCGTGCGGAATGCCGATCACTGACCAACGATTTGACTGTGCAGGTCGCCGAACGACCTATCGAGGTCCCGCATGTGCTCGTCCTTGAAGTAGAACAGATCCGAGAAGAACTGCCGCAACGATCAAGGCCTGGCGCGACGAGCTATACCTATGCTACTCTCACCTGAAGCTCCCAGCCCGGCGGCACGTTGAGGTTGTAAGCTTCTGGATGCTCAAGCGTGCAGGCGAGCAGGTAGCCAAGCTGCGGAAAGCAGACGACGTTGAGATCTCGGCAGTATCCCGGGGCGATGCTGAGTGAGACCTGGTGTGCAAGATGCGCCTGCAATTTGTCAAAAGAGTACAGTTGGTCGCCGTAGTGTGGCGCACCAGTGTCGGTTGAAGACCAGCCAGCCTCTCCTTGAGCGCATCAAGCGGCTCATCGATGCCGGGTAGGATGCACACGCGGTCCTCGTCGTCTGATGCAGCCCAGTCAATCTGTGAGAAGGTCACTAATACTCAATGGGGTGAATATGATGTACCTCGCTCATGATGACATCTAAAGCGTCTTGCAGCTTGCCGCACAAAGTGACTCTTAGCTTGGTGGCCAGGTCAGGACCGACCCCGCGACCCTAAGTTGACTCACACTACTTAGAATCGGATACTCGTCGAGCGAAACCTTTGTACCGACGAGATCCGGTAATAGATTCCGCACTTGCGCCAGTGAGCTGAGTGCCTATAGTCGTCAGCTCCCCTTCAATTGAGCAATCCACACCTACGGAGGTGATGCGCCGCCAGTCGCCGAGCCCGCTCAGCCCTTCCTTGATCCGTCTGAAGATGTCGGGGGCGCGCGAGACACTCTTGAGCGCAGTGCATAGCCCGAGTACGCATTCTGCATTTGCGGGGGCAGCGAAGAGCGCAATAGCATCGTGTCGATTGCCAATGGCTTCAAGTGAGGTGAGAGGGCGGAGAAACCACTGTCTGAGCGTTGCCCGACCTTCTTTCGTGCCTGTTGTGTCCAGGAGACCTGGTACATATCAGCAAGTGGATGCAATTGGGAGGCTTGCGGAGCTCACCGAACAAGGAGAGGGCTTGCTTCATTTGTGTGGACTGCAGGGAAGCATGCGCTTCGTAGCCGAAGATCTGTAATGATCTGTGATAGCGTCAATGATACAAGCGCACATAAACTGACGCGGACCTACGTCAACGTTTCTTCGCTGATGAACATGTGCTGCTCGACACTGAGGCTCTCGACGCCGAGTACGTCGATATCGGAGCTGTCTCCGGGCAGCGCGCCAAATGAGCGTTGTTCCTGCATGTGCGTGACAAGCGCTCCGATTGCGCACACCTGACAAGCAGTCAGCGAATGACACGTAAATCCTACAATCAAAACTTACAGTCAGTGGTGTATCGACATTGACGTAGCACCCCATCTTCATCAGGCCGAGCCTTAGTCGCCCCATTCCCATATGATCACTGTCGCGGTAACTACCCTCCGAGCTGCTTGTGCGCAAGGTAGACGATGCGGAACTCTCCGACAGGCTGGGTAGCTCGTACGAAAGAAGCGAGGCTGGTGTGTTGATGCTTGCGAGGCGTTCGCGGGCTTGAGCGAGGTTGAAGAGCTTGTTGGGCAGTTGTTCAAAGACGGCTTCCATGTTCTGATCGCCTGCGTTGGGTCAGGCTGCAGGCTACCGCAGATGATGGCTGCTCACAAAAGGCGTTGATCGCAGCAAGCAGGGCTTCCGACGCCTTGGTGCTCGCTACAATCAGATCCGGACGGACTTGTTCTAGCACTTCCTAGCGGATCAGCCAGACGTGGGGACTGCGAGGACAGCATACCAAGGCGCGTCAGATCATAACTGCTCGTGTCGCTCGTGTCTTCCATGACATAGATCTTGCGAGTCTCATGATCATAATAAGCGATCGCGACGTGGTTCTGGCTCGACTTTGAGCCGCAGATCGTCAAGACCTGCGCTCATCAGTGCGTCCTGCGCAGTTGTCGACGCAATCACCTTGCCGTAGGCTGGCCGCGAATCCACATCTGTCTCTGCTAGTTCAGGCTTGTCGTCCGGCTCAGAAGCAGCTGGCAGAAAGAGACGCTCAGCCAGAGGATCAGAGTCGAAACGAGCTCGCTTTTTTGCGCGGTTGGTTGATGACTCGCTCGAGCTCGCACCTGTTCTGATCTTGCTGCGTTGCGCAGTTTCTTGCTTGACACCGCTGTGATACATACGCAGACTGTACTCGCTATGCAGGGACATTTCGGGAGGTCGACTTGAAAGACGTCGATGATCGCTGTCAGATCAGCGTTGCCAGCCGCCCATGCATGATCACCAACGAGATTTGCCACCCACTTCGACAACCTCGACGACCACGGTTGAGAGCTGCAGAGCATTCAGCATGACCATCAAGAAGACAGTCAAGTACGGCAAGGCAGCAGGAGGTACTGGAGCTCTTCAGCCGTATGACAGCCCCCTAACTGACCATCCTAGGCAAGAAAGCCGCTCCTCCGCCGACTTACCGTGCACCGGCCCCCGTCAAGACCAAGCGTCCAACTCGCCAAGATTTCGAGCCGTTCATCGAGCTTGCCGAGGAGGTGTCCGACGAGTCCAAGGAGGAATCGGAAGAAGAAGAAGAGCGTCAGGAGATGCCGACTGTCGAGACGCAAAACTACAACAGAGAGTACGTTGCGCGAGTCCAACCAGTCGGCTCTGACAGCCGCTAGTGTCGACAAGCTCCGCACGCAGATGAAGAGTATGCGAGACGATTGATCGTGTCGTGCTGACCGGGACTGCAGAGACGGATGCTGCTAGGGCGCAGGAGGAGGCCGAGAAGACGCTCAAGAGCTTCGATCAGATCTTCGTCGATGCAAAGCACGACATGGATGCGTTCGAGGCGTCAGACGCGGGTTCTGGCAAGCAGTGCGTTTCTATCGCGCTGCGATTACGGGTGACAGGGTTGTTGATCGTGATTCTCAGCCAAACGATCACCGCTCAGTTCTGCGGAGCTCTCGACCGTCGTCAACAGAACCGAGAGTTGTCCGTCTCGCAGATCAACGAGGAAGCCAAATCGATCAAGGTCAGCTTGCACGTCAAGTCTTTGCGTCGCTGATGCTCTCCAGACGTCTGCGACTGCGACGATCGAGCAGATCGAGCTCTACATCACTGGCACGCTCGGGCCGGCAAGCCAGCAGCTTGAGAGCTACGCCGAGGCTTGTGCGTTTCCCATGGACCTCGTGGATCATGTGTGACTGATGAGCTGCAGATACGAAGCAGAGGGAGGAGAACAAGGAACTCGAGCTCAAGCACCGCACACTTGCCAAGTGCACGGTAAAAGCTATCAAGGCTGACAACCGGGTCAGTCAGTTGGCAAGATAGGCTGATCAAGTAGTGAGCTGACGGCGAGCAGCTGCTCAAGGACGCCGAGACTCTCGGCAAATACCTCAGGAAGCTGATTGTTGTCTGAAGCCGACAGCGGCTTTGATTGTACACACCGTCGCCATGAGATCCAACCATGTTATTCAGACCACGATCGAGACGGCTGCATGTGCTGCACAATTGGGATGGAGCAACACCAACGGGTAAGCTGGCCAGCCTATTTCGGTCACGCGTGCCTAACTGGGCTGTGTCACACATGTCCGCCCCTGAAGGCGCGCGCGTCGAATAGTCGAATATTCGCACATGAAAACCGCAACATTTTGGGTGTTGTTCCATCGAGGCTCGCCCAAGCTACCAGTTTCCCCTGGCCCACCTATAGCCCGATAACGCAAGCCTCGCAAGATACTATTGGAAGCGGAAGGGCTCGGTCGGTGTCCACGTCGGTTCGAGTCGAACGTAGATGGAAGACGTGAACACCAGACGCCACAGGGTACGAGAGGGCGCTTTGGATGTCTTGATCTCATTTTACCTTTCATGCACTATGGGTAGATGCCCAGTCGTCCAGCGCTAAATCTTGACGCCAATGCACCGCCTGCCTTCCCCCGGGCTTGGTTCGTCAACTGCCTCCGCTGCTGCCTGTTCGCACCGCTCGACTATGCGGGCACTCCTTCCGACGGGGCCTCGCCACCTGGGCCCAGATATGTAGCAGGCGGCTTGGGTGACGACGACATCAACCTCGGTCGCCGGTCCTCGGAGGCCGTTCAACTCTGACACCTGGCCACATTGCTGCCTTCGCCCGCGCGGCGAGTACTCCGAGGACCCCATATACCTCCCAGCCTACATGGACGCAGGCGGTGAAACCTACAATCTGACCGAATAGCCCATGCCACCTGATCACTTCGGAGCGAACGATGCCAAGCTGGGCGGCGAGATACGGTCCCTGGCAGGTTATGAGGTTCGGTCCGTGCTTTTTCCTGAGGCTCTGATATCAGATGCGAACGACGCTATCGAGCCAGACGTTTTTGACGTAAGAGCCACAGGGTGTGTGTCTGATCTCGAGTTGGTAAGGCTCGTGAGATCGCTTGACCGAGCGCACTGCCGTCGGTGCCGGACATCCGAAGCGAGCCACGTGAACTGTTGATTTTTCCCTCTATACCTGTTTTGCGCGCTCGGTGGTTACTCTGGCAGAATCCACCGATGGTACGCACCTACCTTCGTCACGGTCCAACTCAGGCTTTCGGCGTAATCACCTCGCCAACATCCAACGCACACTTCGACTCCAAGCTCGCATATGTCGCCGGTTGGGAGGATGTCCTCGTCTGGGACCTCAAGCGCGGCGAGATGGTGTCCATGTGGCACAGTACGGGCAAGACTGCGCCAGTCACCCAGCTGTGCCCGAGCCCGAGTCCTGCTGCTGAAGGATCAGAGAACGCAGCCAAAGTCGTAGCGGTCGGCTACCAGGATGGCTCGATTCGCGTTTGGAACTGGAGCGGAGGGACGGAAGAGGCGACAGAGACGGTCACGTTTAATGGTCACAAGAAGGCGGTGATCGCCATGGCGTATGATGACCGTGGGATGCGCCTTGCCTCGGGCGCCCTCGGGGGGGATATCATCATCTGGGATACCGTCGGCGAAGTCGGCCTGTTCAGGTGTGTAATCCCAGTCTGCATGGCCCAGAGCTCACTTGTCAGGTTGCGGTCCCATCAAGCACCGATCACAGCGTTGCATTTCATCCCTCACCCGACCGAGCCGTCTACCACCCACCCCGGCTTCCTCCTCTCCACCTCGAAAGACACGTTTATGAAGCTCTGGGATCTCTCGACGCAGCACTGTATCCAGACGGTCGTCGTCTCGCGCGCAGAGGTTCGCAGCTGTGCTCTGCGTTCCTACCCTGCCGTGTCTGGCACCGAAGATGAAGAGTGGATCATCGTCACCGGCACCGCCGATGGCGAGGCCAAGCTTTACTCGCTCTCTCACACTGCTTTGGCACAAGGTTTGCAAGAGAACGCTCAAGGCCAACTACCGACCCTGATCCAACCTCTGGGTCAACTCCCTCTGCCCACTCCATTGCCGACAACGGCGTCCGTCAGCCAACTAGCTTTCCACCCAACACTTCCACTACTCCTCCTACAATCCTCAGACAAAGCCATCACGGTCCTCCGAATCCGGACACTGGAAGAAGTGGCGCAAAAGAAGGCGAGACGGCGGAAGCGTGAGCGCGAGAAGGGCCGTGCAGGAGATGCCGCCGAGGATGGGGAGGATGAAGCGAAATGGGCAGAGCGCGTCACCGGGTGGACCGTCGTACGCGGTGGCGGCAAGATTCGGAGCTTTTCGCTCGGTGATGAGGGTGCTGGCGCAAGAAATGCTGTTTCGGTAAGTCAGCGCAGCATCAGCCTTGCTCAATCTGATGGTCCTAGATCCTGTTAGCGCTGAGCAACAATGCGCTCGAGACGCACTCGATCCCGCTTCCAGGGTCCTCAAAGCCATCCAAGACGGCCGCTGGACAGGACCCAGAGCCAAGCAAGACGCACTCGCTCGAATTACCCGGCCACCGCCAGGATGTGCGCACAATGTGCCTCAGCTCGGATGATCAGGTCCTGGCGTCTGCATCTAACGGTACGTCGCACTGCTACGACTGACATGGGGCTAATGGGGCTCCAGGAAGTCTCAAGATCTGGAATCTCAAGACGACGGCGTGTATCCGGACAATGGAATGCGGATATGCCATCTGCAGCACTTTTCTGCCAGGTGACCGACATGTGAGTCTCTTTACCAATAACGAGCTACAAGCTGATCGTACCAGGTCGTCGTCGGCACCAAGGAAGGCAAGCTGTTGCTATACGATGTCGCCGCTTCCTCGCTCATCGCAACCATCGACGCGCACGACGGGCCAGTGTGGGGTATTCATGTCCGCCCAGACGGTCAAGCGCTCGTCAGTGGTAGTGCAGACAAGGACGTGAAGTTTTGGGAATTCGAGATGCGCGAGGCGGGGGACGGCGAGCGCGTCGTGAGCCGTTTAGGCGTCGAGACGGTGGTACGTAGCACCTTTGGCGCTTGGCCTATGACTGACACAACGGCAGCACAAAACCAAACAGCTCACGCTCGTCCACGTCCGCACACTCAAAATGACGGATGATGTGTTGGCGGTCAAGTACAGCCCCGATAACCGCTTGCTGGCGGTGTCCTTGCTGGATTCGACTGTAAAGGTCTTCTTCCAGGACACGCTCAAGTTCTTCCTCTCACTGTACGGACACAAGGTTCGTACTCTTGTGCTCTAAGTGCGTCACTGACGACGCACAATCAGCTGCCAGTCCTCTCCCTCGACATCTCGGACGACTCGAAATTGATCGCGACGTGCTCGGCCGACAAGAATGTCAAGATCTGGGGTCTTGATTTCGGCGATTGCCATAAATCCATCTTTGCGCATGACGAGAGCATCATGCAGGTCGCATTCGAAAAGGGCAGTCATTACTTTTGGACGGTCGGCAAGGACCGGAGCGTAAAGTACTGGGACGGCGACAAGGTGTGTTTGGACTAGCGTTGGCGTCGATGGGCACTGACGGATGCTAGTTTGAGCTGATCCAGAAACTTGACGGCCACCATGGAGAGGTCTGGGCGCTCGCTGTCAGCAACCGGGCCGAGTTTGTGGTCTCTGGGGCGCATGACAAGTCGATCCGAGTCTGGGAGAAGACAGAGGAGCCGGTGAGTGGCTGATTGAGATGGGCCGAGTGAGTGACTGATCCTACACAGCTCTTTCTCGAAGAAGAACGCGAACGCGAGCTCGAAGAGCTGTACGACTCCAACCTAGCCGACACGCTGAATCGAGACGATGGCGAGCACGGCGAAGCGGAAGCTGTGCAGAAGCAGACTTCCGAAACGCTCATGGCCGGCGAGAAGATCATGGAAGCGCTCGAGCTAGCCGATGGCGATCTTGCCGCATTGAAAGAATGGGAAGCGTCCAAGGCGGGCCTGAGTGCAGAGGCTGCCGCCAGTATCCCACAACCAAAGCGGAATCCCGAGCTCGTGGCTCGTGGGGACTTGGCGGCGGATGAGTACGTGCTGCAGGTGTTGCAAAAGGTGCCGGCGGCTGGGATGGAGGACGCACTGCTGGTTCTGCCGTTTCAGCAGGTTGTCAGCTTGCTGAGCTATCTTGATGCCTGGGCGACCAACGTGAGTGCGGCGTCAAGCAGTCTACGGTTCTGACGGTATCTCAGAACCGCGACATCACCCTCACCTCGCGGATCCTGTTCTTCCTCGTCCGAACGCACCACCATCAAATCGTCTCGAACCGCGTCATGCGCAACCCCCTGTTCGCACTGCGACAACACCTCCGTGCCGCTCTGCGCGTTCAGCGCGAGACGATCGGATTCAACATGGCAGCTCTCAAGTTTATCAAGAATCGATACGAGGCAGAGCGGACCGCTGGGCTGTACGAAGAGGAGGGCTGGGACGAGGACAAGGTCCGGCAACGGATCGAAGAGGGCAAGGGGAAGCGCAAACGAGTCTTGATGTAACATGTGGTTTCACAGGTGAATAAAGTGCATGAAATCTGAACAATCCGCTCGACTGGGTCTCTTGTTGGCCCCTCTTCAGTCCATCGTCTCGTTCCTCAGGCCGCGCTCCTCGTCCACTGCGTCGTGAGGGCGGTAGCCACTGGTACGGTCGCCAGCGACGCGGCCACTGCGCCGACCTCTTGCAACGCTTCATGATCCGGGCTTTGCTTTGCATAACCTCGTCCAACGCCTTCAAAGTACCGGCGCGGTCGACGTCCTGTGCTTCTCACTCGATCCCGCGACACCCGCCCTGCTCTGATCGGCGTCGACTCTGTAGGCATGCCAGTACATACCGAGCACACTGCGGTACGGTGAGCGCGGAGAGTAGGATCAGGTTCAGGTTCAGGGTCAGACGATCCATCGGGTTGCGCACTCGGAGCGGGCTGACGCGCGGATGGGCGGACAGAATGTGTGTGCTGCGCATCAGCAATAGCATGCGTCCAAGCTCAGATCCATGGTCTGTGCGCCATGGACCCGCCATCGATCGAGGCGGGGTGGCATGCTCAGGATGCCCTATGACCTCTGGCAAGCTCAAGACGAGGCGCGCGACGTTGTGAGCGCCGTGCGGTGATGGATGATGAGAGTGTCATTCGCTTTCGGTGGAGGTCTTGGATCTCGACGATGATCATTGCACTCTCTCTCAGCTGCACCGTCTCCAGCTCGCAATGTCAACACCAACAGTCCACTCACAACAGCTATCAGTACCGTACGCATGCTACACATCAGACGAGGTCGAAGAGCTGACATCCCAGCCTGTCCCTACCCTCGATCCTCGTCAATCCGCGTAACAAGGCTCAAGCCCAAGTCGAGGCGTACAATGCCCAGCAGCGCGAAAAGGCGACCGCTCGGCGTGCACAGGCAGCACCGTCTAGTGTACGACCTACGGGCGTTGGCAAACGAGTTCAGCGCCGGCGCGATAACGGTCAGTGAGAATGCGGCGGCTGTCTCTGACCAGCGCTCACGTTCGACCGCAGCGGCATTCCAGGAGAACCCGTACATTCATCCACCATCCAAAGCAGACCTGCTACCATCTGCACCTCCGCACATCCCTTTATTCCCGTTGCCGAGTCCACACGACTCTGCTCGCACCCCGATCCCAGCTTCTATTCCGGGGTATACCGTGCCAGACCCCGAGAGCAGTAAAGCTGGAGGCTTTACTACGAGCCTCAAGGGCGTACGCAAGGCGCTCAGAGGGCATGGTCGGCGCGCTGAAGTCGTCGTACTGCGTGCTGAACGCGAATTGCGCGCTTGGATCGAAGAGTCTGGTGTGGGCGTTGGCTCCCGCTCGACCGGCTGGAGTGTGATTGACGACACGCTCGTCGAGCCATCTCCCGCTACGTCTGATGGCACACCTCCAGTCACAAACCCAGCATCAACGTCAATCTCCACACGCCGCTCCTTACCCCACCAACCCCCACTCTCAATCCCACCCTTCCTCACGTCCACCACCCCAACCCCCGTCCCCGCAATCACCTCGCTAGCCCGCTCACCAGCCCATCAAATCTGGTACATCCCCGACCGATTCGATCGCTGGATCGTCCATCTCCTCGCAAGATATTGGCACTTGGTCTCGTGGTCTCAGCCCGCGCCCGTCGGTACTCTAGCAAGGCTGACGCATATCGTGAAACCGATTATTGCGTTTCCTGAAAGACACGCGGGGAGCAAGGGTAAAGGAGGCTTGGTGACGCCCGATACGACGGATCTGAGCTCTGGACTCAGCGCTTCTGAAACCGAAACCGAGGCTGAGCCAGACTCGGACGCAGAGATGGCGCACGCCAGCCTTCGACGCTCGCCTTCCCCAGCGTTCAACACCGACATCGATGTCGATCTGGTCCCGCTTCCGCTCCGCAGGGTCCAGACGCACGAATCGGACGATTCATACGCTTACCCTGCGTCCGATGAGGGCGATTGGTCCGAGACGGATAGCTTGGGGGCGGGGTTGGGCGATAGTTTGATATTAGAACCGACGTCTGGGACTGCGGGGGAGGCTGAACAGGGGTGGGAGACGGTCAGGAGCGTGCCGCCGCCTAGGAGCGGAGTTGGCGTTGGTGTGGTGGGACCGACGGCGGGGGTTGACAAGCCGAGTTTCTTTGAATACCTGTATGGCGCTTGATGCAGACTTTGGCCCTCTCTTCGCTGAAACACGGCATTGTGGTCTTCGCGGTCGGACAGGTGCATCACAACATGGCTAGGGGGACAAGCAGCGAGACGAGATGGCCGGAAACTGATGGGTTGTAGTTGCGCTCGAGAGCGTCAACGTCAGCGCCGGGATGGGCCTGGACCAAACGTGACGGCTTTGCTGTCGAGCGGGGTGCCTGCAAGACGAGTCAGCGAGAGTTGGAGCCGTGATGGTTTGCCAAGTGGCAGCCGCTTGGCACAGGCTGGCTCCGTCTGGAACATGGGAATCAAGCAAAGACTCGTAGCAGGCTTGATGGTCGCAACTACAGCGTGCCGTGACACAGGGCCGGTCTGGCTCGATGGAGCGCTGAGAGACTCTCGATTGCAGAGTGCGACGAAGGACCACCAGTGGCGCGATATCAAGACGTAGCGTCCCGTGTGACTCTGTTATCCAACAAGCTGTGCGCAGGTGCCGCCTGCGTTCGGAACCTGATCAGAATACAGGCTGTACACATAACAAGGCAATCCACGAGCAAAGGCCCTCTGATTCCTAAGCACGGTACGCGCAGGCACGAGCTTTGGCCTACTGCGGGAGGGCGCCTTGTACGTGTGGCTCAAACTTGACGCCGTCTAATCGCCGGCGTTCATTGGTCTAGCTCGAACGTCGGTGTGACTGCTGCAGAATTGCAGGCAGACACCTTGGTGGAGCTCAACGGCTTGGCGATATCAGCACGCCTGTGTGCGGTGCTGAGCCTGACTCGAAGCAGAGCTACCTCGAGTGAATCACGCAGCAACCTCGCACGACTTCATGTTCGATAACAGCAGCCCGATCTGGTTCAGATCAGGCGACATCTGTTGCAAACAACGCCGAGTCTAGCAAGCGATCTGTGAGCGTTTACGGCACTGCAGCTCTTATTCGACCTCTTTGGGTCAAACGATTCTGGTCCGCTTGAACGGCGTATACAATGGATCGTGATCGTCACGCACAGTGCGACAGCCGCATCAATCTCGATATAGGGGTCATCACAAGCACACCACGGCGCCGATTCCCTACGTACAGCCATGACCAACCGAGATTCGGCGCGCTTGTATAGTGCAGGGACTGCGCTGCCGCCAAAGTCCATTTTGGCGCGGAGCAACGTCTGCACTGCTATGAATCATGTTGCAAGTTGTTTCCGGGCTATTGCGGCCCTGGGCAAGGTTACTCCAAGCCTCACAGCGGCCATGAACAGTCGCCCAATCCAACTGCAGCCAGGCTAGGCGCTTTACCATGGCTGGCTGTCCGCGCTTGCGAGACGTTGGAGCCAGCCAGCGACCGCGTACACACTATTTCGAATTGGTCAGCTAACAGAGCGTAGCGGTCACGGGATGGCGGTACATCCGTTTCCGCGCGCCTCTTAGCTGTGCGCAGAGTGGGCACAAGATGGAACGCCGAGGCGTTGCAGTGACATCGAGATGCACACTGTGGAACGAGCGGTCAAGTCAAGTTCGTCATGTGCACACATACGAAGCTCGGATCGAGTTCGAGTGACGGACCGCGTGGCTGTGCAGAGCCACATAGGCGACCCTGGAAGCTCCGTACAGCTATCAGGATGAAAGCTCAGCGGCTCGCACAGTCAATATAATACATACGCGACCGAGATCCCTGATTGCACATGTTCGCTGCCGACGGCATCAATCTAGTTGCTTGACAGCTAGCTAGCGACAGCGACAGCGACCACCATCGTACCATCACCCCATCTAGATACCGGCGTCGGACTCTAGCCAGTACAACCTGTTGCTAGCCGCCGAGCTGTCCACAGCTCTGATGACGACACGGCGAGCTGTACTGGCAGCAAGCTCCGAATACAGCGTTTGGAAACCACTGCCATTTGCGCTTCTCAAGCCGTGCCACGCTTCGACTCATCGACAGCGTCAGATACGGTGATGTGACGTGAAGATCGGCACGTATTGATTCAACCCAGACATCAGTCTAGCTGCATCGACTCTCGTTCGACGCCGCGACTGGCCAAGGAGCGCAGCTGCAAAGGTCAAGACCGCGGCGCGAAAGAGAATCCCAGGGCAGCTTTGCCTCGACTGTGCATCTCATAAGCTTGCAAAGGATCCCGAAGCTGTGCTGCAAACAAAAGCAAACGCTAGCGCGCAGGGCCGAAGTCCACGATCGTCAATGGCACAGCAGAGTCCTTTACATAGCTTGTTTAGCGGAGCGGTGGAGATGACTGACGGTACAGCGTGCGCTTGGCAAGTGAAGCGACAGCTCCATCGATTCTTATTCGATGCCGCGACCCTCCGTGATCATAGCTGGCCGTCAGCTAAACCGCCACGGAGAAGAACGCGGCGTGAATGAGACACGATGTCAGCTTTGTCCCGACTATATATAGCCAGCTTGCCAAGCAGGAGACGATACCGCAGACAACGCGCTTGACGGCAGCGATGGCGAGCGGCACGTTTGAAACTGACTCGTGCCAGCTTGGAGACGGGACGATTGAGACAATCGTTGTCAGTCCTCTGGGTCAGTGCCTCTGCACGCCAATCTCGAAAACGAATACCTGCCGACGCGAAACGAGAGACAAGGCGGTGAAAACCACGATGCGGGCGTGAGGAGAAGGATAGACCGAGACAGAGCCGGATGAAGACAAGGGAGCGGACTGACCGTCTGGGGCGATGCCGTTGTCGCGCAGGTGGCGGTTATGCCGGATGAGCCTTGCTTGGTCGAATGTGCAGCGCTCGATAGCCCTGGAGTGTGGTCAGCTCTGTACGGGGTAGTACTCTGGACGACGGGGATGGTGTGAGATGGTGTGTGGAGGCAAGCCAAGGAACTTCGATAGCTGATGGAGCGGTGCTGTCCTGGGTCTCCTCCACACTGCACAGCCCCTCAATCCCACCCACAGCACTCACATGATCCTCCTGACCTCGTCTACCCCCCTCTCGTCCAACCCAGCTCTCGCCTCGCCACTCGCCTCGCCCAGATTGGCCTCTTCGACATCAAAGCTCGCACTCGTCAACCCCGCCTGAACCTGGTCTGAGAACTGGCCCGAAGCGAGCGGGACATAGTTTGCGAGCCGGGCTGCGACGCTCGTGGGGAGGTAGGGGAGCAGGCGGTGGCGGTAGTGGTATGCCCCTGTGGGTGGGTCAGTGCGGTGCGATTGCGGGGGGCGGGACGGACCGAAGGCTAGGATGAGGATGATGGAGAATGCGGAGAAATGGAAGAGCATGCTGGCGAAGAGGAGGAGAGGAGGAGGAGGATGAGGATGATCAAGGGAGCTGCGGGCGAGCTGCGCAGACAAACAAGAACGGAGCCGGTCAAGGACTGCGCCTATGCGTCGCGCCTACTCCTGGACAGCGCACCTAACACCGAGGGATGGCAGTAGGCGTGCGGCAAGGGTGCCTAAATGGCGTGCCTACACAGCCCCGCACACCTAAGCGCCGACTAGGCTCGTCCGATTTGATTCCGCGACGCCATCAGCACCAGCACCAGCACCAGCACCAGAGTGGGATCCAGTCGAGGGGAGCAGCGCCAGTGCAGCACCAGCGCCAGTATCCCACCCACTCGCTAGCAGCACATCACCAACGCCCTCACCTTGGTCTCCCCGGCCGAGCAGTCAAACGTACGCGTCGAAAGCAGCACCGGTCAGATAGGGGTAAAGGCAGCCGCCATCAACACCTGCCACCCTCAACCAAGCGAGCAAACGAGTCCGGCTGCAGCACGAACCACGCCGCACGACGTCCTGGCCCAAGACAGACGGATTCGACTGCACCTCTGCCGTCGTACCGCGTGCACGGCGACCGCGACCGACGCACAGACCCTCCCCTACCGTGATCACCGACCGCCAAGATGGGCAACCAATGGTCCAAAGCGATGGGTGCGCCACTCTTCGTGCTACTGCGTGGTGCTAACAGCTGACACTACGCACCAGGCAAGATCTTTGGCAACAAGGAGATGCGCATCTTGATGTTGGGCTTGGACGCGGCAGGCAAGACGAGTGAGTCGCCGTGGCTGACTCGGATGCTGTGCTGTACTTGCGGGCCGGTGCACAGTGCTACGAGGTATCCTATTCCAGGTGTATGGTTCACTCGCCTGCATACGGACCTGGGGCTGGAACCGGGATCGCCTGCGCCTGCGCCTGATCTGTGCGACGGGGACACACCATGGCTGTTATTAGACATCAGGCGAGCACGCCGTGTCATCAGCAGCAGTCGTCTCCCTGCTTCGATTGTCAGTAATCGTCAAGGCAGCAAGCTCCCGCCGCCGCTGAGCTCTGCCAAGCCAACCCCTACTTTACCAACGCGTTGCGCGCTACCTGTCCAGTCCTTCCTGCTGATGCTTGGGAACTTGATATCGCATGCGTGCCTGTCATACGGCCAATGTTCAATCCAAGCACAATCAGGCTTTCTACCTGCGCTTTCCACCTCTGTGCCGCAATGCGAGAGTCGTCACTCCACGGACAATCAGGCGTCCTGCCTGCATTGACGCTCGCTTGTCGATCTTGTCAGATCGTCAATGATCTGATACGAAATGAATCATGCAAGCGGACAATCAACCCTAGCCACATCGGATCCCGACGCGAGTCGCGCGCTATGGGATTACTCTTGAACGACCTGATTTTCCTTTCTGCTTACGTGGCCGCATTTGGCACCCGTTGCAGATGAGATATAATCAGGCTTGCGACCCGTTTGCCAATCTTGGCAATCTAATACGACACGTCAGATCAACGATCTAGATCGTCGACGCCGATCGGTCTGCTTCGACCGACTCGCCACGGCGCATCCACCCCACACGCCAAGCGCTAACGCCACGCCCACAGCGATCCTCTACAAGCTCAAACTCAACCAATCCGTCACCACGATCCCGACCGTCGGGTTCAACGTCGAAACAGTCACGTACAAGAATGTCAAATTCAACGTGTGGGACGTCGGTGGCCAGGACAAGATCCGACCGCTCTGGAGGCATTATTATACGGGCACCCAGGTCGGTCTCTTTCGTTGGACTCCGTTTTCTTTTGGCGTGACGGATGGTGGGCACCGGTGTCCGTTCACTTGCTTGGTCTCGCCAAGTTGGCATCTATTCGCTCTGAATGTCAGCATTGACAGAGGCTGTTTGATAAACGGCCACGATCCGGCCGAGCTGCTGCTCTGTCGTTCTTTTTGATTCCGCGGCTGGCTCGCTGCGACGTCCCCGCGCCTGCGTCTACGGACCAAAAAATTACTCTGTAGGCCTCGCGTATAGGAGTGCCGAGCTATCCGGGCGCGTGATGCGCACAATATAGTTTGAACATTACATACGCACCGGGACGGTGTGGGCGCTGGATATCATAGTGTAGATCATAGGCCTATGGTCGCGCTTCCACACTGGCGCTTCGGTAGACGCGCTTGAAGTCATCCTGCTGTCCGCTGCAATTCTTCGATGACAGCTGAAGCGCCGCGACGGCGGTCAGTCCCTTATCCTGATTGAGCGCTTCTGGGGTTTCAGCGATCACTGCACGCATTGCGCGCGCTATCAGTCCGCACGCCGCATTAGGAAGCATGGCGACGCAGAAACGCGGTGATACCGCCATCTCGTTCTGGTTGTGTGTGCGATGGCCGCGTAGACCGCAATGGTCGAGCTGTGCTGCTGTGATTCGTGTGATCCGATCTTGCCTGCCAGCGCCCTGATTCACGATCATCATGAATGGTGCGAATGCCGGTCAACTGCAGGCGAGTGATGGAAGCGAAGCACCGCCCCGTGCTCAATTACCCGATCTCGATCCCTTGCATCATCGCAATTGGCTGGGCTGTCCACGTTGTCTAGATGCTGAAAGATCCACCGAGACAATTGGAATTCCCAGCCGATGTGACGGGTCAGGAGGAATCGGTCAGCGGCGATGAAGCACTCTGGAGTCATCACTCGTGCATTACACTGCATATCTTCGCTCGTCTTCCTCTCGGTACTGCTTTGAAGCCACTGCGGCTGGCATTCGATCGACGAAAGTGCACAGACGATCCAGGTCTCGTGGCACTAGTAATGTCGACGTAGACCAAGCCGATCTGGCTCCCGCAGGTCTCGTCAAGATGATATCGCAATGGAGGGAATGGCCGAGCAGTGGCGGCTTATGGACCGAACGATGCGCTCATCTGTGAGTCTCCCTTTCACAAGATGCAAAGCAGCATGTGAACTTGTAAGCTGCGTCACAAGCTTGAACAAGCTACATAACGAGCTTTGCCTATCTTGCGATGTCAGTGGAGCGCAGCATTACAGCTTGAATCGTGGACTGCGTGCACGTCCATGGGCTTGACGTAGGTACTTCAATGGACGTGTCACCAGCAGCCTTCGCGTGCGCCGTCTCGTCGGGTTGCTTGACTGTCCTGCCAGACTGGTCCTGCTCACAACACCATGTGTCCCTGCAAGGCGAGCCTCTCGACAGCCTGTGAATCCAGCTTTGGTATTCAACGATCTGAGCGGGTCGGGGATCGGGCTACACGCGCAAGCCGTTTATACGTTTCGATCATGAGCGCAAGCCGACCCGTTCGAGTTGCCGGCCAAGCTGTGCATATCCGAACAATGTGTTACGCGTGTCGTTGACAATGAGTGCTGGTCGCGAAAGCCAAGCGCAACGGCACTGGCTGGTTCGGCCATAGAGTTACCTGTTCAAAGCGGAGCAATGTGCGAGCCGAGTCGCTCGGCACTGAGAGCGAGCCGCAAGAACTCGTCGAACTGTCGCGCAGTTCTGATGGCATTCTTGACATGCTGCTGGCGGACACTGCAGCTGAGCTCGGGAGCGTGACGTTTCTCGACTGTCGGTGTTGGTTGCGCAGGCAATAGTTTATAGCTCGGTCTACGTTGCCTGCGAGTGTGCTTTGCTTCCGCGCGGACATCGATGATACCTGTAAAGATGTCTCGCGCAGTCGTTATGCTTTGAGTACTCGGCAACTGCTGCCGCAGGGCTGCTTTCGCTTGCACAGCTCTCATTGACCTCGATCTGATCTATCTCCATGGCTTGACTTGTGCAGATTCGAAAGGCGTCCCTGCGTCTCAAATCAGGCTACGAGTCATGGCGACTGCGAACAGGCCAATGATTGTGGTATGATGCGTCCGTGCTGGCCCATCCTACATGATGTTGTATTGCCCAAGGACGACGTGGACCGGCCTGTCAGCTAGCGCAGCTAACTTCACGGCCAAGTCGTAGTCCTAAATCGATGAGCATTACTGTCGTCACATGATGCTGTCACGGACTCTGCGGTCTGTGCTACCGTATTGTCTTTGTCGCAGAGTGGTCGGAGATCTGTAGTCATCGGCTTGGCGTCTCGTGCCGGCTGCAAGTCGAGGGCTTGGGCGGATTATCTGCCGGCTTTATCGATGTTGCAGCCATCGGTGATCTACCGGCCAAGCTCCAAGTTGTAGGACAACGTCTCGTCAACGAAGACGAGGCGTCTGTATCTGCAAACAAGCTCTGCCCTGTGATCATTCACACTGCCATGACCTGTAGGGTTTGTCACGAAACAATCGCGACACCCAAGGGCGCAGCAGTGAACGCGGCTGGATCATTGCCGTATAAGGCCGTGTGATTTCGAAGCGATGCCTCACTCGAATCAGCGCTTGAAACGGGTTCTGTGTCACCTGACGATGCCAGCTTGGGTGTCAACGACAGAGTTGTGCTCTGAACGATTGTGAGCTTTCAGGCCATCTGAACTGCTTAGGTTGCGCTTCTTATGAACGGATCGGTGGTTGGTTGATTGCTCTTTGGATTGCGGCCTTGCATCATCAACTCAGGCTCGCAGCTGGAACTCATGCTGCAGTGATCAGCTTAAGCCACAGCTAGCCCTGCGTCGAGTTTGGCTGGTGAACCATGTTGCGATCGCGTTGTCCTACTTTTCTACCTTTTGTAGTGCACACGCTGACCCCTACCAGGGTCTCATCTTTGTGATCGACTCGCAAGACCTGGATCGAATCGAGGAGGCGCGGCTCGAGCTCGAGCGAATCCTGGCGGACCGCGAGATGCGCGACTGCTTGTTGATGGTGTTTGCCAACAAGCAGGATTTGCCTGGGGGTCAGTACGCTAGACCAGCGCGGGCAAGCACTGACAGCTGCAGCCATGTCGCCGGCCGAGGTGACTGAAAAGCTGGGTCTGCACAAGATGCGCGAGAGGAGTTGGTATGTGCACCCGAGGTGAGTCACTGTCTATACCGCATCGCAGCACTACTAACATGCCTCGAGCTGCGCGACCACGGGCGATGGCCTGTTCGAGGGCTTGCAATGGCTCTCGCAAAACGTCAAGGGTGGCAAGGCCTGACCGTCCCGCCCTGCTGTCCGCACCCGCCCGCTTGGTATAATGTCTGCGCCAGTCTTGTTCGTTTGCAACCGTCTGCTGCTGTCTGTGTTTGTGTTTGTCGCTCCGAGGTCGTGTGTAGAAGCGATGGATGGTGTGCACGCTTGCCGCTTTGAGCGCCGCTCCGATCGCCGTCAACACTGGCCATCGGGACGGACACGGCGACGGCGTCGTCAACGATCGCGCCCACACTGTCACAGTAGACAAGCCAGCACCGAGTGCAGGCCGAGTGAGTGCGCAGGATCCCGTGTTGACCGGCGCCGAGCAAGGCGGCATCTGGCGTCGAGCGTCGTACACTGCACGAGCTCTCGGCGCTCGGAACGCACAACAAGACTCGGAGCACAATGCTGCCCATCCCGCCGCCGCCGCAAGACTGGCGCCCTAGCTCGAGACGGCCGACGAGCTCGGGCTCTGGCTCTGGCTCGCGCGCACCCAACCTGTCGACGAGTCCGACACAGAGCTTGAAGGCTTTGCCTCTCAGCGGCTACACCAAGCAAGACTGGGATCCCACCAAGGATTTCGATTGGGAGACGCCGGCCGAGGGGTCGAGAAGGAGACAGCGGGCCAAGAGTGAGAAAGCGAGAGAGAGCCCGTCACTCGGGGTATGTGTGCTTGGCTCGGCGCGGATGGGTGGTGCTGATCCATGTCTGTCTGCATACAGCGCTTTACAGAGCTCCCGCCGCTACCGGGTCCACCCTCGGTAGTGCCAGAACGAACAGCCGAGGCTACGCAAGACGCTCCACCCCTGCCGCAGTCGACGACCTATCCCGGCGTAGTGCTCGGTACGTTTTCAGCAGACGGCGACGACGCAATGGACTTTCTCGATATCGTCGCCCAAGCTGCTGGTGGCTCTGGCTCTGGATCGGGACCGTCAGGCGAAAGGAACGGGAGTGCGAGCGGCAACATTGCGCCGTGGCTCATGGACGATGCTGTGAGCTTGTTCCGTGCTGGGATGATCAGACAGACTGATCAGACAGTCTACACCGGCCCCACCTCCCTCGGTAGACGCGACACCCAGTCCATCGCGCGTTCCCTCGCGCAATCACTCGCTAAGCCACTTTGCATCCACGCCCTCGCTCCCCAAGATCCGCCGGCACCCTAGCGACAGCCGTCAAGCAAGCCCATCGAGCGCAATGACAGAGTTGGCTCCCCTCCCCACATCATCCTCTAGCACGACTGTTCACGTTGCCCGTGGACGGCTAGGCAGCGATGATAGCTTGAAGACGGTTGGCGGCGACAAGAATCGACTTGACCCGCCAGGCTTGGCCGATGCGGGTGCAAGAGCTGGTAGAGGCAATCGGTTCGGGAGCACGGCGAGCAGTGCCTCGAGCGGCCATGGCGCACCAAGCGAGAAGGAGAAGAAAAAGGGCTTCCTTGGTGGGTTCCTCAAGCGCAAGACGGGGGCTAGTGTCGCTGCGCGTGCCGGTGGTCAGTTTAGCCGTATCAAGACGGACCGTTCTGCACACTAATAGTCGCAGAAACCGCCCTCGATCTTCACCACCAGTACGACGCGGCCGATCGCGGATCTGTATCGTTGTCGCAAGGTTCAGGCAGCTCGCGCATGTCCCACTCGGCCTCGCATAGCTCGTTGTCGAGGCACGGGCTTCCCGACCCGGTCGAGCATCATATCGGGCGACGGATCAAGCTCAGTCGTGGCCCCGTGCCCATCAGCCCTTCGGCAAAGTTGGAAGCGTCTGCCCTCCCTGCGCCTCGTGAGGAGGAACCGGGCGAGCCCGAGATGAAGCTCGACCTCGACTTGACAGACATGGAGGGCATCGTCGCTGCCGTCCCGCCATCGGCGACCAGCACGGCGTCAACCGTCACACGGACCGGGAGCGACATCGTGTCGGATGCGCCGCATGGCATGGCATCCAGCAGTTTTGCTACCACCGTCTCGGCCGGCTCGCTTTCAGGTTCGACAGGATCAGCAGTGACCGATCCCATGACCCAACCCCGCGCACTGCTCGATCAACCCGAGAGTCCTCAAAACCCATTCAGCCGCGCAAACCCATTCTCACCGGGCGCTCTGCACGCCTCGTTCTCATCCGAAGTCAGCTTTGGCAAGCCGGGCACACCACCGTCACCAATGACAATGTCCCCGACAAAGCAACAGTCGGCTAGTACCCAGCCTCGGCGACCTTCGCAGCTTCGCAATGTTAATATCGGACCTGAGCTATTGGATCTTGATGCGACACTGCAGCCGCTTGCGCCCGCTTGGGAGGCAGCTGGGCCCGCAGCGACGTCGACAGTCTTCAACACGGATCCATTCGGGACCGGCCTCAAGCGCGATAACAAACCCACGGGTCTGCTCATGGCGCCACAACTGTCGCCTCCGCCATCAAGCACTAGCCTTGGACCGTATGGGGCCGTATCGCCGACTGAATCGTACAAGGCGAATCAGTACTTCCCTACCGTGCCCGAACACGGTCCGGCGGCCTCTCTAGCGGCATCCGTTAATGCAGCCTGGGCCGCACCCGAATCATGGGGCGTAGAAGGCGATGAAGACGACGACGAGTCGACTGAAGAGGACGAGCTTGACGGCTACGTTGAAGATCCCGTTTCCCCACAAGCAAAAGCGCCATCTGAACAGACATTACCGGACAATGAACCCAAGCCACCGCCATTCGGGTACGCATCGCGCGCTGGACCCAAGCCTGGTCTGACCTCGCGGCCGGGTACGAGCACCGTGACCAAGCGCAAGGCTACGGTTTCGGGCAGGCCATCGACGGGCACTGTCCGGCCGGGGACGAATGGGAATCGACCGGGCACGGCGAACAGTGTCCTTGCGGCTGTCCAACACGCGATCAGGATCTATCGATCCGATGGGTCGTATACTACCTCTTCGTGGCCGCTGGCCACGACAACGTCCGAGTTGATCCATAGCCTGGTGGGCAAGATGCCGGGCAACAAGACAGGCATGAAGCTGTATATCCGCGAACGCGGACAAGATCGACAACTGTTGCCGTCGGAAAAGCCGCTGGCGATCCAGCGACGCCGCCTCGAGCAAGCTGGTTACACTGAAGCGGAGAACATTGCCGAACTCGGGATGGAGGATTTCTCCATGCTCTGTCGTTTCATCTACCAGACGCCCGTGTTGCCTCGGATGGATCCTGAAGAGGAGAGTTCGTACGACTCGTTTGAGTTTATCGACATTGCTGGCCGGGATCTCCAAGTCATCCCTATCTTCCTCCACCTGCACGCGCACAACATCATCATCCTCAACGTCTCGCGCAACCCGCTCACCGACATCCCGCTCGACTTTATCCAGGCGTGCACGAGTCTGCGTGAGTTGCGCATGGCCAACATGGCGCTCAAGCGCATTCCTGGCAACATTCGGCACAGCGAGACCCTGAATCGGCTCGACGTCTCGTGTAACCGTATTGCCGACCTCGAAGCCGTCGGTCTCAACGAGTGCACCACGCTGTCGTCTATCCAGCTCCAGAACAATCGGCTCACGGCGCTCCCTTCGTACTTTGCCCAGATGGACTCGCTCAAGTACCTCAACGTATCAAACAACAAGTTTGCGACGTTCCCTACCGTCGTCTGCGACCTTCGCAACCTCGTCGATCTCGACATCTCGTTCAACGACATTACCGAGCTCCCATCCGAGATGTCTCAGCTGCAGCAGCTTGCAAAGTTTGCCTGCGTTGGGAATTCCCTCACGACGTTCCCCGAGTCGTTTAGTACGCTTGCCAACCTGCGTGAGCTCGACGTCCGTCGTAACAAGCTCGTCGACCTGAACGCTGTCTATGCTCTGCCAAACTTGGCTTCGTTCCAGGCCGATAGCAATAGTCTGGTCGTTCTCGAGGCCCAGCTCGGCCCAAAGGTCCGTGAATTCGGTGTCCCCTTCAACTCGATCACGCGCTTCACCCTTGCTCCGTTGCCGCAGGGCTCCATCTCGTACGCCATCACCCACCTCAACCTGTCACACGGCAAGCTGTCGTCCCTGTCGGACGAGGCACTTGGCGAGCTCCAACACCTCGTGTCGCTCAAACTCGATTTCAACCAGTTTGTCCAGCTCCCGGCCTCTCTGGGCACTCTGGGCAACCTCCAGCACATCTCATGTACAGACAACTTGATAGCTTCACTCCCGCCTGGCCTGGGGCAGCTCAGCAAGCTCAAGACGTTCAACGCGCACAACAACAACCTGCGTGATGCGCCGTACGAAATGTGGAATTGCCCACTGGAGATGATCAACCTGAGCTCCAACCTGCTCGACTCACTGCCAGACCCACCCGCGATCCTCGCAGACTTGCCAAAGGACGAACGCAAATTATCGAGTGCATCCAATACCTCGGAAACGATGACTCGGCCGCAGTTGCCTCTGGCAGCGATTCACTTGGAAAGGTGTTACCTGGGCGACAATCGGCTCACCGAAGATGCTCTACATCCTCTCTCGTTCCTCTCGGGCCTCAGAGTCCTCAACTTGAGCTTCAACAACATTGTCGAGATCCCGGACGGCAGCTTCACCAACTGGTCAAAGCTCGAAGCTCTTTACCTGAGCGGCAACAAGCTCACCGGTCTCCCGTCAGAAGACTTGCCGAGCCTCACCAGTTTACGAATCCTCCATCTCAATGGAAACAAGCTGCAGACGTTGCCGAGCGAGCTGGGCGCGATCAAGACGCTGCATGTGCTCGATGTTGGGAGCAACGTTCTCAAGTACAATATCGCAAATTGGCCATACGACTGGAACTGGTCAGTGACAGCTTATCACCATGTTCGGCACTGACACATGCAGGAACTGGAATACCGACTTGCGCTACTTGAACCTTTCGGGCAACAAGCGACTCGAGATCAAGCCGACCAGCGCGCAAGACATGCCGCATGGGTCGAATGTCCGAAAAGAACTGTCCGACTTTTCGGCTTTGACTCAACTGCGCATCCTCGGCCTAATGGACGTCACCGTTCGCATTCAGTCGCTGCCCGACGAAAGCGACGAACGCCGAGTGCGAACCTCCTTCTCGGACATTAACGGCATGGCCTATGGTATCGCCGACTCGCTTGGCAGCGTCGAGGCTCTGACCATGTTCGATCTGGCGGTCCCCAAATTCCGCGGTCGTGACAACGAATGCGTGATCGGTATGTTTGGCCGTGCGCAGATGACCAACCCGACGGGGAGGATCGCCAAATATGTACAAGAGACGTTTGCGTCGATCCTACAAGCCCGCCTGGACGATCTACCGCCAGAAGAGTCGACGTCGGATGCGATCAGGCGCACATTCCTCGAGGTCAACAAACAGACGTACGACTTCCTAAGTGTGGCCGATTCACGTCGCAAGCCCTCTTCGGCGAGCTTGAGCGGCGCCCATCCGTTTGCGTCATCTCCGTCTCAACGAAACGGCGCCTCGGGCGCTGTCGTCTACGTCGTTGACAAGACTCTATATGCTGCCAACTGCGGCAATGTCGAAGTGATCATCTCGCGCAAAGGCGAAGCCGAGCTCTTGTCCAAGAAACACGACCCGGCGGATCGCGAGGAGACGGCACGAATTCGAGCAGCCGAAGCTTGGGTATCGACCAAAGGGCTCGTCAATGACGACAAGGACATTCCCATTTCTCGGTCCTTTGGTTTCTTCCATGCCGTCCCGGCGGTCAATGCAGCCCCCGAGATCCGGACGCGCGAGCTGACAGAGTCGGACGAGTTCCTGATCATCGGCAACCGGGCTCTGTGGGACAATTGCTCGTATCAGACAGCCGTTGATATTGCTCGCACTCAACGCGACGACCCAATGCTCGCTGCTCAAAAACTTCGCGACTTTGCAATCTCGTACGGTGCTCAGGGCTCGGTCATGGTCATGGTTCTCAACGTCTCCGACCTCGTCTCCCCTCGCGTTGGTCGTGGTCGCATTGGCGGCTCGGGCCCTCAGATCAACCCCGAGGCAGGCGCAGATCCCGACTCGTATTACCCAGGCAAGCGGATGGTACGACGTCGCATCGAGGCTGTGGGCGATCGTACCTTGAACCGGCTGCAGCAAGAGGTCGAGCCGCCAATCGGTCAGGTTGCGTTAGTCTTTACCGATATCAAGAACTCGACCGCACTGTGGGAGACCAACGAGGGCATGCGAACAGCCATCAAGATGCACCACAGTTTAATGCGGCGGCAGCTGCGACTCGATGGTGGCTACGAGGTCAAGACTGAAGGCGATGCTTTCATGGTCTCGTTCCCATCGGTCACCTCGGCGCTGTTGTGGAGTTTCCACTGCCAACTTATGCTGCTCAAGGAGGAGTGGCCCCGCGAGCTGCTCGAGTGCGAGGACGGCAAGGAGATCTGGGATGCTGAAGGTAACCTGATCGCTCGTGGGCTCAGCGTGCGTATGGGTCTTCACTGGGGTTCGCCAGTGTGGGAGAAAGACCCCATCACGCAGCGCATGGACTACTATGGCCCCATGGTCAACCGATCGGCCCGGATCAGCGCCAGTGCCGACGGTGGTCAGATCATGGCCAGCCAGGATGTCATCAACGAACTGCAGTCGTTGACGACCTTTTTCAACCGCGAGTCGGACAAGGACGAAGCGCAGCAAGAGCTTCCGGCCGATCTTCGTCACGAGGTGCAAGAACTGCAGCGGATCGGGATCGGGATCAAGGACATGGGCGAGCGCAAGCTGAAAGGCTTGGAAGGTATGTTGTGCCTTGGTGGAGCTGCCTGTGCTGACATTGACAAGTACCCGAACGGCTGTCACTCGTCTTTCCCCGGGCTTTGGCCGGTCGGCTCGACATTTCGGACAACCTTCGAGCCAACGTCGAGGTCAACGATGCTCGCACGTTCGGTGCGGAGCAACGACAGATTAGTATTGAAGAAGTGCGGCAACTCGCTGCGCTCTCGTTGCGCCTCGAGTCGCTCAGCTCTTCACGAGCTCTGCTGCCGGTCCGATCCAAGCACAAAGGCGATGTGAACGAGCCCACATTCCAATTGGCTGTCCCGCTCGCTCATCTTGGTCCTCTGATTCGGGACGATGTGACGGATGATGATCTCGCCGTCATCATCGATAGTCTGGCTACGAGGATTGAGAATGCTTTGTCTACTTTGGTGAGTGCTTTGTGAGACTAGACGGTGCAAGGCGCTGACGAGGTCTAGTATCTCAAACAACTGGACCATTTCGCGCCGGTGCTTGCGGCCTTGCAGCACGCCGTCGGGATCGATCCGAAATGGCTCATCCACGCGCTGCAATTGATGAGTGCCCACTAAAGGGGTGTTGTATTCGTACCGCATCGCAAAAGGGCTTGTACGCGGATAGTGGGTGCATTAGGCATGATGCATCGTATAATCGTCACTCGTGATCATTGTCGTAACGTCTTGAGGGCCTCCCACTGTCGCTCATAGTCTGCCAGGACGAGAGCAAACTCGTCTGCCTCGCGCTTGACGATCTCTGCCGGGCTCTCGCCGCCGTTGGTTCTACGCCGGGTTTCGGCCGCCTCGTATTCTTCGACCTTTTCCCAGCATTCCATCTCGACTTGGTCTCGCTCGCGCCAGTCTGCGACGCCAGCGCGGATCCCTTTGAGCTGACGAGCAGAAGAGACACTCATGGAGGACGAGAGGAAGAGGGTGTCGGAGAGGGAGTGAAGAACGTCGAGCAGGGTCTGGGTACTTTCCCGCAGGGAGCGCAGGGTCCGTGGGAGGTCCTCGGCCGTGTCCCTGGTGGTTTGCTTGCTTGTCGAGTGCTTGCGCGGGACGGACCTATGCCTCGGCGTGGGACTAGGCGGTTGATCCCAATCGTTGCGAATGTCATCGAGCTGATCCTCAGCTACGAGCGGCTCGGGATCCTCATCTTCCTCTACGATCCTCAGCTCGCCAATCCCCAGACCGACCAGTTGGTCCTCCTCGGCCCAGCGTAGCTGTTCCAAGCCCTCGAGCACATCTTGGCCCCAATGGATCCTACCCAGATCTCGGTCCAAAACGGCCAGCTCGCGTAGCTGTTCCTCGCGTGTCCTCTCGGCCGCCAAGAGCGAGCTCAAATGGTGCTGCAACGCGGCCTCGAACGGGACCCGAGCGCCTTTAGGCGTTCGAGAGGGCTCATCAATGGTCCGGAGCGCATCCAGCACGCGCGTCGTCAGCTTGATGGCTTGCTCCAGCTCGACGTATGGATCGCGCTCGACTTTGGGCGACATGAAGGGTTGAACTGGGCCAGAGTCGGTCTCGTCTTGCTCCCGATCCTCGTCCGTCCCCTCGTCCTCGCCTGGATCAAAGTTTCCTTGCAGCTCGGCCCATTCCGGAAGGTGATCGATCCCAACGACAGCGCTTCCACTTGAAGAATGCGGGGTCCGCCGTTCGACCGCCGAACTACTTGGACCCGGGAACCCAGCTTCAACCTCGTCTACGCCATCTAAGGCCGACCGTCAGCACACTGATCTTCAAAGGACGTGGACGCACCGAGTTCAAGACCAAACTCTGCCGCGAGGCTACGAGCGCCTTCACCGGGCACTTCATCGATTGCGCTCGCGAGCTCGTGAGCGAGGCTAGAGACGCCGCCGCCGCCTCCTGGATCGTTTCGGAGCGAGATGACGGATTTGCGATGGAGTGAGGTGCGCGACTTTGCTGGGCGGAGCATAGGGGTGAGGTGATGCGACGGATCCCAGGCTGTGTGTCTATCGGGCGTGATCTATACTTTGGGTCGGGCCTTCAACGTCGCACTGGTGAAACCGAGTCTATCGTCCCACCGCCGTCGTCGTCGTTGGCGCCGTCGACACGATCGCCGTCCAGAGGTGAAACGGGCGGGGCAAAGTGGCACGGTCGACAACGGATCAGACCGACGAGTGCATTGCGACTACCATACTCCGACACTTCCAAGACCAAGAGACGGCTCACTCGCCAACAGCAGCAGATAGCAGATAGCAGAATACAGCGCACAGACAGTGACAACACGAAGAGATGGGTGGGGGCCAAGGGTGGGGGAAACAAGTCAAGCACGGTAGGTCGCGGCCGCTATCGTGAGCTATAGCCGTGATGGACTACGCGCGAGGGTTCAGCGGGTCGGCCTTTGAACCGGAACTGAGCAAAGACCGGGATGTGACTGTGAGATGTCAGCAATGACCTGCGTGTAGATCGAATCCGCCAGCCTTCCAATCACTTACTCTGATGGGAAGTGGGCGTTCGGGAACCCGACCGTCGTCTCGAGGTATTTCGGATCCACGTCGCCCAGCACACTGGTCACGGCCAGATTCGAGGTCGTGTACCAGATGTAATCAATCGAGCCTACAAACGTCGGCGTATAGTTTGTCATCTTGAGCTCGCCGATACTCGAATAGACGCTCTTGAGCCCGAGCGAGTGCTTCAACCCTCTGGCCGTGTACTGGCCATACTCGTGGCTCATGAAATCCTCATGGTCGGCCGGGACGTCGCCGGTCGCGAGGAAATCGTACACGGCCGAGTGCGGGACCGAGTTGTAGTCTCCGCACACGACGAGTGGGATCTTGCGACCAGGCTGGGAGTAATCGGGTGCGCGCCCGTTGTTGTATTCGGCCTCGACAGAGAGCTTTGCAGGCAGGTTGGAGAAGCGATCTCGGATCTTTTCGAGTTCTTCAATCAGCATGCCGACTTGGACGAGCTTGACGTCGCGGTAGCGCTGGTCCCAGTGGATGTGGGCGTTTGCGAGCAAGACGCGAGCGCCAGACGCGAGGCACTCGAGCGAGCACACGACGGCGACATTGTCCTTGGACATGACTCTGTTGAACATGTCTTCGGTCCGCATGTCGGCTTTCTGCAACGCGACCTGGTTGAACTCGATGACCTCGGTCTCGACAAGGGAGAATCTAGGTAGAGCGTCAGCCTGTAGCTGGTATGAACGCACGACCCACTTGTCATCCCGCCAAAACGTCGCACAGCCATCGACCAGCTTTCGCTCATCGCTCGTCATTGTCCTCGCCCTCGTCTTGGGGTTGTAGACGCTCGAGTAGCCCTCGGCCTTCAACTTTGGCTGGAAAAACTCTGCATACTGCTCGCCGTCGACCTCTTGGAGGCAGACGAGGTCGGCTGAAGCGTTGATGACCTCTTGCAAGATGGACACTTTGCGATAGTTCCAGTCGAGCGCCCACGCCGGCGTGTACCCGTACGTCTGTGCCGTCGCGTAGCGCTCGCAGAGAATGTTGTAGCACAGCAGGGTGAACGACTCTTGCTTGTCCTCGCCGTCTGCAACGTGGGCGGGCTCAATCTCGACCCAGTGGCGCTCTGGCGGTTCCGGTCCGATCGGACACGATTCCCGCAGGGTGATGATCAGCCCTTGCGTACCCTCGTCGACTAGGATCTTGCGCAATCGTTCGTCCAACGGGTTCCCGTCGATCCCGAGTGTCTCGAGCTGGAACAGGGTGCCGAGCTGTTGCGGCAGATCCGTGAGCTGGTTGTCAAACAGCAAGAGCTCTTTCAGCTGCGTCAGCATGCCGAGCTCGGCCGGCACGCTCGTGAGCTGGTTCCCTGTCGCGTCGAGCAGGGTGAGGTGCTTGAGGCGCGCAATCGCCGGCGAGAGCGAGGTCAAGTTGTTGTGGTTGATGAACAGGTTGGTAATGTGGTCAAACGCAAACAAGGCCGGGGACAGCGTCTTCAACCGGATCCCACCCAGGTCCAACCCTGTCCATGGCTTTTCGGGCTCTTCGACCGGTGGACCGTGGCCGTTTTCGTGTGTAGTGGTCGAGACGGTCTCGGGAGGGGACACGGCGTCGCTGGTGATGGAGAGCGATGTCGTCTTGCGGTGTGGGTTGGTACCGTTGGCGGTGGAAGACGGGCGCGAGGAGGGGTCTAGGATGGTGATGGCCGACTTTGTATTTGTCATGCGGGACGCGATCGCAGCAGAGCGCGCGCGGTGGTGTGGCGAGGCCGACTGTCGGGACGTCTGGATGAGTCAGTGACGGATCGTGAGCTGAGCTAGCAACCCACTTCAGCCTTGACGAGCTGATGTTGCCAGTGTGTCGAGAGGGGCTCGGCAGGTCGACCGGGAGGACTGCCACCCTGAGGTCCCATTGACCCATACGCCTGCAAGCCCTGGTGACCCGGATGGAGCGCTCCAAAGCTCTGATGGTGCTGATGCAACCCATGGCCTGGATGATGACCCGGTGGTCCATAGTTGGCCATCAACCCGTTCGGAACCGCACCATAGCCTGGCGATTGCGGGACGCCTGCTCCCCCGCCGACGCCTCCGGTCGGGTTGAACGGGGGCGGAGGATGCCTATTCCACGCATTCGTCGAGCCTGAGCCTCCGCCTGTACCGCCGCCTCCACCGCCACCGCTCCCTGGCCTGCCGAGATCGCTCGCGGCGGCCTGGTCGTGGAGCTTAGAGAGGCTCGGGGACGGCGTCTGCGGAGCTTGACGCGAGTAGAACATTCACCGGGCAATCGCTGAGCGGTCGGCGTGGCGGATCGAGTGCAACGTTGAGCAGTGGTCCCATGGGGCGCTCGCGGCCAGTGAAGGATGCAAAGGCCCGGCAGCGAGATGGCAGAGTCGCGCGGACGAGGTTGCGAGCTGTTGCCGATGGACCAGGTCGTTTACCGTGTTCCGAGGCTCGTTGTGACCGCTCTGACTGCGTCTACGTCGGTGCGCTGTCTGATTGTACGCTCGTGAGCGCTGCTGGCGTGCGAATGGCGGTTGTTGTCGTCTCTTTGTGCTCGCGTTGTCACCGTCACAACGCAGCAAACGGAGGGGTTAACCCGCCAACGGGGGATCGGCGTTATCGGCGTTATAGCGCCACAATGCAAGTTGGCTGGTAACCCCTCCTCCCGCCATCAGCACCGACCGCACCGTGCTCGTTGTTCTCGAGCTGTCAGTGCCGAGCGTGTGCATTGTCAGAGCGCTCGCATTGTCCTCCTTCACTAGAGCACAGTCACAGCGCCGGTCTGTGCCAGACGCTTGCAGCCGCCGAGGCTAGACGAGCTGTCATGCCCACGGCGCTGTGATGCGTGCGGTAGCAACTGCACCAGCGAGCTCACACGACCAACTCTCTTCTGAGCAGTTGAACCTGCTCGGAAACTCGGCTGGATCGAGCTCACTGTCGATGATTGCTTTGTGGCTCCCGCTCGAGGAGCTCTGCTGAAACTTTGCAGCCATTCGTCGCAGACACGCGCTGTTCAGGTCAAGCAGGCTCATTCCTGTGCCAGGCTCTCGGCAAGCGTCTGCGATGCACGGCTTCGAACTCGGCAGACCTTTCTTGCGCGCTCCCGTTTCGTCTCGATCATTCCCTTTACTCGATCGCCCCTATCATCACTCTTCCGAAGCTTCCACATCACCTCGTACGCGCTACAACGAGACGTGCAGTCTGGGATCTCGACCGCTCGAACTCGCGCAGCAGGATCGTACAGTCTACAAGACTGACCTGCTGACGAGCTCTCTACATCCGAGATCCTCTGCGATGCCTGTTGATAGCGCGCGCTCCTCCATCCCTTGTCTCTACCCATCACCGTCCCATCCTGGTCGCCTCCCTACCCATCATGGTCCCATCCCATCCATCTCCCATCTCGTCCCACCACCCTCCATGCACCACCTCCCCCTTCTCTCCATCCATCTCATAACTACACCGACGGCATCAGTCAGTCAGCGCTGCAGCACATAACCCACATCGGGGTCGCCTGAGACGTACCGCGCTGGCTGTTGCCCCGTCGCCGTGTGCTCGCCGGCTCAAGAGCTGCCGAAATTTGGCGCTTGTCCAGCATACTCGAGGTTCAGCCGTCTCATCCATACCATGTTTGATGCTGCCACGGCTGCGCATGGCCTTTGAGCCGCTCATCGCTCAATGGGCCGGCACAACGCTAGCTATGTAGAACCGCTCGACTTGACAGAGGTCGACGATCGCACTCGAGCCGTTCGATCGGCTTTGCAGTATCGATGGTTCGATCCGTCGAGTCTGATAGTGCATGCAGCTCTCGCTCTGCGGTCCACCTCTGCAACCCAGTCTGACCGCGCTCATGTCATGTACGACAATGGCTCTCACACTCGACCAACGTCTGAAGACCGTGCGTGAGCCGTAGCGCCGATCGCAGACACGCTCGTTAGGCGATGTCGTACCAAGCGGTCTGGTAGCGTTCGTGACCCAACTACCCGTCTAGACTCTGGTCCATCTGTTCGACCAGCCTTGACAGTCGGTCGCAAGCTGCACATCAGCTTTGCGTTTACATTTGTCAGCCTCGGCGCCGGTTGCAAACATCGCGCATGACCGTTTTCGCGAGCCCTGCTGGATGCAGCCCGCTCTGGCTCCTAGTGTCTAGTCTACGAATCTCGACAGCTGCGCGCGAGCCGAGAAACGGCTCAGTGAGTCTGTGGCCATAGCCCTTTCACATGCTTCTGTATTCACGCAGACATCAGCGAGCGTTTCTTGACTCTCGCTAAGCGGTTGCAGCGGTGGTAATCGTTCCATGTGCTTGGACGATGAGCCTAGCCGATTGCGCACGAACCGGAACGGCTTCAGCGAACTTGTCGTAGGCTCGTCGACGACAACCGGGAACTCAGTGTGTGGTAAGCGAAGATCGGGTGCACTGCGACGGCTGTGGTGAGCATGTGGTTCAACTGACGAGCCGCACTGGCTCAGCCGAGTGCAGTCTCATACAATGACATGGAGTACCAGCTGATCCTTTCCAATGCCTTTGCGTGCACTCTGCGCTGGCACCAAGCTTTGTCTAAAGTCGAGCACTTGACTGAGGCCAGGCCCAAATCAGCGTAGGTCGCGCAAAAACGGTCGGATTTCGGCGGCTGCAACAAGCCTCGCACCCGGGACCTTTGTTCGTCGGATGCTGGTTCCAATTTGGACACTGCTCTACACTGCTGAGAATTGCCTCTTAGCTCGGCTGGCGTCGTGTAGAAGGGTGTTCCCGCCCACCCACGCCGGCGGACACGTCATGCATGACGCAGGACGTGGCTCCAACAGGCCATAAAGTACAACTTGTAGGCGACTGAAACGGAGCGCAGACAAAAGGAAAAGAGGAGGAAGAAGGGGAGGATGGCGGGTGAGCCTTGAGCTTGCAGCCGCCCTCGATGATGGCGAAAGACAGTTGAGCCAATCTCGAAACCGTCCCTTTGGCGATTCTGGCGAAACTGCCAGAAATGCCAAAAGGCTGAGGCGGCTAGCAAGCTCCTAGCGCCTCGCTAACACATGCTCTCACCGTCCATCACTTTTGCGACAGTCCAGCTTTTGCCTTTGTCTGTCAAACGCGTGCCGGTTGTCGCGCTAGCCATGCGGTCTCGATGATGGAGCGCGAGCCGTATGTGGGCTCTCTATGAAGATCTTCGTCGAGCGAGGTGGCTCTCGCAGAAACCCTGTATCTTTGGGCGATTGTCAGCATCCAGGCGTACACTTCGAAACCATGTAGCGTATGTGTTTGTCATCTCAACTAGTCGCATCCTCTCTATTCTCCGCAGCAGGCCACTGCCGCTCAAAGACGCGCCAGAGTGACTGCAACTTGTCTAATTGACGCAAGCCCTCCTTCTCGAGCTTTGACAGTCCACCGATCCCGCGCTCGGAACCCAACTTGACGAGCTCGGTCGAGATCTCGGGATCGCCAGCAGCCGTCAGCTCCCGCAATGTCTTGCGCTCGTGCGGCGACAGCACGACCTGTCGATGAAGGTGGATCAGGTCGACTTGGTCTGCATCGCGTCCTGATGCGCTAGGTGCCACGAGCCGGATCGAGGTGCGGAGTAGGTGCGTTTGACGCGAGTACTTGATCCGCAAGTGGCCTGTCAGCGTTCCGGTCGCCGTCGGTATCGAGAGTGATGTCGAGAGCAGCACGTCGGGCGGATCGTTGGACATGAGGGTGAGATGGCCGTCAGGGATGTATAGCTTCATCTGAGAACCATCAGCATGCATACTTTTAGCATTTCAACTAACCCACCAAGGGAACTCGGCTCTTGATCTTCATCACGAGCTCGTACACCAGCGACCACTTGACACGATCGTCCGACGACCACTGTGCTTGCGCCGCCAACTCGAGAACCGTTGCACTCGGTTCGGCCTTGGCCGCGGTCACGCTGATCATGCGCGTCCCGCCTCGACAGATTGTCACTTTCTCGGACGGGAGTAAGAGCGTCATCTCCTCGTCGAGCGCAGAGGGATGCACAATCAGGTGCGAATTAGGCGTCAGAGTGTGTGAGCCGGGGGAGATAGGATGCGCAGTGATAGGGAATGCAAGTTGAGGTGGCGAGGGCTTGAAGAGTGTTGCAGGCAAATGCGGTGAAGCTGACTTTCCTGCTGATGGCCGTGCCGGTGTCGATACAGCTGACGTGGGCAGGATCGTGTCGTGGGCTCGAGGACCGGTGGGACGAGAAGGATCGTTCGCTGCAGTCACAGCACCCAAGCTCTGCCGACGACGCTGGCGCCAACGCTGCTCAAGATTTCGCACGCGCAGAGGTGTCTCCTGCAGCGCGTTTTCAATGTTGCGTAGCTCCACAGGCGTCTCGAATGGTACTCGAGATTGCGGTTTCTGTGAGGGAGTCTTGTGAGAAGCCATGTAGTCAAGATGTCGTCGTTGCAGCTCACAGCGCGGACAAGGGCGGGTGGCGAATACTGCGAGGTAGACGCTCGTGGCTGGCGCGGTGAGGTGGGCAGCTATGCAGTCACAATATGCATAATGTATAGTGTACTTGCGAAAAAGACTTGCTAGAAGGACTGAGTAACCTATTGCATTTGCGTCCTTCAAGCAGAAATCTTGATGACTGGCTTGCACCGATCCCGTTCCCTCCTTTCTCCTGCAATCCTTTGTCAAGGTCACACTCGGCGGTCATCTCGAATGTCTCTTGGGCACTGTTGTAGCGATAGTCACCGTGCGGCCCTATGCACAACAATCGACATTTCCCGTCACCGGGAAGCGCTTCGCCATCTTCACTCGCGTACAGAAGCTGGCATGATGACAAACTCTCGTCTGAAGCAGAGGCCGCCAGCCAGCCTCCCATGGCTTGGGCCATGCTGCGTCACCAAATGGACAACAGCTTGACCGACGAACGAGCCATCGCGTATCCGACATCGCCAGGTCAGTTCACCACTCTGCGCAGCGCAAAAGGCTAATGACGCGCCAGATCAGAAGGTAGTGGTGCCCAACACCGAGGCACAGAACCGCGCCAAGCACCGATGCACCCATGCAGTCATCATAGCCTGTCTGCACTTGTCGCACGAGATCAATCTGCGGCCGGTCGGCTTGTACGGCTGGCATCAACCCAGCGTCAAAGACCCAACTGCGAGCATGAGGCGAGTCATGTCCAGTGAGTTCGTCGCCGCAGTATGTGCATAGCTCACGCGTTTGTCAGACTTGTGCAACCAGTTCAAGAGCCTCTGTCTGCGCCGCCACCTGGATTGTGCCCTGCTGCCAGACCCCTCTCGACCAGTGATCCAGAACAAGCTCGTCAAGGCCCGCCACGCAGCAGGAAACGCTTACATAGCAGTCTACTACAGCGGCCACGGCATCCAAGAGCCTCCCACGCAAGCCGGGGAGCTTTGGTGCTATGACGTTGCTTTCGAAGACTGCCTTGCGCAGCGCATCGCACCGTCCGAGTGAGTTATCGATGCGTCAATCACCGCTTCAGCTGAGACCGCACCAGATACATCCCCATTCTGCTGTTTGACATGATCACATGGGCCGGCGCGTGAGTCATTCTGATGAAGAGGGGGTCTGGCTGACATGTCTCAGCGCAACAGTTTGGATCTGGGACTGCAAGAATGCTGGACGAATCGTCAGACAAGCTGCTGCAGAAACAGCCGAGATCGACCGTCAGCTTGTCGTCGCCGGCAAAGCAGACCCAGCCGTTGCGGCCGCGCACCCGCCTGTATACGCTCAGTCTGGCATACACTTTGCGGCGTGCGGGCCCGAGGAAGTCTTGCCAACCATCGAGGGCCTTCCCGACGATTGCTTCACGGCATGCATGACGACGCCGTTGCGCCTTGCTTTGCAGTTCTGGCTGCTACAAGATGCACCCGGCGTGCGCAAGCGCAAGGCGTTCTCTTTGGAGGCGTGGTATCGCATCCCTGGTGATCTAATGGACAAGCAGAGTCCCCTGGGTCTCTTGGACTGGGTGTTCACCACGATCGTAGACACCATTGCTTGGCAAACACTCGATATGGCCACGTTCAAGACCCTGTTCAGGCAAGATTCTGTCATACTCGGCTTATCCCGTGGGTTCATCCTCGCGCAACGCGTGATGCAGACGTACGGGTGCACGCCGGTTTCACAGCCGCCTGTGACTGGCACGCATAGCCACAGCATCTGGGCAACATGGGACCTGTACCTCGATGTCTTCTTCGCACAGCTGCCCGATCTCGATCATGACAGTGATGAGGAGGTCGAAGCGTGGGCAAGGACCTATAAGCCCATGCCGTTCTTCTCTCTCCACTTGGAAGCTCTCGCAGGAGCGAAGACGATGGAGGCGGCGATCCCAAGGCTGCCAATCATATTGCAGGCAATTCTCGACAAACAGCATCAGTTGGAAGCATGCAGGTCTCTGGCAACGCTACTCAAGACCGCCGACGTTGCCACCATTCGGCTGTGCCTGGATTGCGGCTTGGCGCAGCTGCGCTCGAGAATGCTCAACTATCAAGGGTCCGAGCTCGTCGCTGCCGTGGTGTCTATGTGGGCGAGCCTCTCTCGCGACCCTGAATCGGCACGAGCACTGGCGTTGACCGAGCAATACACCGAGAACAACGTCGCACAGGCCAATCTGACATATTTCATCCAGATGCTCAAGACCTTCCATGCCAGCGTCTCAAAGGACCAGCCGACCTCGATACCAGTCGAACAAGCCGGAGACTGCCTCTTCGTCATCGCCGCCTGCGCTCGACAATCGCCAGAAGGCAAAACTATATGTCTCGCGCACGGTGCCGAAGTGGTTGCCAGTGCGATGCTCAAAAGCCCACACCACGTCTTGCAGCGCTGGTCGGCCCTTGCCATGGCTGCTCTGTGGGACGGCCAAAGCCCCGCAGTCCAGTCCGATTTGCTGGACATTGCTCACCACGTCCAAGTTGAGGTCCGCGCTACGGCCGTGTATGCCCTCGCCCAGTCGATCCGGGCCAAGATGCTCCACCGCTCAACTATGCTGGAGGCCTTGCGTCTAGCAAATCAAATAGCCGAGACGGCCACGTCGGATGCGTCACCGCTGGTGCGGCGTGAGCTTGCCTTCATCATCATCCACTGCCTGCACAAGATGCCGGCCTGGTCTGCAGTAGCCGCATGGATGGCGTCACAGAGTACGTCCCAAGCTGTTGGAGCCGCCGACCAAGTCGGCATCCAGTACACCGCTCAAGCTGTCGAGGCGTCCCTCGTGGACGTCGACCTTGATGGCGCCGAGATTGTCGCGCGGACGCTGCACGAACTGGTCCTAGCGCTGGGTACGGCTCTGCGTCTCGCCACAGATCCAAGCCGGCCAATCGCACGCGAAGCGTCCAAGTGCCTCGAGATCACAGGTACTGGCTTGCACGCTTTCCGGCTCAAGCACGCAACGCGATGGTTCACCATGCTCCGACACCTTGACATTGCAGTGCCACTCGTCCCATCGCATCGGCCTGCTTCTTTCGAAGATGTGCCGATTCTAAAGCGCATCCTTGTCGACGAAGACCCAAACGTGCTTCAGATCCGGGATCCTATGACGCCAATGCTCTCTCCGATCGACCCAGAAGACACGGCAGACTTCGGACGACTCACTCGTGGGACACAAGACTCTGTACGTAGACCCCCTTCTTGTGCTCGTGGTCGGCTGAACGGTTGATAGGGGATTTCGAGTGGCAGATGCCCCGAGCCACTGACGATGAAGTCATCAGCAACGCCATCGAGCGATACCTTTTGGCTAGCTCGGCACCGAGAGATGGAGGACGGCATCAAAGTGTCCGAGCATCTTGGTCAGCTTCACGTCGTTGCGAGATCCATATTACTGACTGGTCACAGCCAACATGCCATGGGATCGGCCGGTGACCATGTTGCAGAATCCAGCAGGTTGGCAGTGTGTCTCGTTTCACTGTTTCGACCCGGTGGTTGCAGCCTGCAACGGCACAAGTACCGTTCGGTGAGTCCTTTGGTGTGCTTGAGAGTGGGATGCTAAAGTCAGAACAGTCTGTGGAACTGGGATCGTCAAGAACAAACTCACTCCGCGACCCTGTCACAGCCCAACGTCCGCATCACGGGCACCATGTTCATCAATGAGCTGTACCCCGGTACCGTGTTCTATACCGAAGCCAGTCAGTCGTGATCTCGCTGCGCATGCTGCGACTTACCTGCGACAGCGGATGGGACCATTCACGTCTACAATAATTACCGCGAGGATCATCAGTTGCGCATAGCGGCATGCTTCAAGGCTTTGCCGAAACGTTCTACCGATACTTCGATTGTGACATCGTGGTATCGACACGAAGGTCGACTGAGTGTTGCCGGTGACAGTTCTGTCATGAACATCTGGGATGCGCCATCAGAGCGCCTGTTCAACGTCAGTGCTAGCCCTCCCCATCTAATGACGATGCTCATCAAGTGACGAATAGAGTCTCGCGACACACTCGACAGCTGCCGTGACATCCATGTGGCACGAGCCTGTCTGCGGGAACCTGCGCGCCGCTGGTTTTAGTGATGGCACGGCCAAACTGTTCGACGTCCGTCAGCCGTCGCACAAGGCCAACATCTTGAACTGGAACGCACATACCAAGTCACTGCTCAAGGTCGGGATCTGCACGGGTGAATCGAGGTACATTGCCTCTGCGAGGTGAGTCAAGACCTGGCATCGGTAAAGGGGGTTGATTTATGTCAGTCGCGATGGAACCGTCAAGGTGTGGGACATCCGATCTCTGCAGCAGTGCGTCGCTGGCACAGCGGTGCATCCTGGAGGGAGCTCGGCTGCGACTTTCCAGCCTCACAACGGGCTACTTGCCGTGTAAGCGTGCCCTCTTCTGCACGCGGCGTTTTGCTGAACCGAGTTTAGCACCGCCAAGATGAGCGACCGAACAAGGCCATCCACTGTCAACGTTCGGGTCATGGGAGTTCACTCTGGCAAGATCCAAGAGACGACCAACGAGGATATCACGATCCCACCGGGCTCACTGACATCCGCTCAGCCGAACGTGACGTTCCACCCGATCAGGATGATCATGGCCGTCACGCTCGGCGAGAGCTGCCACTTCCGTGGAGTCGGCCTTGGGCAGGGCAGCGGCCCAGGAGGACTCGAAGAGCTGAGGAAAGACTAGAGAATGGTCGTAGCATGTTACTCGCCTATGGAGATGTCGCTCTGGTTGCCATCGCTCTGTTGATTATCATCGGAAAAGTCGACGATGCTGTCGGCGTATGGCTCGGTCGGCGGTGTTGAGAGTTGAGTGGCGGAGAATTGACTGACAATGCTCTGTCGTTCATCTGCGTCTTCGTGCGAGTTGACCGAGGGCCGTCGATGTCGGTCCAGAGGTTCGTCGTCTTCTGACCCTACAGGGCCATCGATCTGTAGTCTCGTCAGTCAACCAGTTCAATTTGATGCCACTCGACCCACCAAGTCGATCAATTGCCTGGCAACTTGATCGTTTTTGTCGATATCTAGGGCTTTCAAGAACCAACTCCTGGCCGCACGGACGCCGATCAGGTCAGGTGGAGGAAGTTGCGGTGTTGACGGGACCGGCTGGCTGGCCGCAGAGTCGGAGGAAGACGAGGAAGAGGATCTGGCGCGGCCACGAGACAAGCCAATAAGGTGATTCCGCATTGGAGGGCGGTTTCGACTTGCTTCAGGCTGAGCCTGATAAAAGCACAAAAGCCCAGCATAGGTGTGAAGGGACGCTGAGCGGAGGTAAGGGTAAGAGGGTAGGTAGCTGTTGGCTTGTCAATTATGACTGTAGCAGATGCAGCTCCGTGTCACGCACAGCTCAAGCTCGTCCAACGCCTCCCGATACTTTTGACACCCAATGTAGTGCAACACGAGCGCATGCAGGAAACTCGGTCGCTGAGCTAGGGGTCAGCTTGTCACGTCTGATAGGAACCCAGATGACCCACTTCCTCCTCCTTGCCTCGGATCATCAACGTCCGCAACCATTTCTCGCGGTCCCTCAGCGCGTCCGAGTCCCTCGCACCCATCGTCGACGACTCTCCGTTTACGACCTTTTCCGTCATCTGCACATGGATCTGCATCCCCCATTGCCATTTAGACTTCCAGTCGACTTCCCTGCAGCGTATCTATGTCGTCAGCACATTGCCAACCCGAGCTCAACTTACCAGGATGGCCCAAGCTCGAGCCGCTCTCTCGACCTCGCCGCGCAGCAAGCAAGCGTGCAGCAAGTTTGTGACATTCTGTATAGATACCTGGCGGACGTGTCTATCAGTTCCCAGTGGTTTGTAGGGGATCAGCGGCCGTTTGGTAGGAGGCATGGCAGCAAAGAAATCAAGTATGAGCACAGACATCAACGTCCTGTTTTTGTTTAGTTTCACGTGATCTGGTTATGGGAAGTTTATATTGTGGTGTTGTCTACAACGGGTGATGACACAGGACTGCGCTTGACAAATGTCAATATGGATGCATCGATTTACAAAACGAGAGCGAATCTGGGTCCTGCCTCGTAGTCACGTATGGGTACAACTATCTTACACTTCTTCAGTCCGCTTCAGCATCGGCGTCTTGCTGCCCGCGTCGATGGTTAGTCACAGCTACAAGTTCTAGAGTCTTCACATACCCTGCGACGCACAGTGGGGGGCGACGGCCTTTCAACTTTGTCAGCTCCGAAGATCGGTTCTGAAGGAGGAGCTTTGATCAAGGGTAGAGTGAGTTTGATGACATCAACGGGCTCACGGATTGGCTGGATGTCGCCTCGACCATGTGAGCCGGCACACTGTCCTTAAGCATCGCGTCGATCCGATCCCAGGCCGTGCTATAACATTCGCGGATCAGATAGGGATCTGGACGCGGCCCTGCTTATGGATCGTTGAACGTGTAGCCGCTCTGAGAGGAGGGCTGCTCGGCCCACTCAGGCCTGCTGTTGAGAGCGAATAGCTCGTTTCCTTTCTCGTCGAACCCGAAATGGAACGGGACATGGGCTTGATCGGGCTTGCCCCAGAATCGTTCGTAGAAGTCGACTGTCCATTCTTCGTAGACAGGGATCAGTGGAAAGCGGGGCGAGCCACCAGAAGGAACGTGGGAGGTCGGTGAGACGTTGGCGTTCGCTGCTACGGGTCCTGCGAAATCTGAGTCCTCGTCCTCCGACGCCATTTCTGCGTCGGACATGACAGCTTGTGAGTAGATTGGGGCAGTGTTAACTCCACACCCGCGTTTTACTACGGACACACTCACGTGATCAACTTTCGCCAATGATTAGCCAGTAAAGTCTAATGATCCAGCCAATGATTAGCCTGAGGCTTATACTCGAGGAGAAAGACTGAGCCGCTAATTTAATCGACTTTGAAACCATTTCAAGTCGTTTATCGTGCCAATCGTTAGATCACGGATGTCTCCAATTATCACTGATTTTTGCTTCGTTGTCAAGATGTTTGACAATTATGAATTTTTGGTAATCCGATTACCGATATGTCTGTAATCCGATTATAAATACTTTTACAATCAAATTACAAACACGTTTGTATGAGGCTGCTGCACGTGGTGCAGACGCGTCTTTGAGTGTGTCTGACGCGTCGTCATTACCTATTTGTGTCACGTGAGTGTGTCCGTAGTAAAACGCGGGTGTGGAGTTAACACTGCCCGTAGATTGCAACGCGGTGGCGACGCGTGGCAGCCGGCGTTAAGGTGTTTCGGCGTTTCCGCATGGGGTTAACTTGGCATTGGGATAAAAACAAAAGAAACCACGCAGGATAATCCAATCGCCACCAGCCGTTTGGCTGCGTGCGGGAATGCAGCGGTCAAAGTGGTGAGCAGAGCGTGTGGTGTCGAATCGTATCGGGTGATCTCGAGAGCTGTCAGACAGCCTCAGCGTGCTGAAATGAGTGCGAACCCGCCTCATTCGAGCCGTTCAGCTGCACGACATAAAGCCTGCGGTCAGGATACTGTTCAGAATGATTTATAGTCGCATCATATACATTCCCAGAAGTCGTATTACATGTCCTCGTTCATCTCGGCGTCACTGTCGTCCTCGTATTCCTCGCCACTACTGGGATTGACGAGCGTGGTATCACTCGTACGCGGCTGCTTCTTGTTGGGCTTGAGCGACTTTGTCGGCTCGGCATTGAGCCTGTCGAGTTCCATAAAGCTCGAGATCGCGGATGCATTCGGGTTATCTGCAGCATCAGCATCGGTCAGACTTGAAAGTGGAACCTGAAGGAGATGTCGCACCATGCAATATGCTTGTAATGGCCTGGACGCCCTCTGCGCGCGTCTTGCCGTGGGCGATCAGCAGATTAGTGACGTTGTCGCCGAACGCGCGCTGTGCCGTCTCCAGCTCCGACTTGGCTTTGTCGAGATCTTGCCAGAGTGGTACGAGACGGGCAGACGTCTTCTCCAGCTCGGTTTGAGACGTCACAAGGTGGTCGTTGCTGCCAAAGGACCCTCAGCTGCGCCGGATTGAGGATCACGCTGAGACGCACAGCTCGCTCTTGTGCTTCTGAATAGCGGCAGCATGCTCTTCAATCTACAGTCACGCATCAGCCCGTGGTAGCAAGGATCAACCTGGACAAGGAACACTCACGATCTTGTCGACTTCCGTCTTCGCAGCATCGATCACCTCCTTCACTAGCTTCTTTTGTTTCTTCTGCACCCGTTCTATCGTCCAGTCAGGTTGAGCGACTAGACGCAAGCAACCATCCTGCGAACCTCTGACCAGCCTGACCAGTTTCTCGGCTGCATCCTCTCTGGCATCGCATCAGCACCGGTGGGCATATGTCTGTGCACATTACCCACTGGTAGCTTTGGCTAGCTTCAGCAACACCTCGGGCCATGGCGTCGGATGCTGACAGCCTGGCAGTAGTTGCTCTAGTCGCAAAATCAAGTCGATATGGCTGGTGGTGGATGTCGAGATGGAACGATCACCGGTGGCGAACGGCCGGGATCGGCTTTGGCTGCAAGGTCGACTCGTCACACTCAAAGCTATATCATACAATGCAGTACTTGACAACTCCTCCCAGTCCCGACGTATCACTTCTCCCTGGCTAGGCGAGGCTTGCGGATCAGACTCGCCTTTTTGACCAGTTCCTCAGAGTCCTCATACAGCTCGTTTTCAGCTCGGGTGATCCGCTCAGCGCGCTGTTGAAGTTGCCCGAGATGAACATCTGCACGAGCGCGGCACTTTTCGTAGCCTATCACCCAGTCAGCGGATGCGGAGGACCGTATCGATCACGAACTTTGGGTGCGGTTTGCGATCCCATTGACAATCTTGCCGAGGATGGCGCCGAAGCGCTGCTGGAGCTCTGCGGAACGTTAGCTGCTGCTTTAATGGGATCGCACGAGAGAGCAGCATACCGTCGCCCATTGCCTTGTGCTGCGCAGGCGTGCAACTCTTGATCTTGGCGCGCATCTCGTCCTTGTACTGCACACCCTCCATCAGGCGACCGAGATCCACGCCCTTGACGAGCGTTGCGTGTATGTCCGAGAGCGGCAGCACCTCTTCGTCTTCCTCCTCGATTTTCCAGAAGGCCGGCTGATCTTCCGGCTGGTAGCGAACGTCAGCTTCGCTGGTCTGCAGTCTAGCTGGCTCGTGAGCCATCAAAGCGCACCGGGGATGGAGTTCCCGCGCCAGGTTCAACATCGCCCTCCAGCGATTGGCTTGCACTCTTGGCGTCCCACGAAACAGACTCTGGCGACTGCTCGAGAGGATCCTGGCTAGCGCCCACACTAGTCAGAGACGGCTGCAGAGTCTGAGACTCCTCAGGCAGGATCTCCTCGTCGGCGGCCTCCTCGATAGGCAACTGCGCCGCTGCTGATTTCGGGCGCTTTGAGGGCCTTGGAGTCAATGGGAAGGCGTCGGACTCCTGTGGCTCCAGTCAGTATGCATCTCACTCGATTGTCTGTGATCGACTTACGAGCTCCTCTAGGGTTGTTTCGGCTCGGCGAGCGCCAGCGCCAGCGATAGGTTGTTTTCGCTTTGATTGAGACGGTCTCTTGCCAGCTTGGTGCAAGGCAGCTTGGCCCTCGATGAACGGGTTCGAGAGATTAGGTGCGAAGAACTTGGAGCGATGCTGCGGCCGACACATCAGCGTGCGACTGGCAATTCTGCGGAGGTTGTCGCTCACCTGGTCATCGGAGATATCAGTCTCGCTCAAGTCAGCCCCGACTCTGTCTTTGGTGCTTGATGGGCGCTTCTGAGCAGCAACGAGGGACCACTTGTGCTGAGACATGGTCATCTGGTGGTTGGGATGTCAGCAGAGAGGGTGATTGTGATGGTAGACAAGTTGAACGGGTGGCAACGAACGGACTTTGCGCGGTGGCGGTCGACCGCACCTGTATCAATCGACGGTAGATGACATGTTACTATCTTACAAACTGCTTCTTCTCGCTCTTCGCAGATGATACACTTCAATCAGATACAGGCGCCCTGAGACCCATCATCGTCAGTACGCGCTCATAGTGCGTGCCCAGCTTGGCTTCCAAGGCGGCAGACCGGGAGGTCAGCTCAATGCTCAGCGCGGCGCATCGCCACGCTGCGTAGCGGATCGCATCGGAATCGTACGAGAGTACGGCTGACTGTGAGGAAGGTGAGGGCGGTGACAGAGGGTTGTCAAATGGTCGATCGGCACTCAGCAGTATGTCGAGTGGTTGAGTCATCATCGACTCGCTGGTCGGCTTCTTTGGTGCGGACGGGTACAGCGCTTGACACGCAGGCGTGAAATCGGGGTCATTGAACGAGGTGCTCGATGGCGCAACGGTGAGCGGACGAGGAAGCTCTTCCCAGTCGCTTACGCCACCATCGAAAGCGTACTTGTGCAGCTTCGACGGGCGTGCAAGCTGAGGACCGGGTACAGCCAAGTCGTTATTTGTTGCGCCGGGCGTGGAGCTGGTAGCTGCATCCGACGTCGCCTCGTCTTGAGGAGAGTCTTCCATGAATTGCGGTCCATAGCGCTTGCCCGCGATCGTGGCGATGCTGTAGGGCTTGACGGGGCTTGAAGACGCAGCACTGGGCATGTAGAGCGCGACTCCGCGCTTCATTGCTACGCGCTTCTCTGCCGTCATCCTCTTGCTAGGTGATACAACTGCCTTCGATGCTTGACCGAAGACTCTAGCCGGCAAGACGAACTTTTTCGACGCAGCAATCTTGGTTTGCATCGGGAGCGTGTTCTTGACCGGGCGCTGAGGTTTGAGAGTCGTCCAGTCGGCGTCAGACGTCGCGTCAAAGTCGCGATGTCGATAGGGATCCAAAGAGGTGGCTGAGCTCTGGCTTTGGGTCGCGGAAGTCGGAGATGGAGACGGTGGCGTGCGTTTTCGTGAGCTCGAGGTGATGTATGGCGTTGCTGCAACGCTGGCGGAAGCTGCCATGCGTCTGGGCTTGGGCGCGAACGGGACTGAAGATGTGTCAGCTGCGCTGCAACATTGCTCATCGAACACAGATCGTGCTTGACTCACCATCGTCAGATATGATATGGCGCTGCTGCGTCTCATCGTGTGGTCCTTGCGATGGACTTGCAGAGAGATTTTGTCCTCCACGAGTGACACACGGTGCCTCATCAACCACGCAGTGAGCGGCGTGTGTTTCATGAATCGCCGGCGTGTATGGCGTAGGATGGCTCACGCAGGCCGTGGATGCAAGCGGTGTCGCGATCTGAGTATCGCTGGAAGGGCGGCGGTGCTGATGTGACTGGAACCGAAGGCTCGCGCTGTCTGAGTACTCCACATCGTCATCATACTTCTGCGACCCCGAGAGCTCGGCCACTTCGTCGTCTGACAATGGAGGAAGCAGTGACTCGAGATTCTGGTCGAGCCAGTCACACGCGATGATGCTGATGGGCTCCGTCTTGACTATGGCGGGCTCGTAGTGGTCGACTCTCTCCAGTCGCCGCGACTTTGCACCAGAGACGGCGATGCCTTTCGAACTTGTCCTGGCCGAGCGTGCACTGAATGCAGGCGACGACGCTGTAGATGAATTGTCTTGTCGCTTTGCCGCGATCGCTGCTTGCTTCTGTAGTCCGGCAATGATCGGCAGTGTTGTGTCGTGGACCTTGTTTGGTGCTGCCATCGAAGGCAAATCAGTGACTGGAGATGCAGTGTCGTACTCACGAAACTTGTCAAAGACAATCTTGCTCTGCGAGCCTCTTTTGCCAGCGACCTTGGCAGCGGGCTGCTTCACTTTCTGACCCTCCTTGTTGCCATTCAGCAGATACCCAGCAATGCTCTGCTGCGCGCTTTTGCGGGTCGACGCAGGCTCTGGCGCCGCCTGAGTAGCACTACGCTTTGATGTGGGTACTTTGGGAGCTGCGACAGCAAAGACGGTGCTAGAGGCATCATCGATGGCCTGCAGAATTGCGCTTGGCTTTGTGGGACTGGACGCGGGATTTGACGGCGGCGGTGTCGGCGGGGAGAAGATGGGCGAGGGCGATCTGAACCAGACATGCGAGTCTGGCGCTCTATAGGGCATGCTCCTGACGTTGTCGAGGTGCTTAGTGAACGTTGATGAGCCAGGGTTGCGTACCAGCGGGTGGCGGAGCGGAGCTTTCTGCGTTGACGCTATCGAGCCGGCGAGGGTAAGCTAGGTTCGTCAAAGCGACTATACACACTGTTATCATATATACACTTGTTTACAATGCACGCCAGGCTCCTCATCGGCTCATTCGAATGCAAGGTCGCAGTGCAGTCCTTGAGCTTGCGATTCCCACTTGTGCCACCATGCTGCTTGCTCTGCTGGCATCACAGGCTTGCCGTGCATGTCGCAGCCCAGAATCCCGCACCACGTAGCACAGACGCCACCCTGATCCTCGATACCAATCACTTGACCTGTCGAGCGGAGGACAAGGTCGGTGCGGCCGCCGTTACGCTCCACAAAGGCGACCTCGGGGTGGAGGAAATGTCCAGGAAGGTGCACTCTTTCGACCTGATCGGCTCTGTATGTGGTCAGTGAGACGCAGCATTGGTACCGTAAACTCACTCAGCAAGGAACAAATCAGGGTGATCCATAGACTGGTTGAGGACGCGCTCGGTCAAGGTGACAGGGGTGCCGGTAAACACTGCGTCTTGTTCGATCAGGCGCATCACCGAGCCGCTCATGCTGCAATATATGAGCTGAAGCCTACCGGGAGACACTCATAGCTCACCCATGCGGCATACAGCTCGACAACACCGCTCTTTGTGCCACTTCGAAAGCATCGCGCTCGAATGCAGCGTTCATGGCAGTCCAGATCTGGTGCCACTTTCGTGAGATACCTTGGGGGAACTCCCATGCGTTCTTGGTCTTGACAAGCGAGTTGACACTCGGAGGTTGCCGCTGATCCTCCGCTTCAGCCAAGTCGGTTGCCAATGCGTCAACTTCGGCGCCGAGCAGGAGATCGAAGTTGCTCTTCGGGGTGGCTTCGGCGAGGTACGGCGCGAGGAAATTATACCAGTCATCGCGGATCGGGCAGCCGCAGATCGTGTGGGTCGTTGCGCCTTGAGAAGATGATTCGCTCTCCGTGGACACAGGCGCTGAGATGACTTCACCGATACTCGCCAGCACGAGGTATGTTGACGTCTGCACCCATCGTTGTGGCTCTGCGCCCATCGTCGATTGACTCGCCGTGGTGAGCGTGCGCTTGCGAGCAGAGGTCGAGACCCCGATTCGCTTCTGCTGTTCGACGCCCATCATACGACATTGCGTCTCGATCAGCCACACCTCGTCCAGGACCGGTTCGCACTTTGTGATCACAGGCCAAAGGCTGACGTCTGGTCCGAGCAGATCAAGCCTGGTGCTTCCGTCGGCTGTCAGAGACCCGATGTAGACTTCCGTGTGCAAGCGCGCCGTCCAGAAGCGCAGGGCGACCTCGAGCGTCTTGGTCGACTCTTCATAGATTTTCGGGTGAAGCCCCTGGAATGCGAGGTGCGCTGTGGCAGATGACCTTGGCATGCCAACAGCGCTTGGGAAGGGTGGGTTGAGCATTGGCGCAGACCGATTGGCGTTCAGATTTCGCATCATTGTCTCCTGCCATGAGCTTGCGATGTAGTCGATATGGTACTGCGTCCTGTCTTGAGTACTAGCATGTTGCAGATGCACCAAAGATCGTGCTAGGTCACGAGGTGATACGACGGTCGGTTCTGGAGTGTCCTTGAGAGGCGGTGCGGGCGGCACAACGACTTTGAGTGGCTCGAAAGGCTTGACTTTAGTCTTGACGGACGGTGTCACTTTAAAAGCCTAATCATACGAAGATTTCAGCAATAGATCTGTAAGAACACGCTTTGGCCACGGACCTGGTCGTTCCTGTCGCCGAATCTTGCGCTACGACTCGTGGATAGTTGATTGGTCTTGCTGCTCTCTGCGAGCACGAGACTGGTAGCCTTGGTAGCGACCGCTGGGTTCTTGAAGGTAGCGTCCATGTAGCTACCAGTCTTGTGCTTCTTGATTGGTGGCAACAGGGGAGGTGGAGCCGAGCGCTTCTTGGCAGCGGATTCCACTTCAGGACCCTTAGATGAAGGACCCGGTATGATGTGCGAAGAAACAGCTGGCTCGGCACCGCGAAGGATCGTGCGGTGCGCCGCACTGCTTGCTTCGATATTCACACTTTGGTCCTTAGCTTGCAATCCGCTCACGACTTCGCGGGCAGAGGGAAGCTGTACAACGACCGCGTTGGCGGCTGGTTGGCTTGAGTCCTTAGCTGTAGGCGCCTCGGTCTGCGCTGCATCGGGTTGAGCAGCTACCGGCACAGCTTGAATTGAAGTCGAGATCGCGGCATGGCGATTCGACGGCTGCGACTTGGTTGTGGACTTCCGACCGCTGGATGCGCCGCTCGCAGCGGCTGGGCGAGCCGAGACGCTCGTCAAAGTTGATGTAGCTGCTCCAGAAGAGGCACCTTGCGCAGTGAGCTGTAGATGAGCAACGAGCTTTGAGACGAGGTCGGGCTTGTTGAGCTTCGAGTAACCCTTGATGCCGAGCTGAGAGATGTCAATTGAGCTCTTAACGGATTGTTGATCCACTCGTACCTCTTTAGCCTTGGCTTTGAGCTCTGGTAGCTTCAAGGCTGCCAGTGACGCCGAGGAAGCCATGGTGAATGTATCGTATGGGAATATCGTTGCCGTTGATCAAAGGATGTGCGACTGCATTCGGCGGTCCGAGTGGCGAAAGCGCGCAAGCTGAGACTGGTCGCCGTCGCTGCTCAATGGCATATCAGCTCATCATGTACTCTACAATAGCATTCGCTACGTCTCAGCGTCTACTATACACACTTGAAGACCTATACAACCTCAGAATGAGATGTTGGACCATGTCCATGCCTGGGCTTTGCCCCTCGCGATGGCGCCGCTCGTGTATTCGCCAACACCCTGCTGGTGTTGGGTGACTTTGGCAATGATGGTTGCTTCGAGATCTGATGCTTTTCGGTGCAAGCTAGAGCAGTCATCGAGGATCAACGTGCTTGAAGGCCATATCAGCATTGGCGTCCCTGCTCTCGTTCGACTGACTTGTGTTGTAAGGTTTTCTGTACGCACTCCTTACCCTCGCTCAGCATGCCCATGGCGTCTTTGCCCACTGGCGACTTCATATCTTCGATGCAAGCCGCAAAGTGCTTCCCGAGTAGCTGGCCCACCATTTTAGCTGAGCTACCGTCTTGCCTGGAAGGACTTACCGTGGCGATACCTTTGCAATCAGCATACAGCGGATCAGACTCTGAGAACAACTCCGTCTCATCCGGATGCGCGTCCAGACGTGGTTTCTTGTGACGCGGTTTGGTCCCGTCCTGGACTGTCTTGATACGTTTTGGCTTGACTGCCGGCCTGGCGTCATCGCCTTCGAGTTCAACCTGCTTCCGCTTGGAATGCTTGAGCCGCGGTACGACTTCGTGCTCCTCGCAGACGAGGTTGTTCTTGTTTGCGTACGTGACCCCATTTGAAGTCTTCGACGGCTTGTCAAGGGTCACAGGGGGCTGCACTGACGACTTGACCGCTGCTTCGATCTGTGTAGCAGCTTGGCGGGGTGGCGCTTCGACGGGCTCGTGAACTGCAATCTGGATCGGTTGGTGTCTTGCCGGCGTCGGACTCTTCGGCTTGTCTTGACTTTCTGCTGAAACAGATCAGAACGTACCCCGGGGACTCGCACGCTAAGACTTACCATTCGCCTGGTACAGATTGATCATAACCTTTGCTGGAAGTTCAGGCGCGTCATCGACCATGGTGACATCCTCGTCATCAGCGTAATCTGGTTCGTCCTTTTCGTCAGGTCGGAACTGCAAGTAGTGTTATTGTGACAAGGATGTCTCTGTGTAGTTTACCTGTTGCATTTGACGCTTGATGTACTGACTCTCGGCTGAATCGTCATCGTCTGCAGTCTCTTTGGAAGGGGCCTGCTGATGCTGTTTTGAGTTAGCAGGTGGCGCCACTTGATTTTGCGGGTAACTGGCGATCTTCGTTGCCGTTTTCTTGTTGACTTGGATCAGGTTGATCTTGGGGGTGCCGTCATCATGCGACGCGATAAGGGGCGGAGGGAAGCGTGCGGTGTTGGCTGTCGATGACTTGGGATGATCCAGATCCTCCTGGGGAAGGTTGGCAACTGCCGCATGAGGCGTGATGACATGTTCGCTCACAGCACCGCCGTGCGCTAATTCGCCAGGAGCGGTTGCGATGGAGATTTCGATTCGCTTAGCGTTTATTGCAGGGGCGACAGTGGGAGCCGTCTGAGCATCAAAGTTAATCACGCTCGTAGGCTCCTGCGAAGCAGATGGCTTTCTGGCTCTAGCCGTCAGCGGTATGAGCTGCGAGCGGAAGACATCTGGCATATGTCAGCTGTGGTCCTATCCTGTGGTCGCCAAGCGCATACCTTGGGCTTGTTGGCCAGCTTGCGCCGACTGTTTATCGATCTGCATCTCATCGGATTGTGAAGGCGCGGGGCTCAAGTCTGAAGAGGGTTCGTCATCGTCATCAACATCAGTCAGCGCCACGGTGCGCAAGCATCACGCCGCATACCTTGTTGCTGAGCCGCGCGCTTCGTAGCAGCGCCGCCGTTGTCCAGTAGAGGCTGGGCTGCCGGCGTTTTGAATCCCATAGACCATTTCGCCGTTGCCGCCGGAGCTTGAATCGGGATTTCTGCAAACAGTCAATGCCTATACGTAGCTCGACCGCAAAGCGTACCCTGTTCGACCGCAAAGCGTGCAGCACTCTGTCGAGTGATCGGGCCGTGACTCGACTCGGACACCTTGGCTTTTGATGCGGCAGGGTGATGTTTCGTCGGCTTCAAGGGCGGTTTCGGTTGAGGGCTGATTTGCGCATCATCTACTCGGTCGATGGGTCAGCTCGATCATCTTGCGCGTACAACCCACTCGGGCCATCGGCCGCTAGCAAGTCGATGGCGTCCTGCTCGCCTTCGTCTGAACCCGTCAACCCGCGAGGTCTCATGAAAGACAGCTGATCGTTCGCGTCGATTTCTATGCTGAGATCAGCTCCAAAGGAGACAGTCACAGGTAGCAATGCTCTGACGCTGACCTTTCGACAAGACAACGGGCGGCACAGTAGTGGACTCCGGGCTGTTTTGCGTTTGGGTCTCGACCACTGCAGCAGACCGTAATCAGCTGATGATCAACATCGGGCATATAGCGCAAGACGTACTGCGACTCTGCTGGTCCCGTCTGGACGCGAAGCTTGCGTTGCCAGTGTTGAGCGGAGCGGCAACGGCCAAGTTGAGTGCGCGGGAGACCTTGACGCTCGGAAGAGGCGGGAAGTCTTCGAGATCAGTAGCCATCGATTGGAAGAAGTGGTCAAGCTGATCCTGAGTCAGCCAGAGCTGCCAAGCAACAAGCAATGCTCACTTTAGCAGCTTCGACTTTGTTCCTCAGCTTGTCGAGCAGCCCAGAGTTCTGTTCAACCCTCAATTCGAGCTTGTGAATCTTGTCATCAGTGTAGGTGCAGCAGTACCCTGCGAAGTATCGTAAGTCGCCAGCACACGTTCGCTGACCCCTGGCGCACCATCAAAATGCTTGTTCTTGATGGCGCGAAAGTTGGAGATGCCTTGATACTTGTAGATGTACTCCGTCTCCGCAATCTCCTTGGCCTCGTCGTGCTGCAAAGCGTCAGTACGTAAGCTCATATTACAATCGTGCCGTGCTCACACTTTGGACCAAGAGAGCCAGGGCCGATCGTTCCACCCAAATCAGCTGGCTCCGGCTCTTGATCATTTGTTGCGTGTAGGCGTTGCTCAGCAGGTCGTCACCGTCGTGCACGCAGGCTTCGAGGATGAAAGGCTGAGGCCTGGTGAACGTCAGCCAAAACGGGTCAGACATCTGATAGTCAACGTTAGTGAGCGCTGACCTTTTGTCACTCAAAGACGCGAGGTTGACCATGATCTTCTGGCAGTTCTGCGTGCATAGTCAGCCCAAATGCAGACTTGCGGTGCTCGTCACGAACGGTCATGAAACGATGGTTTACGGCGCCAAGCATCAGCTCTGCAAGCCGCGCAGCGTCGGCCGGTGACCAGAATTTTACAGTGAAGAGTTTCTGGACTTGCTTGGCTCGAGCTTCGAGGTCTTGGTCCGGCAGCAGGCGATCGGCAAGGTCAAGGAGTGAGCTGGTCAGAAAGGTAGCTGAGCGCAGAGGTTAGTCAAGCGTTGGCGAGGTCGTTCAACGGACAGCGACTGCGATAAAGTGCTTTCCCCAAGGCTTGTCTGAGAAATGGCATGAGCTGTGACTCCTGGCCATGAAGCGCAAGACACACAAGCCGAGAACATTGTCGTCTGTAAGCCATTCCTTGATCTGCGGTGAGTGTTGTGCGAGATCGCTGAGCGAGTCTGCCATCTACAGTACATGAGCGAGAGTTCCTGTGAGTGATTCGCCGGACGCACCTCGCGGCTGAGATGAGCTCGAGTGGCTTGTTCCGGCATGAGGCTCAACATGAAGCTGAGAGCGGTGACAGTCGCCTTGGATAGACTCGCATAGGCTGAAGACGATCAACCAATGAGTCAGATGCAAACGCTTTGACGTACCTTTGCGCGTATCATCTTCGGTCGCTGCGCTTGCAATGCTCTGTTGAATGTCACCAGGTCAGCTTAGACACCGCTACACTGCCTGAAGCTGACAGTCGAACTGAGGCGAATGTAAGCTAATGCTGATGCAGCACCAAGAAAGTACTAACAGTGCAGCTCGGCAATCGTTCACGACCTGACCCCACGACTGCAAGTGCTGGAGATGCTCCGTGTCCACCCTCTTGGCCAGCGCCCGAGCCTCGGGGGTCTGTGCGCCAGCGTGTTGCTTAGTCGTCGCGAGTCGAGCGTTATGCCAGTGAGTGAGTCGCCTCAGTACGTGACTAAGCAGGAGCGAGACCAGCGAGAAGATTATGAACGGCCATTTCGCGTTCTCATCTGCGCCGAGCTGGTCGTGCAAGAGTGAGCCCAAGCCAAAGCACGGGCGATCTATCAACCCACTTTCTCGACAAACTGGTCCAAAGTCGATTCGGGTGTATCAGACGTATCCTGCATGACATCTGGTCAGCATCCAAGGACCCTATTAGCGAGCAGGCGTAAAGCTCACAATTTCGGCCGCCTCGTCGTGACCCTCCTTCCACAGCTTCTTGAGACGGGACTCGACCGCGCGATCTCCGATTTCTGCGATCGCTCTCAGGATGGGGTCTGGCGTCTTCTTCTTCGAGCTCGACATGACGGCTGCGAGGCCGAAGAACTCTTGAAGCCCGCCGCAAGGTCACGGTGCCATGGCCAAAGGAAAGACAGTCGCGCACGGACATGGCCGAGCTGGCGGCCGAGTCACATGAAACACTGCAACTGGGTGGTCTTGTCTTTGAACGTCAAAATGATCGCAGGCAGCGTCCAGCAGTCGATAAAGATCACAGAGGCAGCCAGGATGTCATCAAAAGCTACGGTCGCGATGAGGAACCCCCCGCTGTTCATGCCAAACGTCTCGGTGCGTGACCTGTCGAAGCGTCTGTGCGCTTGCGCTGAGATCGGTCAATGGCCAGAAACCCCCCGAGAGCACACTTCGGTTCATGCAAGCGATCAAAGATGCCGCCAGAGCTGCTCAGCCTGCAAAAGTCCCTATCACTGGGCCTCTGATTGATATCTCGTCAGAGCAGGAGCAAGACGAGCGTCCACCGATGGGCTACCAGAAACAACTGCTGCCGTCCATCATCCTCAAGGCGCCCCTAGCTTTGCTCCGAGCTACAGCAGATCCGGTCTTGGTCGACTCGGACGCGGACAAGCAGTCTCCGACGCCAGCTGTGTTGCTGGTTGACCTCGAGACGAGGCCTGAGAAGCGCATCAAGCGTGCCGACGCTGTCACTGTGATCGATCTGGCGGTCGATGTCGGAAGAACAGGCAGACGCTGCAGTGCATGCTACGAGCCAGAAGGCATCGTTCAGCTCTACCCCTGCCAAGTGAGTCCGACTACTCACAACGGGTATCTCACCCGGCGATGGGGTGACGCTGACACGCCATGACAGCACACCATCTGCAAAGTCTGCTTCGCCTTTTCGATCAGTCAAGCAACTGCCATGGCTAGAGTCAGCCGCTGTCTTGGCTGCGGTACGCGGGTGGAAACGTTGGTGCCGCTCGTGTGACTGCGCCAGTGAACGAGGCGGGTGTGCGCGCAAAGAGTGTTGGTCGGGTTGTACGGTCCATGTTGTGGTCGTGATTGTATGTATAAGTGAGCACATCTGGATTCCTGCCGTCAGACAGCATTTCCGAACGCATGCGAGTTAGCAAGTGCGAAAGACACAGCAGAGGACAATGCATATCGACAATAAGCGTCAGCGAAGTACAATCAGACAGTGAATGAGCAGACAGGGCGGTGACGACAGCAGAAATTAACAGAGCATCAGTCGCGCAACGGTCTTGGTTCTGTACAGAGCGACTGCGAGGTAGATCAGTGACCGATTGGACTCGTCAGATACCCACCGTGCTCATTGGTTGCCTTGCTGCGGCTCAGCACCAACTTCTTGCACGACTTTCATCTGCCTCTCGACCTCTTCCCAGCTCGTCTCGGGCGTTGGGTCATTCATAGCCCAGCCGTCCGACGACGTGTCGACGACCGCGGCGTCCATCTTGACGTGACTCGGTGTCGGGTCATTGGCCCAACCAAGCGCAAAGACCTCTTGAGGATTCAGGAAGCGGACTTTGAGTAGCTGATCACCGAGCGGAAGGCCGTGGCATGCTTCGAGGCAGAGCGTGGCGTCATGCGCATCGAGAAATTCGATATAGCCAGTCGGCGTGGGGATCACGGCCGTCGGCGGGAAGAGAAAGGTGCGCTTGATCGTGCCCCATGACTTGAAGGCTTGCGCGAGGCCGTAGTCGGACACGAAGACGCGAGGCTGATCGACAGTCAGTGGTCGTAGTACACGCGCCAGAGGTGATAGACTTACCAAAGACTCTAGCAGAAGCACCTTGTCGATCGCCAAGCCAGGCGCAGCGCCAGCGCTCAGAGTTGCGACCATGTTTTGTAGCTTGTGTGTAGGAGACGTCGCGGGCGCGGGCTGACTGCCGACACGCGGACTGACTGCAGGCTTGACAAATGCAGGTTGCGTACTCGTATGCGGGCTGGACAACTCGACTTCGATCTCGTTCATAGTCTGCCGCTGCGGCGGGTGGTGCAGCCTGTTCGGGATGGTGTTGTCGCGGTGTGCTAGTCATCAATTGCCAATTCAATTCATTTGTAAAGTACGAAAGACTCACTCGCAGGACCCGTCTTGCTGTACCTCTGTACCATGGCCCATGACACGTCAATGTAGTGACCACTGATCGGCCGGCGGTCAGCTGCGCAATCTGGTGTCTGAGCTCAACAGCGATGCACACCTAATCTTAGCGCCGTGCAAGTCCTTCATCGCCTTCTTGGCGACCGCATGATCGTCGTAGATGACAAAGCCACGCCTACGTCCCATGCCATCGAGGACCGAGAGCAGCATCGTGTGCTCGACCGTGCCCCACTTTGTCGCCAGCATGCGGAACTGATCTCTGTGACTGATGTCAGCTTTGCTTAGCTCTACGATGAGCTGTCAGCAACCGATTGAAACCACGTACTGGGTCAACGCCATCGGCAACCCGGTAAAGTATAGGTTCCTCGGCGCTTCAGCCTGGTCCTTTGGCACTTGGGAATGCGCGTGCGAGATCGACGCCGGGATCGTAATCTTGGCGATCGATGGCTCGATCACAGGTGCAGGTGCAGGCGGAGGTGCAGGTCCCGCAGCGAAAGGTGCATAGTGGGCGTATTGCTGGATGGGCGCTTGTGCTCCAGCCTTGGTTTGCTTGAGCGGCAGGTAGCTGCGCGATGGTCAGTTAGCGCTTGTGGGTTGTCAGGGAGTAAGACGAGACGGAGCGCACAGCGAAATGTCCATCTTTGCGAGCATCGCCTTGAACTGCGCCGTCAAGATGGACGAGATCTCGGCTTCGGGCACGTAGAAAACTGCAGTCTTGATCTTTTCGGTCTCGTCGATGAAGTGGATGCCCTTTGGCTTGACGCCTGTCACACAGTCAGGAGCCGTCTGTATCAATACGGAAGCCTCCAAGTTCACCGCTGACGGTCAGGAACTCGGAAATCTGCCAAAGGTGCACTGCCAATGGTTAGTGATGGTGTCTGGCATGTCGCAAGCGCACCATCATAGTTGACGCCGCGCAGGTGCACTTGGCGCATCATGATGCTGAGCGATGCTGTCGCAGTTGATGGTACTATGCTATGGATGAAGGGGCGCGAGTGAGTGCGCGACCACTGTGAGAGCGACGGTCGGTGGTCGATGCCAGCCAGGGCCGTGCGTCGCCGCGTTTGCCACCCATCACATTACTGCCATTGTCCTGTTCAGCTGGACACGATGCCGCATGGATCGTACACCAAGAAGGGCAAGGCAAAGTCTGCTCGCAAGTCGAAGCACCGCACTGTGGAACAAGATAGCTCGTCAGGAAGCAGCCGCGAGTCGGCCAGTGAAGCAGAGCAAGCTTCAACCGTCCAAAAGCATGCTCGAAACCGCAAGTCGACAAGGCAGCCCGTCAAGCAGCACCACAAGCCTTCAGGCAAGGTTGCTAGGGATCACGGAGATGATCATCGTCCAGCTCATGATGACGAGATCCGTGCGTCGAACTACAAGGGCGAGAAAGAGATGCCGCAGGCATCCACACTTGTCGAGCAAAGGTAAGCTGCTGCGCCCAGCCGACTTGTTAGAGGCTCACTGAGCACCCCGCAGTGATAGGCTGCGAGAATCACTGCAAAGTCCGTGGAGCCGGTCTCCGACCTTGCAGGCTGCAGCTGACCCGTTCAGCATCGGCAAACAACGTCCACACCGAGATCACAAAGAGTGCCTACACGGAGCTCAACCAGATCCGCACGGCGTGCTCGAATGCTTTGCAGAGTTTGCGATCCACCGACGAGACGGCGTAAGTCAGGCCGGGCTGCTGCTCACCACGTACTGGTAGCTGATCAGGCTCAATACAGCGAGCTCATCCGTCGTCAAGCTCAGGCCAATACCGAGCTGACAGATCAGTTGCGGACCGAGGTGAACCAGCTTCAAAAGGCCATCCAAATCTATATGGTATCATCGGACCCCTCTGTGCGGCATCTCGCAGCTGACGTTGTGCACAGACTTTGGCACAGACGCTATGGGAACAAGTCATCAAAGCTCAAGAGGACGAAAACGCCCATGTTGCCAAGATCAAACAGACCTTTGCGAGCAAACGTGAGCTTGCGCCCATTCGATCGATGTTGCTCTGCTGATGATATCTACAGTCAACAAGCACGAAGTCGAGCTCGAGATGATCCGCAAGCGTTTGCACGCCGTCAAGGCCGCAGCCCGGGGCAAGGTGTGTTCTGTCCTTCCTTCCCCCGATCCCCATGCGTGCGACCACTCTGACCGGTTTAGGTGGAGCAGCTAACAAACCCCGAAACGATTGCACGATACACCAAGAAGGCTACGGCCGACGCATTGCGCCAAAGTCCTTGAACGGTGTAAGCGATTCGTCTCGAGCGTCGTCCCCTGCGCAGCGTTTCAAGTTGTACACGATCCCTGACATGCATCCTACTGTTGAGATGCGTGGGCAAGGAGCTCTGCCGCACAGACGGTAGGTGCAAGGAGATTTCGGTCGCAGAGAGACCGCGCTGCAATATAACATGCTTCCCAGAGCATCATATGGACAGTAAGATAGACATGTCATCAGGTATGATCAGATATCGACAACGGTCGTGCAGATGTACAAAGTGTCGTGAACAGTTAGCTCGGTCATTGGATCTCCCTCACCCCTGTCGCTCCCTACGCGCAACGCTATACGGTCGATGCCGTTCACTGCGTCTTCACTGACGCCCCCTTGGCATTGCGAGCAGCCGCCCGTTTCTTGGAGATCCGACCGGCCGCTGACTTGACCTTGAAGGGCTTGCCGATGATGTTGGGTGCAGAGACGACTTCGGCACGGGCGCCGGGGACAGGTTTGGTAGCCGATGTCGACGCTTTGGACGTCGTGACGGGTACCGCGGTCTACTTGGTGACGCGGACGATCCCAGCTTCGGCTTCAAGTCTCTGCAAGACCTCGTTACTGGCGTACACGGCGCTGAGCGTGTCACAGAACGCGCCATACGTCGAGTCGTCACCGGCATCACCATACACGATCTCGCGCAACGCCTTGAGCTGCACAACGTTCTCCGGCTGCATCATGCAGAATTGCAGGCGTTGCCAGAACTTGCCAGCACGGGCGTACTGGGCCAGGTCGGGACGACCAAGATCCTCGAGCGCTTTGGCGTAGGCGACCTCGTTGGGACCGAGGTCATTGTCGCCGTCTCCGAAACGGTGACGATCGACGAGGCCGTATGGAGCGGCGAACGCTTCGGCTTTGGAGACAGTGTGCGCCCTGACCATTCGTCAGCGGAGTCGAGTCACAGAATATGCACGACAACTCACCACTCCCAGTCCAAGACGGCTGCCAAGTTGTGATCCTCATTGACAAGCCATTGAGCCACCCTGTCGTCGCCGTGCTTCAGGTAAAGCCCTGCGTCTTCCCACATGTCCGCTCGACCCTTGACTATGTCGCGCAGCCACAGCTGGACGACATACGCGCGGGATGGGAAGCGTCTGTATTGACCGCGTTCGATGTTTGACAGGGTGGCATTGATCCAGATGGCGTAACGCTCGCCGCTCGATTTGATCGGACCCTTGATGAACTCTGCGAATTTGACGGCGTTGAAGCCTCGACTCCAGATGGGACCGAGCTCGTAAGTTTGCGCCGGGCCAGAAACGAGACTGCCGACTCTGTCGAAAGGGTGCTGCGATAATTGCACGTAGAATTGTGCGACTTGGTGGACGATCTTGTCGATGTTGGCTTGGGTCAAGCCTGCTTCACCAACTGTCAGGTCTGGGCACTTGGTACCGTTGATAGCTTCGACAAAGATGAAGGCGATTTTCTCGGGCGGTGCCGCTGCGCTCGATCAGCACGGGCATTGAAGCATCCTACCGCACATACCTGGGGACAAGATGGGCGTAAACGCCTTCGGCACTGGGAGACCCATAGTGTTGAGGTAGTTCATGGTCGCAACCTCACTGTTTCGAAACTCCAGATCGATACCCTGCAAGTCGCACTCGGCATCGATGCTGATCCGAGCATACCACATGACACTGTCGGCAAAGACTATCGGAATGTGACAGTGCCGACCTCCCCCGAGATACGTGTTGTAGTCGGCTGGGTGGTACACAGCCGGTAACTCTGAGATCTCGGGTCGAAGAGCAGCCGCATACGCTGCCAAGTCGACCTGCCTGGCGCGGATATATAGGTCGTGGAGCTACCGGTCAATGGCGAGAGCTTCAGGCAACAACGCACCTGCTGTCCCCAATCATCGTCTTCATCAGGCTGAGCTACTTTTAGCAATCTATCATACAGTGGGTTACAGGAGGACGTACCAATGCCATTGTGCTGATGAAGTCGGTCAGGCCGTCGGCGCAAGAAGGACGCCTGACACCTAGCAAGCAGCTAGCCCACGCTTAGCACCAAGCGTGGCACTTCCCTGCGACAGAATTGTGGCGACTTGCGACCGCGCTTCTCGAGCACAGCATACACGCAAGCAGACAAGCCACACAGAACCGATTCATCAGTCCGAAAAGGCCCGCATAAGCCTGCATAGTACCAACGTGTAGTGATTGTTCCACTCGGATGGTCAGGATGGGCAGCTCATCGCCGAGCGCAGCGCCGAGAGGAGCGGACGGCCATCTCATCAGCTGTCGAGCACGACTATTAGTGATCTCGGCCCATGTGTCTCTGCTAATGCGGCTCGACGACGCACACTCTCGATGAGACAAACGCGGACTCCCTCAAAGCTGCCAAGCTCTTAGGCAGGCGCAAAACCAGCGAACGATGCGTGATCTCATCCGCTATCGTTCGACCCGCTCATGGCAAATATCAAATCATCATAGTGTAGGTAGCGAGTCGAGTGCTACGAGGACAAGCGTCAGGTAACTGACGCACGAACAGAGTGTTTGAGTCCAAATACTGCTTCCACTGTGTGGAGAAGTCCAGACTGGCTGAGTGGTTTGCGAGAATCGTATGTCATGTAGCGAGCTCGTTGGGACGCGAAACTGATCCTAACAAAGACCGAGGCGGGGCCAAGACGCCCCTCTTCCTCTGCGCGGAGCCTAATTGCAAGAACTACACCAAGCCAAAGCGCTCTGTCTGCCGCATCCGTGCGTATCGTGGTCACCAAGCAGGCACGGCGGACACGAGATGCAGACCAGAAAGCACGCGCGTGAAGCTTTGCTTCCCTCGCACCTGTGTCGTCTGTGATTCATTTGTCCTTGTAAATAGCTGTCGATGTCATCCTTTGTCCACCAATTACCGCCTCGCGCTGCGAATCGCACACGCTTCGTTGTCGTGCGCGCGAAGGCGTCATTCAGCATGCTGACATCACTGCATCTTTGTTCCGCCTGTCGCTGACCACAAGTATGACTGCTGCCCTCGCCCATCGATCTCAGCAGACATCCCGCGCTCAGGTCACTCAAATGATGTGTCAGTGACGTGTGCGACGCGTCTTAAAGTCAACAAGCGTCGTGCACCATCCACAACGTCGATAGCAGCTCGGCATCAAGCTTGGTAGCAACCACACGCACCAGGAAGGCGCACAGCCCGCAGACAGGTCCCCACGAGTCACAGGGATCTCGCACACTTCAAGATGAGGATCGAAGAGCTCATCCTCGAAGGTCCGTCAGCCTGTTTGGCTCGGGATGGCAAGCTGACAGCCGGCAGGCTTCAAGTCGTATCCTGTGCGCACCACCATCACAGGTCAGTATAGTCGATGATTGACCAGTGCCTGGACGGACGGCTGACTGAACAGGATGGGACCCTTCCTTCAATGCCATCACTGGCTTAAACGGTTCGGGCAAGTCGAATATCCTCGATGCCATTTGTTTCGTACTGGGCATCACGAACATGACTCAGGTCAGTGAGACGGATACCAGCGAGGTACCATGCTGACACTGTCGCAGGTTCGAGGTGAGCGCACAGCTAGAGAGTCAAGCAGCAAGTGTTGAGATGACCAGCCAACAACTTGATGGACCTCATTTACAAGCGGTATGTCCATTGCGCCAAGTTGCGCGCGACCAGAGCTGATGCGACTTCAGTGGCCAAGCAGGCGTCACCAAAGCGTCCGTCACCATCGTCTTCAACAACCAAGATCGCTCCACCAGTCCCGTCGGGTTCGAGAACACGGCCCAGATCACCGTCACACGGCAGGCGAGTCCTGTGCCACCTTTGCACAAAGTCACAGCTCACACCCACAGATCGCCGTCGGCAACACGTCCAAATACCTCCTCAACGGGCACAAATCAACGCTTCAAGCGCTCCAAAACCTCTTCCAATCCGTCCAGCTTAATATCAACAACCCAAACTTTCTCATCATGCAGGGCAAGATTACAAAGGTGCTCAACATGAAGCCGCAGGAGATTTTGGGCATGGTCGAGGAGGCTAGTGGGACGCGCATGTTTGAGGATCGAAAGGAAAAGGCGTGGAAGACGATGGCTCGTAAAGAGAAAAAGGTTGAGGAGCTTGCATCGGTCAGTCCGCATCGCGACGCTTGTCGAGCTGTGTAGCGTACTGATGAACTGTAGCTACTGCGCGAAGAGATTGAGCCCAAGCTCGAGAAGCTGAGGGAGGAGAAGCGATCGTACCTGGCTTACCAGAAGGCCACGTCCGAGCTTGAGCGCCTCACTCGCCTCGTAAAGGCTTACGAGTGGACGTTGGCCGTGCAGAAAGTCGCAGCGGCCGCCAAGGAGATAGAAGAGCGACATAGTCAAATCAAGGCTGCACATCGCGATTCGGCCGCCTTCCAAGAAGAGCACGGGCGGATGGAGAAGGAGGTTGTGGACATTCAGAAGCGCAGAGACAAGGTCGGTCGGCGCTGAGATCTCCGCTGGCTCGCCGGTGCTGATGCAGTCACCCGCAGGAGCTCGCCAAAGGCGGCAAATTTCAAGCTTTGGCCGATGCGGTCGCTGCTCTCGAGCGCGAGGTCGTCAAGCTGCAGACTCAGCTCGAGATCAAGGCGAGCACAGTGGCAGACGAGGCCAAGCGGTTACAGGGTGCCAAGAAGGCGGTCGAGGAGGTGTGTGCCTTGCCTTCCTTTTCGCGCAGAGCAGAGCTGACAATCCTCAGCTGTCGGCGACAACTGACGCCAAGCGCAAGTCGACGGCCGACGAGAGCGCTGCGTTTGCCGAGTTCAAGGCTTCGTACGATGCCTCTGCGGCCGAAGTTGCCAAATCTGAAGAACTGCTGCAGACGCTGCTCACTGGCCTGTCGTCGTCTGGTAACGGTGAAGACGAGGGCGCAGGCGGCTACATGGGCCAGATTGCCGATGCCAAGGCTGCCTCTGCGGCTGCAGGGACCGAAGCTGAGCAGGCCAAGATCAAGATCGGACTGCTCGAGCGCGAGATCAAGGAGAAGGAGCCGCGCGCGAAGAAGGCTGCCAAAGAGGGCGAGGGCCTCACACAGGAGCTTGCAGCAAAGGTCAAGCAGCTCGAGAGCTTGCGAGGGAAGATTGGTGGCGGGGGTTGGGATGAGGGACGAGAGAAGGAGTTGCTAGAGGGCAAGGCGGAGCACAGCACCAAAGTGGCCGAGCTTGCCGAGGTGAGCTGACACGCTCTGCAAGCAGCAATCATTGCTGACATCGCAGCAACGAGACGCTCTCAAGTCCCGCCTGGCTGCCATCGATTTCGCCTACTCGGACCCATACCCCAACTTTGACCGGTCTAAAGTCAAGGGCCTCGTTGCGACTCTGATCGATCTCGATGAAGCAAACTTCAAGAGCTCGACGGCGCTCGAGATCTGTGCCGGTGGCAAGCTGTACAATGTTGTCGTCGACGACGAAAAAGTCGGCTCGGCGTTGCTCGATAAAGGCAAGCTGCGGAAACGCGTCACCATCATCCCACTCAACAAGATCAATGCGTTCAAGATGTCAGCCGAGGTACGTCATACATCCTGCGTAGGAGCGGAACGTCGCTGATGATTGGCAGAAACTGACAGCCGCGCAAAGAATCGCACCTGGTAAAGTCAACCTGGCGCTCAACCTTGTCGGCTACGCGGACGAAGTGTCATCTGCAATGGCCTATGTGTTCGGCGACATGCTCATCTGCAATGACAAGGAGAGCGCGCAGCAAGTCACGTTCAACAAGGCCGTCGGCGTCAAGTCGGTCACGCTCGATGGTGACGTGTATGACCCTTCTGGAACCCTCTCTGGTGGTGCTGCACCTAGCGGAAGCGGTATGATTGTCAAGGTGCAAGAGCTCAAAGCGATCGAAAAGCAGGTCGAGCACCACAAAGCTGCCCTAGCCAAAATCAATACCGAGCTCGCGGCGGCCAAGTCGGCCATCGACGCGTTCAAGAAGAACAAGCGCGAGTTGGATCTGAAGGAGCACGAAGTGCGGCTGTTGCAGGAACAGGTCGAAGGCAGTAATGCTGCCAAGGTTGGTCTTGACAATCATATCACATGCATGTGCTAATGGTTTACAGATCATTGCCGAAGTCGATGCCACCAAGGAGTCACTAGGCCAGCTCAAAGAGATCGTGGCCGGTGCCAAGGAGAAGCAAAAGGCTGCGTCGGCCGAGTGCAAGCGTCTTGAAAAGGAGATGGCCGACTTCAAGAACAACAAGGACTCCAAGCTGAATGAGCTAAGGGTGTGTCAGGTGTGGGCACATGCGCCGAGCTCACGCAATGACATAGGCCACCATCTCGACGAAGAAGAAGGAGTTGGCCAAACGGACAACTGGGCTCAAGACGCGCCAGAAGGAGGTCCAGACGGCCGAACTGGAGCTTGGTAAGCATACGCGGCGACTGAAGTATTACAGCTGACGTTGGGGCAGAGCAACTCGAAGCCGATTGCGAGACAGCGGCGGCCGAGATCGTAGAGATCGAGGCGACCGTGGCGAAGGGTCAGAAAGAGCACGCCGCTCTTGAGAAGAGCTTGGCAGCGCAAAAGGTGGGTGATGTCTTGCATTGCTAACATGATACTGACCCGGACGTAGAAAGACCACGCGGTAGCCGAGAGCAAGCTCAAGGCTGAACGAGCCGTCCTGACAGCGTTCGATGAAGAGCTTGCCGACCTTGATCGCGATCTCAAGGCCAAAAAGCAAGAGATCGCCGATGCCGAGCTCTCGCTTAAGAAGCTCGAACATGATGTCGGCTTGATCGTCAAGGACAAGTCGACGTCAGAGGGCATCAAGTCAAACCTTGAAGCGCAATTCACCTGGATCGTTGACGAGAGCAAGTGGGTGATCGCAATCGACATTGACCTCAAACACTGCTGAAGGTCTTGGTAGATTCTTCGGCAAAGCAAACACGCACTATGACTTTGACGGCGTCAACTTGCAACAAGTCCGTGAGAAGACGCGTGAATTGGAAGCCCAGCAGAAGGGAATGGGCCGCAAGATCAACACCAAGGTCATGAACATGATCGACAGGTGAGTCGTGTTGATCGTTGCTGTTCCTGCTGACCGCCATCAGTGTGGAGAAGAAAGAACAGAGCTTGACAAAGATGATGTCCACGGTCATGGGCGACAAGGGCAAGATTGAGCAAACGATTGCAGAACTCGATCGGTACAAGCGGGATGCGCTCATGAAGACGTGGGAGAAAGTCAATGGGTTGGTCGGATCACGATTAACTGGGTCAAAGCTGACTCGCATCAGCGACTTTGGCAACATCTTCACCGAGCTTCTGCCTGGCAATTTTGCCAAGCTTCAGCCTCCAGAAGGCCAGGACCTGACCGAAGGCCTCGAGGTCAAGGTCCGGCTGGGATCGGTGTGGAAAGCGAGCTTGACAGAGCTGAGTGGCGGCCAACGGTACGCGTCCCTTTTGTTCGTCTGCCGTGACTGAGACTAATCTCGACGCAGATCTCTGATCGCACTGTCGCTGATCATGTCATTGCTGCAATTCAAGCCGGCCCCAATGTACATTCTCGACGAGATCGACGCAGCTCTCGACTTGCAGCACACACAACACATTGGCCAGCTGTTCCGTAACCGCTTCAAGGGCTCGCAGTTTATCGTCGTCAGTCTCAAGGAGGGTTTATTCACCAATGCCAATGTTCTCTTCCGAGCGCGCTTCCGCGATGGGACAAGGTATGTCCAAGTGCTGTCCCAGTCTGATCGCTGCTGACTATCTTCACAGTATCGTCGAGGTCGGTGGATAACGTGTACAACGCAGCGATCACTGATATATCACAGCGTACTGCTCACCGATCCGCGTCGAGCGAGGATAAGGAGAATGTCTCACCCAGCGTCTCGCGAAGCCGAGCTGCGCCTGCTGGTCGGAATCGAACGGCGTTAGCGGTACGGTAGGGATCCTTGGAAACAAATTCGTGGGGTCTGTGCTTGTAGATTGTATCATCTCTTGTCGACATGTACAGAATATGTTGGGTTCTCACAGTTCATTCACATCAACAATGCTCTCATCGCTATGCCAGTATGCTACACTTCAACTTGACCTTTCATTCACCGAATCCTCACGTCCAAGAAGGCCATCCAACGGACTGCCGTGGTCAGTACAGTCTTGCTGAATTTGCGAATGCAGACACACGGTGATATGCGTCGCTCACCATCGGTCCGCCTTGGCCCGCTTCTCTGCACGAGTCTGCATCACTGTACGCCCGGGTTAGCATCTGGTCGTTACTCGTCACAGCGACGCACTCATCCGCCTCGCTTCAAGTGTCAGATCCGCACTGGAGGCCGAGGGCTGACGATCTAGGATCTCGCGCATCTCTGACCCGCAGTTTAGTCCCCGTGCCCGCGGCTAGACGGCCAGGACAGACAACTCACTTCTATCTGATGCCTTGGGCGAGGGTGTCTCGTACCGTGCCGGTGCTTCGTTGAGCCGCTATTGAGACACGTTAATTCATCTGTTGGTGCCGGAGAGGGAGAACGCACCATCTCCCACGACTGCCGCAATGATGCCACTTTCCCTCCCCCTTCCACCATCGTCAAAGGCCTTCCAAGGTCGAGCGCGCCCCTTCCACTGCCCCTTCCATGCTGACCCGGACTCAACACGATCGTCGCCGTAGCCGAGGTCGACCGACTTCGAAGATGCAACGGCGAGACTTTCAACGCCGTCATCTCGACACCCTCTTCCGTGCCAGCCTCATCATCTTCTGAATCGAGATCATGGCCTAGCGACCAGCCTTCGACGTCTTGCAGCAGTTGGTCGATGGCGCCGCCGATACTCTGCCGCGATTTGAGCTTGGATCGAGTGCGGGCGACGGGGTGCAGGTTTTGGCGTAGTGGTGAGATGACGAGATCATCCTCTTCGTCCGATGCTAGCTCGTCTTCGTCGTTATAAATAAAGGTGTTAGTCGCAGGGGAAGCGTGGACGATCATGGTATGACGGGATGAACTGTTCGGCAAAGAATCGTCAAAGTCGATAGAGGGTGGCCGCAGGTCGTCAAGTGTCTCGTCCATCTGCGCATCCGAGGCGCCATACGAGTCATCGTACTGGGGCCGCGCCGTCATCGACGCGCTAAACGCTCTCGGGAAGTCTGGCGTGGCCGCGTCTGCATATGATACAGCGGTCTCGACCGCAGACGATGCGCTGATCGCAGATTTGCCAACTCCGAAGCGCAAAGTGGCGCTCGGGACGTTTTGCGCTGCGCCTAGCGCTTCACCGAGTTCTTGAGGCGAAGCCTGAGCGCTCTCGGGCGCCACATCCACATGGACGGGCACCGCTTTACGTCGCGTCACGCGCCCACGATACGCCCTGACGATTTCAGCGGGTTCGTTGATCGACTTGACACGGATCGTGGCCCGGGCGGCCGGAGTCGGCGATTCCAGCGTCGCAATGGCGTCGAGTGTGCAGTCAGGCGTGTCGGAGCTGAACATGGGCTCACTCTGGTCGGCCGAATGATGGTTGGTGTTTGAACTGGAAGCATTCATCGAGGCTGAAGACCGCCGCTTGATGCGCGATGTGGGTGAAAGTGAAGCGGCTTGTTGCACTCTTGCGCCGACGGGACTTGGACTGGGAGACCGCTGTGGCAGTACATTGACCGCCACGGTCGATCGCTTCGCTCGACTGGGTGTTGAAGGCGGCGAATTGCGAAACAGGTGGTCAAGCGAGTCTTCCAACAGCCAGACAGGGACCCGGTTAGCCGAGATCGACGTCGACAGTGTCGTCGTCTGTTTCTGCGGCGAGCTAGCCAATATCTGTACGAGCTGCGGGGTGCTGCCGAGGCTCGCGCTGGATGGGCTGCGCGCCAACGGGGTGCAGATGTTTGGTACTGATGAACGCCGCCGAAGATGTGCCATGAATCGAGATGCGCGTTTGCCGCTGCCGCCGTTGCTACTGCTGATGTGACTAGAGGCGGGGGTATACGATGTCGATGAGCCGCCAGAGGCACCTGGCGAAGTCCAAGCGGCTGATGCCGGCGTGGACGTCGCCAATATAGAATCATTCGCGAAATGCACCTTGCCGGGCGTTGATATGCTCTCACAGCTTGCATGATGCGTTTCGGGTGATGGAGCGGATGAGCGTCTGTAGCTGCTTGGGATCACGGGCGACTTGTCGGGCGATGGCGTAGGTGATAGGTGCATCATGGAGTAGGGTGAGTCGAAGCGAGGAGACGTGTTGGTACTGGCTGTGATGGTTGGAGGGGGTGTAAGCGGCATGTCGGTTTCGCGAGGATGCCGGGCGAAGGGTAGGACTGGACTGGCTGGGGAGTACGTTGCGGCAGACACGCTTGCTGGGGATCTCTCCTTAGATACTGGACATGTCACCCTTGTCGCAGATGTTAGTCCATCGCTACTCACCAGGTGTGAACGTGACATCATGGCCAACCTCTATCACTGGTCCCAGGCCCGAATCCTCTAGTGGTGCTTGTGTTCTTCCCCACACATGCCGACGCCCATGAGGCCCACTCAACACATCCACACTCGCTCTCCCGTATCTTAGCCCGTCACCCTGACTATTCCGGTTCGTAGCTCCCCACGAGTCATACCCGCGTTCGACGACCGACGCTGGCCGGCTGTTGCTGCGGCTCGATTTCGACGAGAGTGAGAGCGAGATGCTGGACAGGAACCGGGTGAGCGATGAGCGAGACTCGGACCTTGACGAGTCTGAGCGGTGTAGGAGGCGCATGAGGGATGATCAAGGTGGCATGTGATGGCCGATTTTCAAGAAGGAGGATACCAAGTTGACTTTTTGGTGCGCGGTGGCGAAAGAAAGCAACCGCGCGTCAATGGCGGTCCGGTATGATTACGTAAGCACACAGCAGTGGCGGTTGTTAAATGTAGGCTTGGATTGGTGAGATACATCGCTGCCGCTGCGCGGCAGTTTTCACTCTACAGTAACGCCGTATCGCTGCTCTAACCCCTCTGGTGCTCGATCTCTCCAACAGCAGTGACAAGAGGCCACATCACGAAGAGCAACGGCTAGACGGGCAAGAAGACCAGGAGCCGCTGCAGAAAGAGCATACGGAACTCGTTCTGCCGGACAAGGGATTCAGACCGGGCGGGACTAGTCACACGAAAGCGTGCTCCGCTTGCGTGTGAAGTGCCGGACGCCCGCAATTCGAAAGGTAGCCGCAGCACTGCACCCGACTGAACCACCCTCTACGACGTCATGAGCGTACTCACGACCAAAGAGTCTCGTAGGCAGACCGGGAGATACAATGGTAGCAACGCACTCCGCGCTAAGCTCCGGCCGCGCCAAATTGAAAGGTTGTGAAGGTCAAAGGACGGTGGAAGCTTATAAGCTCGACCCGTCAGTCGCAATCTGACAAGCTCCCTGTTATGGACTGGGTTCCAGACTACTACATTGACGAACACGGCTATCTCGTCACCACGGACGTTCAGACCATCGTGCCCACGCATTCCGGCATGCCCGGCGAAAGCGGATATGACGAGCGCGATCGCCGTGACTGGGAGGTTGACATCATTAGCGACCCGCCAGAGCCCCAAACGCGCAAATCAGCTGGCTCCGGTACGGTAAAGGAAAGGAGCTCAACCACTGTTCAAGGCAAACGTTGATTATACCGTGCGCGTGCGCCAATACAGTAACGCGAGGATTGCACTCGAATCAAAGTCATGTATATGAAAGGAGCTTGTGATCACCCAGTATTTCAGCTCCCGCAAAGTCCTTGATATATCCTTTATTTCAGCCACTATCTGACACCTATATAACTGTCATAGTCTCGCGCGCAGCAGCTTTAGAGTATTATCTTCTGCAAAATGCCTCTCGTTACAACGAATGATACCCTTTGCTTCGACAACTACGAGCCTTATCAGGATGAGAAGACAGGGGAATGGGTCACTGGCTCTTGGATCAACACAGAGACTCCTACTAACAACCAGCTGGAGGAGCGCAGACAGTTGGACGAAGAAAAGAACGTCAACACCAACCCGCCCAAGCCAAGTAGCGCGTCATCTACTAGCAGCTCGTAGACGTCGTCTTGCAGATGTGTAGCGCGGTACATAGTGACATCAATGCACGAACTGTGGTTACGATCCCGGTCGCGTCATGCCTTTGAGCCGTCTTAGCTTGCGGAAGTCGTTGCGATGCCAACGCTACATGGTATTGGGGCTGTCGTCGCTCACCCAGACTATATGAAGAGACACCAAGCCAGCATGTGGTCTAATGCTACAATCAGCATATTGCGCTACATGGTCTTCTTGGAAGCCCGCGTAACGCACAAGTGACTTTGCTCCGTTCGCACGGGTGGCTTTATTGGTGCTGCACAAGCGCACCGACGACCCCGACAAACGAGGCTCACAGGATGACCAATCTTCGTGAAAAGAGCGAGTGTGAATGCGAAGCTGACAGGTCATCGAGAAGGCCTGGGTAACAAGTTAGAAAGGAACAGACTGAGCTCACTTCGCGCTCAAAGGGTTGCGCACTCAGTCCTGCTCAGCCAGATCCGCTCGCACTCACCCCAATGGTTCAAAAGACCCTTCACGACTCGGGTCACTACAACCAACCCACTGATCAATCGCAGCATCATGCCTCTCGTCACCAAGCAAGACCCAGAGAGATTTGACCCCCACGAGAAACAGGAAGACACTTCTTCCCGGAACGGTGTCACAATCTGTGGGGGGTACCAAAATACGATGACTCCAACTCCAGAAGGATTGGAAGAGCGTAGGCGACTCGAGGATGAAGTTTACATCAATGGCCGTCCATTGACAGACGAGGAGCTCCAGGGTAGCTCCTAGGGGTGCATTGTACAGCGGTGTGGTAGCGCATAACGCAGCGTGTGCCTCTCCTTGCGTCAGCAATGCCAGTTTCTATCATCTTGTGCGCTCGAATGACGTGTGCGTGAAGAGGGGACATGCGTTCGTGTTGGGACTTGGCTTGGTCACAGGGCGAAATAGGACTATACCAGCAAATAACCATTACCACTGGCGTGGTAATTGTACCCTTTTGGGTCAGTGATAACTCAGTTGACTTTGCCGGCAACTCCTTCACACTCTCCCAGCGCCGCCGTTGCGCGTAGCCGTCAAGCGCAACTCAACCATTTGCAGCGAGCCTGGTTGGCTCTGTCCAGCCGGAAACGATCAAACGCTACGTGTCCGGACTGCGGTGTGTCCCGCCGCGAGCCACCACTCGCCGCCGAATCCCGTATCTCCCAACTCCTTCGCTAACCCCTCTGTCTCTCCCGCCTGGGCCGTAACAGCCGCCTAGAGCTTTCAGCGCGCGCACGCCGACAGACGCCGACGCGCAAACTTGACCGTCGGTCGATTGTTGGAAAATCACTGGCTGGGATTCGACCGTCGGTCGGGCGCGTTGAAGCCACGACGCCTTTACGTCATTATCGAAAATCGACGCCCGCCATACCTATCAGTTCATGGTCTCTTTCCAAGCATGCGGTTCCTTCGATCTAGCCACACGCGCCTCGTCTTGGCGCTCGAATCCTCCGCCGATGATGCATGCGCTGCGCTTGTAACGTCGTCGCGGCAAATCCTCGCCAATGTCGTCTGCAAGCAACACGATATCAATGGTGCGGCTTCATCTGCTGTCGAGCATGCCCGAGTGCTGATAGAGTCAAGCAAAGTACGGCGGAATACATCCTATCAAGGCGCAGGATGCCCATGCTCGCGATATGGTCAGCTTGATAAGCTGTGTCCGGGCGGCGCACTGACGTCGAACCCAGCCCGAAGCTATCCGACGGGCGTTAGCTGAAGCCAAAGTTGGGCTGACTGATATCGATGCTGTAGCATATACACGAGGACCAGGGCTGTACGGCTGTCTCAGTGTCGCCGCCTCCAGTGCACGCGCGATCGCCGCAGCGACGGGTAAACCGATATGGGGCATTCATCACATGGTCTGTAGGTCGCATTTGCTGTGACGACACTGACACCCGCAAGCAAGCTCATACCCTAACACCGTTCCTCACTGAATCCGAGCCACCACGATATCCCTTCCTGTCATTACTCGTTTCTGGCGGTCACACCATGCTCGTTCTCGTCAAAGCCCAGGATGATTTCCGGATAGTGACTACCAAGCTCGACAACTCGATAGGGTAAGTCAATCGTGTTCTTGAAACCGATGCTGATGTGACAGCGACGCATTCGACAAGATTGCTCGCCTGCTCATGCTCCCGCATTCACCAACGCTCGGTCTTGGCGCCCAACTGGAACACTACGCCTCCCTCCCTCCACTCCCACCCTTTGACACATCTCCACTTCCCGCGATCCGCCGACCCCTCAGCACCAATAACTCCGTCCGCCAGCTAGCCTTCTCGTTTGCAGGTCTTATGAGCTCGACCGAGCGGATCCTCTCAAAGCACCATCGGAATCTAAAACTGCAGGTTCCTGAAGTACTCCAGCGGGAGATGTCGCGGTTGTTCCAGGCTAGCGCTGTCGGTCATGTCGTCGACAAGGTCGGGATGGCGATCAATCAACTGAGGGACAGAGAGGGGATCAAGGAGGACGCGTGGGGCGGGCTCGTAGTCTCTGGCGGTGTGGCTTGCAACCAGCATTTGCGAGCCGGGTGAGCTAGTTTTCACGCCGACAACTGCAAGTTGATGTATCTCAGTTTGCAAGAAATGCTCGGCGGCCGGAACGCAGGCAAGGGTATGAAGCTCTTCTACCCACCACTGGAGCTATGCACTGGTACGTCATCCCTTGATCCATCTTCGCCCTTCAGTGACTGATAACCCAGATAACGCTGCGATGATCGCGTGGACTGCACTTATGCGGATGCGGCTCGAGGGCGAGAAGGGTGACCCAGACGATATACCTTTGAGGCCAAAATGGTCGCTTGAGGACTTGTATAATGACTTGCCTCGGTGATGTATCAATGGTATGTCGTGCGGAGATAACAACACAGCAGGAATATGCAAGGTCAACAGGGTGTGACACTACCGTGCTGCATTCATGCTGAAGTCTTGATGATCATTTAACGCCACTTATATATGCGTTCTGAGTAGTATAGTGGCTAGTACGCTCGCTTGTCACGCGGGAGTCCCGGGTTCAATTCCCGGCTCGGAAGTTTCCTTTTTGCCAGCGTCTTTTTGCTGGATATCCATCTCATGTGCTTATCGGGTTCATCTGGTGCAGTCGCAATCACTTTGTGCAGTCTGGAAAGACCAGTCAAGTCTCATCGGTAGTACATCGGATCTATGTCACACACCCTCTCTACATCCTCGAGGTATCCCTGCCCAACAACATTGTCGCCGTCCACCTTACCATCAAGTTGAACTTTGTGCGCAGACTCAAGCTTGAGAGCCAGTAGTATGACCGCCAGGCAAAGTATGCGAGCCGCCCGGCGCCACTGACACCTGATGGGAGCTGGATGAGGGATTGGTTGCCGCCGATGCTTGTCATTGAGCCTGGGTGGTGTCAACTTCCTTGTAGGGAAGGATGGGGGCGATGCTCTGCTGGGACAGTTGACTCGAACGAGTTGAGAAGGCGGGAGTGAATGATGGTGGGGACTGACCGAAATGCTTGTATTTGAACGATTGCTCTGGCGTGGCCAATTTCCCTGATAGCAGCTGCGCTAGGAAGACTCCCTGCTGATTCGCGACCTAAATGGTGTCAGTTGCAGTGTATCAGCGACAGCGACTGTATCGACCCACCTGTGCAGTTGCCGGTAACGGGTTGCCTTGGATCTGTGCGCAGTCGCCTAGCGCAAACACGTTTTCGACCGGTTTGTGGTCTTTGGAGCGGATGACTTGCATCTTTTCATTTGTCACGAGCGCATCTTTGCGGTCCTTGCAGAGACCTTTGAGCGCTTCGTTGAGTGGGGACGCTTTATTGCCTGTGGACCAGACGATGAGGCCTGTGCGCACTGCCGAATGTCAGTGGACGTGACGCAAAGGGCGCAAGACGCACTCTCGCCATCTTGTTCCGTCACGATCCCATCTCTTTTCACTTGTAGGATCTTGCGAGACGTCAAGACATCGATCCCCTATCGATCCCGCTCATCAGCTGTCGTTCCTTTAGCTAGGACACACGCACGTTGCGCTTGAACTTTTGCGCCGCATACTTTGCCAAGCCCTCATCGAACGTGGACAGGATACTTGGGGCCGCATCGACGAGCTTGATCTTGACGCGTGGCGCGTACAGAGGGTATAGCTTTTTGAATTCGGGCGAGCGAGAGAGATCGTGGAGCTCGGCGGCTAGTTCGGCGCCGGTCGGACCGCCGCCGATGATTGTCCAGGTGAGCAGGGACTCGCGCGTCTCGTCAGAGAGACTGAAGGTGTCAGCGGGTGCGTGACGTTATGGGCCTGGAAGGGGAGGGACGTACGTCGGCCAGCCGGCTGCGTCCATGAGCTCATAGATTTGATAGCGGATGGCCGAGGCGCTTTCAATGTCACGCAGAAAGCTGTGATGATCAGTTGGCCGACGGTCGCACGGCAAACCAACTGACTACGCATGCTCCTTGACGCCCGGCGTGCCAAACGTCTGGTTGTAGCATCCCGTTGCAATCACCAATTGGTCATACCCCACCTCGTGTGCCTCGAGGTCCCACTCGTCCGCACTCGGTCTCGCATCCCGCTGCTGGTCCTTGACTAGCGGATCGCGTCCTCGAGTCGGCGGCGCAGACGCAGGGATACACCTCACGACTTGACGCTCGAGGTCAATGTTTTCTGCCCAGGCGTGGTAAAAGTTTACGTCTGCTGCCGAGCGCAGGGGCTCGGTGATGTCGCGAAAAGTTAGGGCGCCGGCGACTGCGCTGGGGAGTAGAGGCGTCGTGACAAAACTGGCCGAACTGCTGATCGAGATGATGTTGTACCGTGACTTGCGAGGTGAGCGGCAGACAGAGGGAGGCACGGACGCACCTTGTCGACGTGGGTGATAAAGTTGTATCCTCCCCAGCCTGCGCCGAGCACGACGAGAGTCTCTTTGCGTGAGCTCGAGTCGGCGGCAGTAGTGGCCCGTCGGACGAAGGTCGATCGACACGGTACCAGCCGCGACGTTGATGCTCTCATGGTCTTTGTCAGCATATCTACTACAGCCTGGCCGTCTACAGTCAGTGTCCAACCTGCATCAGTCCAACTTTTTCTTGGGGCCGACGGTCAAGCGCCCACAATGTAGTGGACCTCCGTTCCGTCGCTCTCGTCATCTCCGGCCGACGGCTATCAGTCTCGGCTCACGTCTGCAAGCATTAGTGACTACAAGTTGGCATAGTGCAGGATAGCACGGTGTGATAGTACACGAGACAGGACGTGCAGTGGTCGATCACCAACTAGCATCAGTGTAGCATGACATCAGTCCATTGATGGTAACGCGATCGGCGCACCGACAATCCTTTCTTGGGACATTGCTGCTTCTCGGGCTCGTCGGGGTTTCATCAGATGTATATGGATCTCTGCCCTGATGTATGCAGCCTTTGTCATCCTACTCTGACGCCGTGCGGCTCTTTGACTGCTGCGCAGTGCAGTAACGTGAGCCGGCTCGCTCTCGTCACCGACACAAACAACGGCGCCAGTCGGTTCCCACCCTCTTGGTCGCTACGAGCTCGCTGCCGCCGTAGCAATCACCCCTCGGTCCGCACAAAGGACCCGCGTGCGTGTAGATCGTACGAGCCGCCCCGCAATGTCCCTCTTGCCAAGCTTGCCCAAACTGCCCATGCTGTCCGTGAGCGAGCCAGCGTCGCTCAAGCCCGTGGCCGGTGCACCCCTCTCGAGCCAACCCGAGCTACTGCCCGCTAGCGTGCAAGCAAAGACGACGGCGCACAAGCTCACTCGCGCCCCACCGAGCCAACTGCTCGACGCGCCGGCAAGAGCGGCACTGAGCATGCCCAACGGTTCGACATCGCACGGCCAGGCGAGGGCCATTAGGGGCGCAGGCAACCTCGGGGGCGAGGCCAAGACTCCAGAGTTTGAGATCCGCGAGGGCGAAGCGGTCGAGAGGAACGCGTACTCGGACCCCGGGTCGCGAGAGGACATTAGTGAGCAAGAACCGTTGCTGCTCGCTCCTCAACCCGTCCATCGGGGCGCGACGAGCTCGGTACCGTCTTCAAGAGCCCCGTCGCCAAGCTTCCTACGACGCATCTTTATCGATAGAGCGTCTTCTCCCTCTCAACATCTCACGCGGCCGACGTTTCCTCCCCCGTCACTCTCGACCTATTCCCCTCACCCACCGAAACCCCTCACGTTCTTCTCTCGCATCAACCTGTTCCTCCTCCAAACGACATCCTTGGTGCTCAGCACCACCTTCCTCTCCTTCGTCGTCGTCTGGGCCATTACCGCCGAACTCAAAAAGACGCTACCGGCCTGGCTCTGGCGGACGTTTGGGTGGGGCCAGAAGTTGCGAGCGTTCCCATGGGATGATGAGCAGTACTGGAAGGGCGAGGGCAAGAGAATCAGTAAAGAGCCAAGCGACTATGCTCGCCAGGTCGGGATGGATATCGAGAATCAGGTGGTGGAAACCGAGGACGGCTATCTCTTGAGGTGCGTGGTCCGGCTCGGCATGGACAACAGGAGCTGATGGACGATAGGATGCACAAGGTCATTGATCCCAATGCACGGCGTCACTCGGACGGTAGGGGTCAGTTACGGTCCCTAGTCTGAAAGCTACCCGCTCACCCCACCACAGGCGGGTTCCCAGTACTGATCTTGCACGGTCTTTTCCAGTCCTCTGGCTCGTTCGTCACCTCTGAAGACCGCAGTCTCGCTTTCTGGCTCGCAAAGCAAGCGTGCGTGCCCCACTACACCATGACGCCAGCACAGGCTGACTTGCGTAGCGGCTACCAAGTGTACCTCGGCAACACCCGCGGCGTGTTCAACATGGGCCATCGTAACTTTTCGCGCAACGATCCGCGCTTCTGGGGTATGCTCTGTCCTGCGGCAGATCAAAGTGAGGCTGACGGAAATCCACCCAGATTGGACGATCCGCGAGTTGGCAATGTACGACCTGCCCGCACTCGTAGACCACGTCTGCCGCGAGACTGGTTACGAAAAGGTACGCGTCCTCTCGCACCTTGGCAGTCTCCCGCTCAAACCGCCAGATCGGGTTCATAGGTCATTCCCAAGGCAACGGCCTGACCTTCATCTCACTCTCAATCGGCATGTGTCCCGAACTCGGCCGCAAGCTCTCCGTCTTCATTGCGCTCGCTCCTGCCGTGTATGCTGGCCCTCTTACTCACGGGTTTCCCTTCACGGCGCTGAACAAGATGGAGTGGTCTACGTGGAAGCGCTTTTTCGGAGTGTTGGACTTTATCCCGATCATGCGGTGGGCGTATGATTACGCGCCCGCCAAGCTGTTTGTGAGTTGAGCGCGGTAGGGTCAATCGAAGGCTGATCAACGACAGGCGGCGTTGGGGTAGTGAGTCTTGGCGGTGTGTTGAACTGACGGTACTGATGCTTGTTGCTTAGCACCATGTTTGCGTTCCTGTGAGTCCTGCGACAGAGGCAGTGGATCGATCATACTGATGCCGCGCCTAGGTTCTCTTGGTAAGCTCACCAAGCTTCTCGATGACACGTCCACGTTAACGCTCGCCACCACAGGACCGATACCAACTGGTACCCATCCCCTCAGTCAACCCAATCAAGACGCTAACCCTCGCAGGCTGCATCGGCGCAAGACGAAAATGTTCCGGTTCACCCCGACCCCCGTCTCATCCGCCAGTATCTTCTGGTGGTGCGGCAAAGGCGGGTTCGCAGACCGCAAGTGTACACTGGACGACACGCTCGATCGCTGGTTTGACGCTCGGTTCCCGCCATTGTCAATCTACTACGGTGGGCGCGATTACCTCGTCTTGTGTGAACCGTTGCTAGAGCGGATCAAGACCAAGGAAAAGCATGTCGAGCTAATCAAAGTCACCAAACTCGACCTCAGCGAGGTGCGCCGATCGCTCGAGGCTATTCAGGATCACGCTGATGCCGTCTCAGCACTGCGACTTTTACTGGGCAGCCGAAGCCGTCGAATGGGCATACGAGTCTTTCGTCGGTCAGTCTGCCGCCGGTCTCGACAATCAGTCTGACAGCACACAGACGATATTGAGCGCACGCGCCCACGCTACCCCGAAGAAATCGAGAACGGCGATGGCCGCCGAAGTCGCGGTGATGCCCAGGGTGACGGCCACACGCACATCAATACGAAAGAGGGCAGTGAGACTCTGATATGACGGCTTCGTGCATGTTCCGAGGCGGGGTTTGGCCGCAACACTTTAGACACGGCTGGTACTAGCTTAGTTGTTACGCTTATACATGGGTTGCCTTCATGCGGTTGCCACTGAGAGCGGTTCTGCGTTGCGTCGTGAGCGAGAAGTCAACCTCAATTGCGTCCAGCGACCGATGCAGCGCGATTGACCTCGACTCTGCACGGGTTGTGCGGTCAGACAAAAGCAATCTTCGCTATCATCGATAGCGATCGCCAAAAAGTAACTTCCGAGCCGGGAATTGAACCCGGGACTCCCGCGTGACAAGCGAGCGTACTAGCCACTATACTACTCAGAATTTGGTTGTCTATGAGTGCTATTTGTGGTCATAATCAGTCAACGTGGACCGCAAACATCCCGATCGTCGTGGAGTATCTGGGGTTCGTGGTCGATCTTTGTGTCTTGCGCCAAATTTGCAGACCCAGATGCACGGCGTCTCATACTTTGTAGAATTTCATCTCATCGTAGTCGTTCACCACTTCTGCGACCGTCTCGACAAGCCCACGGTCCTCGCCCGTGCCGTTGCATCATCATTTGCCGAGCCCACGTGCGTCACCACCTTCAACTTCTCCGACGTCGATCACCACCGGGCTGGCGGCAGGCCATGGCGAGCTCGGACGGGGAGATTGATGCCAGGGCTATTGTGACGCTTGTAGTGTTCTTCTTCGTCAGTGAGTACGCAGGCAGGTCCGTCCTCCTACGCGACTGACAGAACGTAGACGCCCTGGTCATCTTCCCACTGCGCGTTCCACTGCCGTCAAAGCTCGTCAAGAGCATACGGCGCTGGTGGGCTGGGGCGCCGCAGCATGTTACATTTGGGCTTGAGAGTGCACCTGTCTTCGGCGTTTTGCTGCTGCTTGCCTCGACATGCATTGCTGGCAGCGTCGTGCGCGCAGGCATCGTTGGGAGTGACGGTGTCCGGCCGTACGATATCATGACGCTCTTCCTCTCTTTCGCAAGTGCTTCTGTCTCAAACGCGCCTTGCTGACAATAACAGGCATACATCTCCATCTCGCTCGATTGCACTGGCCTCTTTCGCTTCCTTGCGTTCTGGGTGGCGTCAAAGTCGGGCTCGTCAGGTCGAGCACTCTACACCTATTTCTACCTCTTCTTTTCCGTGGTAGGTACGCTTGTGGGTAATGATCCGATCATCCTCTCCGGTTCGTCAGTGGCAGTCATCAGCAACTTCGGCTGATTGCTTAGGCACGCCATTTCTCGTGTACTTTACACGGCACATCAACCTTCAACCCGCAACGGCCTTCTTGTTCACTCAGTTCCAGACGGCCAATCTGGTGTCCGCTCTACTTGTCAGCTCCAATCCTACAAATCTCGTCCTCACATCCGCTTTCCACATCTCTTTCCTATCCTACTCTGCGTGGCTAGCACTGCCCGTCGTCGCTGGCATCGTCGTGCTCTACCCACTGCTCGCCTACGGTCTATTCCGCAAAGACAACATGATTCCGAGAAAGCTCGAGGCACCAAAGGTCGACCCTTGGAGTGCGTTCGTAGATCCCGTCGGAGGCATCTTTGGTGCGCTTCTGTTCACTGTCACGATCATTGCGCTCGTCGCGCTGTCGGCTGTTGGCTTGCTAGAGGGTACGGAGGGTGTGTGGACTGTAACGGCACCGGCAGCGATCATGATGCTGCTGCGTGATATCTTGCACGACGTAATCGATCGTCGACCTCAAGGTGGCGCCCCGGCGTCACCAAACCTATCGAACGACCAAGATGACGACAAACTGTCCACACAGCTTCATGCCCAGCCATCAACTGGGCTTGAGACGCCGCCAGACCCAGCCACCGATATCGCAATGCACCCAATCACCACCCCGACGTCGTCTCGCACCCTCCCAGCTACCACCCTTCCTCCATCAATCAAGCGTCCCAGCGCACTCCAACGAGCCCTGCCAACACCCAACCTTGTCATCTCACGCCTCCCATGGACTCTGCTACCATTCGCATTTTCAATGTTCATATTGGTAGAAGCCCTGCAGGCAACTGGGTGGATCAGCATCTTTGCGAAATGGTGGGGTGCTTGGGTCGACGTGTCGGGCGTTGCTGGCAGTGTGGCGTTGATGGGCTTGATTGGCATTCTAGGATGTAACGTGGGTCCTGCTCAAATCAACATGGTCATACTGACATCGCGTAGGTCTTCGGCACCAACATCGGGGCAACGATCCTACTTAGCCGTGCGTATGACCCAGCGCAGCTTGTCGACGACTGATCGGAGCACTCAGGTGTTCTACAGCAATGGGAAGCTACGACCACGACCCCCTCGTCTCGCATTCTATACGGCGCAGTCTTCGCCCTCGCCATCGGCAGCAACTATGGCGCCTACTCCTTCGTGTGCGTCATTCAACCCGATCTGTACCGTGCTGACATTACAGCTTCTCTGCATCCCTTGCGGGCCTGCTGTGGCGCGACATCCTGCGCCAGAAATCACTCATTGTCTCGCGTCTCGAGTTTATACGGTGGAACATGATCCCCGTGATCGTGACGACGGTGGTGAGCTGTCTTGTCGTGGCGGGCGAAGTGTGTATCATGTACAAAACGTGAGGGGATGCATAGTCTGTATAGAGCGTGAAATGATGAAGACGAGCGGGCATGCAAGGTATGAAAGGGCGATCGGCCAAACTCTAGTAGTCGTCATCGCCCCCGCCGTCGCTGCTATCAGACCCCGCTGCAGGTTCGCCCGGTTCGGCTGTGAGTTCGATCAGCACCCTTCCGGCAAGCCAGAAGACATGACCGACCTTCCACCGTCGCCACGAGGTCTCCACCCATGCCCACCCCCCACCCGCCCATGGCCAGGCCGGAACCAGGTAAAGGTGGAGCTTTGGCTGCTGAACCTAAACCAACCGGCTGGGGTGATGGAATCGACGTAGGCGATGAGGCGATTGCGGGTGATTCGCGCAACTTTGACGGCGCGTATGGTAGGTTTGATCGGGATGAAGCGGGCGGGGCTGTGTCCGTGTCAACTGCAAGTGTGCAAGGGGATGAGAAATGAACCGACCGGATGAGGAAAGCTTGGCTTTCTTGTTCATTGTCGCTTTGGCGGGTGATGGCCCGCGTTTCGCAGTGTTGGTCGGTGGTCTGCCTTCTACAGTGGGAATGAGTTGATCAGTAATCGGCCAGAGTGGAATCTCGGCGTGTACGGACTCTTCTTCTTGGTGGACCCATTGACGCTATCTGCGTCTGAATCACGTTCGACGTCTGCACCGGCATATGGAGATGGTGATGATCGGTCATTAGTGCCCATCCTGCAGTCCAGTATCAGCAAGTATCGTGCACAATGGCATTGACGGACTTGACTTTGGCCGCTGCAACACGCGATGCCGCTCTCCTTGACCCGCCGATCCCAAGACAGCTTGCCAGGTGCGGCGAATACCGGTTCGAGGCAATCTATCGTGCCAAGTCAGTACCAAGCTCGACTGTTGCGCATGCCTCGCCACATACCGGCCGAGCGCAGTTCAGGCACTCGAAAAAGACATTGCCGCTGCCATCTGGCTTGCCGCTGCCGCTGCCCACGCCTGTGCTCCCGCCAACGTTTGATGGCGTCCTTGTACCGTTGCTGTTGCCGTTGCCGTTCAAGCCGGCTGAGCTAGAGGAGCCGTTGCCGTTAACTTGCAGCGTTTGCGATGAGGTCGCAGAGGATGACGGGGTTGATGCGCGAGATGAAGATGCGAGGGAGGGAAGGATGATACTGTGGGATCTGCATCTATAGCAGGGTTAGCAATGCATGGTTGATGTGCAGGCTATAGCCTCACTTTGTACCGCAAGCGGCGCAAGGTACTGTCAAGCGCTTGGCTTGGCGATGAGCTTTGATGGCGGTAGTCAGCATGTGGTCTGCAAGCATGCGCTGGTAGATGTCTTCGGCCTGCCGGGCGTCAGTCTCGTAAAGTGTAGCCTGTTGTGCAACGTGCCATCTTGTCCAGCTCTCTGCCTCGCTCGTTCGACATCTTGGTGAGGTCGACGTCGGAATCAAGCTACGTGGCATGGAATGATCAGCACATATGCGCATGATCGCCTGCGTAGCTCTCACCAATCTTCCGCAAGCAAAGTGATGTCTCGACTGTCTTGACAATGACGGTATGGGAGCAAAGGAGATGGAACCCGGCTTCTACTGATCCGTTCGTGATGGGTTTGACTGATTTCTTGAAAGCCAAGCGAGTACAGACGCTCTCCCTCGCGTTTAGTGAAGCTACAGACCTCGCCGACTCGAGTTCTTGTCGACTTTGTGCTGTCGAAAGGGCAGCAGATGAAATGGCAACGATCCCAAACGCGGTCACGTGACTCGACTTGTTGCGCGAACCATCCATCTCGGCGACAGCTTCGGAGCGTTGACGACGACGACGACGACGGCAATCACAGCAGCAGCATGCCTCCTGCCCCCTCGGACCCGATAGACCATCTCTCGCTGGGCAGGAAACCGATCAAGAAGTCCAACTTTGCGTGCGAGAACTGTCGAGTACGAAAGGTGTGCGCGCCGACGTTGACTCGCGGGTAGCGCTGACTTTTGTAGCGCCGATGCGACGGCGGGCAGCCGAAATGCAAGGTTGGCAAACAAGACTAAGGAGGGTGATTGGATATTGACAGTACCGCAAGCTATGTGCACAGACTGCCACCGAGTGCTTTTACAAACGGTACGGTGTAGCGTCACTTGCCGGACAGCGACTGACTGGTCTGCACAGTCTGCCGTCACGCAAATACATTGAAGACCTAGAGCAGCAATGCGAAGAGCTGCAAGCATTCGTCGACAAGCTACGAGCAGCCAACATGGACGAGAGGCTGCGACTACTGGCGACGTTGGATCCTGCTGGCACCGCTGCTGGTGATCTAGAATCCACAACAAGATCACCGCATGCGAGTGTCAGTCCGAAGACTGAAGACACCACCGACAGCCTCGCACAAGAGTTTGCCGAGCGGGCCAAGATCTCTTCTGACGGAGAGAACCGGGTGCGTGGTCGTGTGACCTTGTGCTGCGTGGCGTCGCGCTGATCAATCGCAGCTCTCGCTTCACGGACCTTCGTCTCTATTTTACTTGGCACCACTACAGGATGAGCCGAGGCAGGAAGAGCTGGCCGAGACGACATTCACACAGGCATTGGATTTGGAGCATCAGCTCCTCGTCGAGTGGCTTGGGACCATGACGTCGTCGTCCAACTTGCCTGTTCTCAGCAACGAAGTGTGGATCTACATGCTCCGCATGCACTTTGTCTGGATCCAGCCGCTTTTCGGGTTTGTTTATCGTCCTGCTTTCCTGCGTAAGTCCCAACAAGCACGCAACAGTGTTCGCTGACAAACCCGCAATAGGTGACATGCACATGTCGCGCGGCTCAAAGTCCATGTTCTCGCCCTTTCTCATCTACAGTCTCTCGGCGCACGTCGTCCGCTACCAAGACCTCGTACTGCTCGCGGGCAAGGACAAGCCGGTCGAAGATCCGTTTCTACGACACGCCAGGCTACTAGTCTTTCCCGAGATTGAAAAGGGCAGCAAGCTATCAAGCATCCACGGTCTGTTGTTGCTGGCAGCCAAGGAGTGCTCACTGGGTCGCGTCGGGCAAGCTTGGATCTATCTGTGAGTTGAGTCCCTAACACCAAACAAAGCTGATTGATCGATCGCAGTGGTATAGCCATCAGGCACGTAGCGGAGCTCTCGTCTGTTCCTGAGTCTGACAACATCTCAGAATGGTTCAGGATCTCGGGATTCACCTTGACGGTCGCGACTCGGAAGACCGAGCGAAATTCGACGCGGATGAGCTCAACAACCGCCAGTACTCATTCTGGTCTGCCTTTACTTGGGACAAGATGATCTCAATGTATTGCGGGCGGGTACCGATGCTGCAGCTCTCCAAAGACTCGCCATCCCAAAACTTCCGTCCGTCCAAACGCTACCATCTGTGCACTCAAAGCTGATGTAAACGGCGCAGATGACCCAGAAGCGGAGAATGAAATGTGGCAACCTGTCGGCAACGGCCTTGATGGCTTTCCGTATTTCGAACCGACGAAGGCCTATGGGGCATCGAGCTTCTCGCAGCTGTGTGGCTTGGCGCGAGTCATCAACTCGATCTTGCTTTACGAGTGCGTTGCTTCCGACCCGGCGCTTGAGATGCTCATGTACGCGCAGTGCTGGCGAGGCAAATGCGCCCAAGCTCGATGATATCAAGAAGCAGCTTAGCGAATGGCGGGCGGCGATGCCTTCTTATCTGCGCCTTGATGCCGCCAAGGGGTTCTCCAAGATCCCACCGGCGCACATCATCAATGTCAAGTGAGCTCTGCCCCGCTCGACTCTGAACGGCACTGACCATCTGCGTGTAGCTGCTTGTACCACATGATCTCGTGCCTTGTCGATCGGCGAATCCAACCTGGTGCACCGAGGGCTTCAGCCGTCACGTCGGCAATGGAAATCAGTGTACTAGCACAGCTCAGCCACAAGCATTTCCGCGACCGGCAAGCCGTCTTGTCACACTGCTGTGAGCTGCTCGTGCGAACGCAAGGACTGCTACTAACAGCCGCAGATTGCATCTATACGGCCGCGACAGTCTTCTTGTACCGATTGCGACACCGACGCTCGACGCTCTGGCTGACAGAGGAGGAGACGATTGTGTACAACTCTCTGCAGTGGTGCCTTGGCAGGCTGCGAGATGTTGCGATCACCATCCAAGGTGAGTCATGTAAAGACGATGGCGCCAGCTCAACACCCGCGCAGCACTTCGCATCCCCGTCAAAGTTCTCGGCGAGCATCTTGCAAGTATGCAAGGCTCGTTCGAACTCCATCAGACCCCGCAATCATCCTTCTGGGCCGACCCGGTGCCGCCGCCGCCAACAGTACCGATGATGCCAGCGATGTCGTCCCCGCCCGTGCCAGCTCAACCACTACGATCGCCCTCGCTGCCCGTCGATTTGGCTCACTCGTGGCCGGATTTGAGCACTTTACAGGACTCGCCGGGCGTACCGACGCAGGGGCCGCCGGATGCGCAAGGGACCATGGATCCGGGATTGGTGTTGGAGACGATCTTCGGGCCTGGGTGGTGGGATGCGCCGTGATTATGTGGTTCGGGTTGTCAATCTTGGGCTCAGGGAGATGGATCAGTTGTAAACGGCGACTCGAGATCAAGTGGGTGAGAAAAGCCTGCCAATGTACAAACTCGTACGCTAGTAGGTAGCGCGGTACGAAACGAAATCTGCATCTCAAGTCTGGTTCTCAGACGCCATAGAGCGAATGCTCCAGAGTGGGAGCACAAGGCGCGCCCTCTGCCCATTGACGGACCGGAACCGACACCTCCCGACCACAGTGTAATTCGATTGAATCGAGCAGTGTCCCACCGACGGCAAGGGTGAGGGTCGCCGGGTGAACCTGAGCGGCCGCATCGGCACTGAGTGGATTCAATGGTTCGCGGTAGGTGACCCTACCGGAGCGGAGAGCAGGTGCATCAACAAATGAAATGACGGCAACGACCTATCAGAGCACAGTGATCATCCCGCTCCGAAGACCAGAGCTGTGCGGAGACGAGCATTCCCAGCCCGCATCTACGAAATCTCAGTATACATCAAACAAAAGATGTTGTTGCTCGTCGCCCTGGGGCTCGGCGATATGAATCCGAATCGCTGGCTCATAAGGATACACGCTCGAAGAATAGATTTTATCCGAACTTGGCGGGTAATCAAGAGGTTTGGAGCTTGTGCTTCTACTTTGGAATGGGGAGAGCTAAACATTCTGAGAAGTGATGATGGAGGTTGCGGGTAGGTCTGCGGGCGTTGTCTTCAAATGCAGTTGCTTTAGCGCGTCTTGCACCAGAAGGCGGGAGAGAACGATCCTTTCCTCTCCCTCTCTGTCTCTCTCCTTCGCTCTGGTGCTCTGACTCTTGTTTCACATGGTGGACGGCGACTTTTCGGTGACTTGATCGGTTGAACCGCCGGCATCGGCGGTGAATAGTCAGGTGGACACAACCTCGGCTCGAGTTGACACCGAGCAGTGTAGCCAGCGGTCTGGAGTCAAGTACATAACCCTGTGTACTGGCGTTCTGGATGACTTTAGCTTAACAGAACAATGAGGCAATCGCGTAGTCTAGCAAGAGTCACTCGGAACGCAGCAGCGGTGTCACGAACTCGTTGGTCGAGTGAAAGATGCATGCACACCGCCGCTCGGAAAACGCGGACTGAAGGGACGGTACGTTGTGGTTAACAAGCTGCACACGGTTGACCAGGCTGACGACAAGTAAGATCGCGTCCGTCTTTGCCAGCTTGTCGGGTGAGGGCGCAACCCTCCTCCCCGAACGCTTCTCCCAGCTCAAGCGGTTCGCTCAGCCCTCTTCACCTCCACGCTTGCCCGCAGCTGACTTGATACGCAGAGACTTGATCGGCCATGAAACACAACAAGCGAAGCTCAAAGCGAGCTGGGCCGACCTGACGCAACAGCTCGAGAAGGCAACAGCCGAGATTGCGCGTCGGAGCGAGTCTGTGATACCGCAGGTGCAGTATGAGGACTTTGTCAACGGCAGTCCGTCTTCAGAGATCTTGCAAGAGGTGAAGAAGACGGGCGTCGTTGTGGTCAAGGGTGTGGTCGCGCAAGAAAAGGTGAGTCAGACTGCCTCGAGTAGACGTGACTTGCTAAACGGTTTATAGGCACTGCAATGGCTGGACGGAATCCAAGACTACGTGAAGCGGAACCCCCAGGTAAAAGGGTTTCCCGAAGACGACAAGCAAGTGTTTGAGCTGTAGTCAGTCTACTCACACTCGATTCGTTGCCCATTTTAACGCCTCCCAGCTGGTCAAAGCCACAACTCGAAGCACGCTCCCATCCGTCCTCCATGGCTGTCCAAAAACGCCTCCTCACGCTCTTCTCCGCCGCTCCCAACATTCCCGTCTCACTCGAAACACCGCTCTGCTACGCAGACCGGCTCCGGATTCGGCATCCCGGGGATTCCAAGTTTGCGCTTGGTCCCCACGTCGATGGCGGCAGCATTGAACGGTGGGAGGATCCAGGGTATCGTGCTGTCTATGGCAAGATCCTAGAGGGGAACTGGCGCGACTTTGATGCGTGGCAGATGGGTATGTGGAGTGTCGGGTTTTGAGATTGTCAAATCGTTAATGCAGATAGATCACCGAGTGACTGCGAACCAGAACCTGTACGATGGTCCGGGCTCTGTCAGTCGAGCGTCTCGGTCGTCCGGTTATCGGTCGAGCTCACATTGTACAGTGTGGCGTGTTCCGCGCTTTCCAGGGCTGGACGAGCCTGTCCAGTACGGGTGCCAACGAAGGAACGTTACGCGTCTTTCCCCTTCTGCGCGAGATGACAGCCTATGTCCTGCTCCGGCCCCTTTTCCGGTCAGTCCGCATCCGTTTGCCAATATGCCAAGATCCAACTAACAAGTGCAGAGCTATCACCCCCGCATCACAGCTCGATCGCGCGGCTTATCTAGCACCTACAAACTGGGAACTAGATCTCGAAACATCGGAATTCCCTGGTTCGCCCCTCGGCCGCGGCCAGGAGATGAACGACAGTACGCACCCTCATCTCAACCTCGAGAGCGCCATGACTTCGTTGCCTCGGGTCGAGCCAGGCGATCAAGCGTGGTGGCATTGCGGCGAGTCATCCTGAACCCCATCATCCCGGCCTTGACTGATCTTGCTACCGCAGACACAATCCACGCCGTCGAAGCACAACACCGAGGTACGAGCGCTTCAAGCGTAATGTATATCCCCAGTGTCCCCTTGACACCCCAAAACGCACGCTACGTGTTCCAAGACCAGCGCGAGGCGTTTCTGAAGGGGACGCCGGGCCCGGATTTTCCCGGTGGGGTTGGAGAGAGCGAGTTTGTAGGACGCGGGATCAAGGAGGATATCTTGAGCGGAGAGGCGCTGGCGGCGTACGTGGACGCATTGGTGGTGGGCTGGTGCTGATGAGACTTAGTATGGGCTTGGCGCCGTTCGAGTTGAGCTCGGAGCTGAATGCCGGCGAGCGCAGCGTTCGTCAGCTTGCGTGAGTGCAAACCTAAGCCCTTGACATGGCGCGCTGATACAGTCAGCAACGATCTGCTGCCCTGATGAAGTACGTCTGTAGAGCAGTGCCATGCATGTTTCTGATCGTACGTTATTCCTCGCCAACCTTGTTCGCCTCGACTTGGATCTTTGACTCCTCGCCGTTGATCATGGCCTGCACCACCTTTTTGGGCGGTAAGACCATGGTAGGTGGCAAGTGCCTGAGGGGTGGCAAGAGGGCGGCGGCGGCCGTCCGAGCGTTTTGTTGCAGCAGCAAGCTACGAGGGTCAGCGACGCATCATAGGAGGCGAAGAACACGACTGACTCCATGAGCACGATGGCAGCCATTGTCTCGACGATTGGCACGGCACGGGGCACGACGCAAGGGTCGTGGCGGCCCTTGGCCTCGAGCACGCCGGCTGAGCCGTCGTAGCGCGCCGTCTGCTGAGCCTGCGAGATGGTCGCTGGCGGTTTGAAACCGATCCTGCGAGCACGATCAGCTGGTTGTCGTTACGACTCTGTGACCACGGACCGGAAGTAGATGTCCTCGCCGTTTGAGATGCCGCCCTGGATGCCACCACTCCAGTTGGTCTCTGTCCTCAACTGACCGTCCTTGCCAATCACAAAGGGATCATTGTGCTTTGAGCCTGGGATCTCTGACCCGCGGAAGCCCGAGCCGATCTCGAACGCCTTTGTGGATGGGATCGAGAGCATGGCGTGAGCGAGCAAAGCTTCGAGCTTGTCGAAGCATGGCTCGCCGAGACCGACGGGTGCGTTGCGGATCACACAAGTAACGGTGCCGCCGAGCGAGTCGTTGGCTGCCTTGGCGGCGCGAATCGCCTGGATGGATCAGTAGAGGTTTTGGGGATGATGAGCGGACCGACCTCCTCCATACGCTGGCTCGTCTCGCGGTGCGGGCACCGTGTAATCTCCTTGTCGACCTCTGCCCGCGTCACCGTCTTGATAAGATCCATGTACTCCTTGCCTAGGACCTCGTCGTCGGCACCCTCCTCGCCATCACGCTTGTGTGGCATGTGAACCTTGCCCACACTGCCGACAAACGCGACGATTTCAACCCCATGCGCGATTTTGAGGTACTTTTCCGCAATCGCACCCGCGGCCACGCGGCCGATTGTCTCGCGCGCACTGGCACGACCGCCACCGGACGAAGCCTTGAGGCCGTATTTAGCAAGGTAGGTGTAGTCTGCGTGCGACGGGCGCGGGTAGAGGTCCGTCTCGGCATAGTCATGCGGCCGTTGGTCCTTGTTGTGTACGAGGAGACCGATGGGCGTCCCGAGCGTCACGCCGTGCTCGGTCCCCGATTGCAGGTGAACGGTGTCATACTCGGAGCGCTATTGTGATCATTAAGGTCGTCTGGTTGCCTACAGCACAGGCAGCTCACAGCAGTAGTGATGTCGCTCTGACCAGGCCGCCTGCGCGACAGCTGGACCTGCATATCCTCCTCGGTCAACTCGAGACCCTGTACCATACGTCAGTCAGGGAACTTCTCGGACGGTTTCAGGCGAACCGGAGGGACGCCATCGACGATGCAGCCGACCGACTTGCAGTGCGATTCGCCGTACGTGTGGACCCTAAAGTGCTGCCCGAAAGTTGACATTGTTGGTTGAGCAAGGAGAGAGATGGTTTACTGAAAAAGTCGGAAAGCGACAGGACGAGAGGATGATGACTCGAGGTCGTGGATCATCAACACGTCATTTCAAAACTCATTTCTGCTTGTGTATCTTGCACTCGTTTCGCCATCGCTTGCTACATACGCCATTATGTCTTATCCGTGCAGGGCTAACTACTGGAGCTAGATGGGGTTGCTGGGTTGAGATGCAGTGCCGATGGCTGCCAGATTGCCGAAATACCTTGCGTCTCAGTTGACCAGACCTAGCACTCAAAGATGCACACCGTCCTCGTGCCAGCCGTGCTTGTCCAGCTTCCAGCCGGCTTCGATGGCTCAGCAGTTCCTACACCGTCACTTGACCCGCCGCTCGAGCTACCTCCTGGCGCCACTCTGTCAATGATCGATCCAAAGCTCTGCAACCTAGTCATGAAGCGCTTACAGATTTGTGCCACGTCGCCCGTGTCGCGGGGTTTGCGGCTTGCGCTGACAAGAACGCCTTGTCTAAATGTGAGAAGTGGTGGATTGGCATCTGTCTGCGTGTCGGGCCGACCTGATAGTTGCAGACGAATGCGTGGAATGCTATCGCTCAGCTAGAAGACCAAACACAGGTTCAAGTGAATGCAGAGTGGTACTGGGAAACGCTGAACACTGTCGGCAATAACGTGCGTTCCGATACTGGGTCCAGCGCGGCAAACGACTGGGTGCCACGCCCAGAGCAGCCAGGCGAGCTCAACGCTGCGCGTACTTTGTCAGACCGTGCTGAAGCGACAAAGCGCGGGTATGTATCATTCTGTGCATTACTCGTCATCCTGCTCGTCCTCCGAAACAAGCTCAGGCTCAGGCTCTTGCTCCTGCGCCTGCGCCTGCTCCTCGCCACCTTCCTCATCGCTCGCACCACCACCAAACACGATCCCACTCGTGTCTCCATACTTCGTCTCCTGTTCATCCTCCTTGGCCTTGCGCCGCTCCTCGTTGCGCTTCTCAATCTTGGCAATGATCTTCTCAGCCTTGTTGAAGATGCCGTTCGTCGACACGCCGCACGCGTAGCATGTCCCTTTTTTCTGAAACCGCTTGATGGCGCACCTGTGGCACGTTAGCCTATTCGCCGATTTGAAAAGACAACAACGTACGCTTGGCAGAAATAGTGTCCACATTTAGTGATGACCGGATCGGTAAATGGCTTGCGGCAGATCAAGCACGCAAACGGGACCTCTTCAGTGTCGTCGACTTGCTCGACCTCGTCCGCTTCGGGCGCAAGCTTGTCAAGCTGCCAGCCGGCAAGGTAATCGCCTCGATCGTGGAGAAACTTGCACGAGTCGCCATAGCCGCAAAAGCCCGTTTCTGCGCAATGTCAGCGCCGTCTACAGCCGTGAACGAGCTGAACGCACCCTTGTAGTCCTTGCACACGTCCGGCTGGTAGTCGACAATGGTGATGCTGCGGATGTTGGCCGTGGCGCGCACGGGTCCAGCCTTGAACTTTGACGAGAGCGAGTCGGGTCGGGCCTGGATGTGCGACTTGTACGAGTTTGCTGCGCCGCGGTACATGCCGTCGTCAATCTCGCCGTCCTGAAAGTGTCAGCGTCTGCTTGGAACGAGTATTGCCACGGAAGCTGCGCTAGCCATGGCTCCGACGCTCAATCACTCGCGCGACATGCCCTGACGGAAACGCGCGAATGCGGATGAACGTGAGCTACTATAACACGGGTTGCTGAGCGAAACCGATTTGAGCCATATCACAATGTGCGATGAGCTGATAGCTAGCGCTCCGACCTGATAGACTCCATCGTGGAGCCACAGTATCTACAACCGCTACTAATCACCAGCTCCACAGCAGATGCAATCACCGCGCTCGTCAGTCATCCGCACCAGACGTCCACTGCGCGTCACCCCTGAAGAGCTATACGAAGCTCTCTAGCCGACGCATGTGTCAAGATGTGATTGACCATCAGGGATAGTACTTGACAGCTCGTGACTACCGCGTAGTTTTGTTCAGCGTCCAAGTGCCGCACATATCCTCTCGATAGACAAGGCTCCTGATACGTCGAAAGGACGGGAGTCGTTTAGCTGCTAGCGCGGCTTGCGAGATCACGACGCCACGCCGTGTCTTTGTACCCGAGCACACAGCCTGTAGCGGTGGAGAGGCGCGACATGTTCCATATCGACCACACGCCGAGCGTTGGCGTGGACAGCGCTTGATCTCTGTCACGATGGCACTGCACGGTATCGCCACCTATCGCGTCATGGCGCTATGCAACTGCAAGGCGGTGCCGAGCGAGCTATGTCGCTACACCTAGACCTGGTGAGGCGGCAAGCGAGTCCCGATAGGTAGTTTCTGTCAGACGCGCGGTGCGATCTGCCGCGTTATCGGTCGCTCATCCGCCTGGCGGCATCCGGGACCTATCCCAGTGCGACCTGATTGGAGGAGCGATCGCGAGTACCAGCGCGTAGCGAGCCCCGAGCGCCCAAGCTGAGCAACAGTGACTGTTTCAGAGCGGGATTGAAGCGCGTCCGTCGTCGAATGTCCTCTGTATCTTGAGACTTGTTGCGTACTGACTGAGCGGCGACGGACAGAAGCGTGAATCTCATAGCTTGGAGAGAGCTCTGTTCCTACACACTGTGTCCGTCGAGCAATGCAGCGTGTAGCGTCTAGATCTTGGATTACTTGGGATCCGACCGGTACGACTACCGACGACACGACCGTCGAGCCGCATTCCCCAAAGTTGGTACTCCCACCATAGCGACCACACCCGCTATCCAAGCAGCAAGCCGTCAGCACGCCACGCCACTCACCTCATTCAGTCGAATCTTCCTCTCCACAACCTTATCCTCCTCCCTCGCGACTTCCAGATCATAATCCGCACTCCTCGTCACAAAGTTATCCTCGCGCATAGCCTCTTCCGCTCTCCAATTCAGATCGCCCATCTCCCTCTCGCGCTCCTCCTTTGCGAGCTCTCGGGAGCGTTTGGACACGCCTTGGATCAGCGGGTTGGCCGCTTGGCGTTTTTCAGGTCGGATCACGGTCGGTTGCGCGCTGGCGCTGGGATGAGGAGCAGCAAGGGAGGAGGAGGAGGGAGAGGGGGAACGCCGTTTGGACGTTTGGGGTCGACCGCGCGGTTTCTTGAAAGTGATGGGCACGAGCGGGGCTGTGCTTGAGGATGGGTCGCTCATGGTGAGGACTGGTGCTGGATGTAGAGTGCAGTCGACCGACAGTAAGCAGCAAGCAAGAGCGGTGTTTACGTAATCAGCGGTGTGGCAGTCTGTCCCAGCATCTTGCACTCGCCGCTGCAGCGAGGGACTGTCGACAGAGGGCCGCGAGGTGACTACTTTGTTGCATGTCAACGGACAGATCGAGCATGTGCAGCAACAGAGCCGATGGGCGCTGTGTGTCAGAGAGCAGTGACAGATATGAAGCCAACTTGTCGGTGGTCGCCAATGTCTGACCTCTGAGCGAGAGTGAACCTGGGTGATGACTGGCTACTGTCTGTTGCGACCGAGTCAATGACCACACACGGCGTCCATACAGCATCCAGTCGACCCCGATGGCAAGCAGTGATCTAGAATGACGTGTCGCACACGTGTCGGGTTCGCCACCGACCCCCTGACCGGTAACCCCCGTGTTTCCACCGTGCGGTATCAAACAGGTGTCAATTCTCAGCCATCGACATCAACACTGCGCCCATCTTGGCACTCTCCATCTCTCCTCCCCATCGTCTCTCCCCCCTCCCCGAGCGGCACCGCAAGCGCTACCATGTCGTTCCTATCCCACTACCAAACGTGAGTCGTCGTGCTCGCTCGCTCGAGACGGGTGGATGGACCGGCGGGACGAGTCGGCGATATAGAGTGTGCGAGGGGTGTTAACCATCCTGGTCCCCTTCCCGCCTTGGCCACTGTTTGGTTCGCGCGATGGAGTGCGCACCGGGTGCATGCTATGCAGCGATGGATGCGCATCGAGTGTAGCTGCTGTCGTTGGTTGCGTGCGCTGCATCGCCATGCGTTGTCGTAACGACTGATGTTGCTGTTGCGGCTTGCGAGATTCCTACCCTGGACTTACAACCCATACCGCACTACGCTACCCACACGGCTAACACTATGCAGAGACGACCTGCAGCAACCGCAACACGACCCGACCGACCCGCTCCTCTCGTCCGTCTCGGCCCTGACCGAGCACTACCAGCAAAACACCGACTGGCCCGAAGCCGCGCGCGACCGGGCTCAGTCGCAAGCCAACGAGTCGCTGCACGAGCATGACCGGACCGAAGATGAGGAGCAGATGGAGGGCCTGGTCCAGCAGCAACAGCAACAGCAGCAGCAGCAGGCCCAGCAGCAAGAGGAAGAGGGCTACGCTAGGCCGCCGAGTATCCGCAAGGGTGCGTCGGGTACCGGTGGAGATGCAAGATGCTGATGTGGCGCGCAGCGTGCGATCTGTGCCACGCCGCGAAACAGGTCGGTTGCCACCCTGTGCGCGAGATTGGATGCAGCGCTGATGCGCTGTAGAAATGCTCGGGGGATCGCCCGACGTGCACCCGGTGCGCTCAAGGCAACTGGCCGTGCGTCTACGCGCCTCGCCAGCGGCGCCGGACCCAGCCAAAGTCAGGCCACCACGACCAGCATCTCGGTCGCGGCCGCAAGCGCAAGCTTCACCACCTCGATGGCACCGACACGATGCGCATGGCCATGGCCATGGACCTCGGGATGGGACTCGGTGAGGACGAGGTTGAGGATCTGCGCGGGATGAGCGATGATCAGATGGTGCGCAGTGGCTCCTCGTTCCAGACTGCGGCTGAGCCTCGACTCTAGGTTGAATTGATCAACATTGACGGCTACTTGGCCGATCTCCCTCTGGCGTCCTTTGTCGCCAGCCTGCCGTTCTCGCCTGAAGCGCAACAAGCGCAAGCAGCCGCTCAAGCCATGGTCCCGTACCCGACCGACGACTTTCCTCCCCCGGGCGATCACACGTTTACTTCGACGGCCGACATGGACCCGCAATCGACCTCTGCGCTCCGCGACGCAATCTTTAGCATGACCGAAGGCGCGGCCGGCCACCACCATCACCACCACCATGAATCAGAACACATGGTCGAAGGCTCTGGGATCGATCCGCACCTCGCCCTGCTCGATCTCAGCCACGCCATGCCTGGTCCCGACGATCAACCGGGGTCCAGCACGGACCCAAACAGCGCTCTGCACCTCCAAGCTGCCTACCCGCCTCCGTGCGCGCACTTTTCCCGCGTCCCGCATTTACTGTGGCTACTGGCCCAGAACCCTCTCGAGCACAAGGAAGGCACGGCGACGCCGCACACGCTGTCCCTGCTCTCCCCGCTCAGCCAGTCGTTGCGACTAATCCACGCACTGATCACGTGTCCTACATGTTCCATCGCGCCTTCCCAAACCCTCCCCCAGCTCGCGCTCCTCTCGCGCACAACCACAATCCTCACGTTCCCAGCACCACCCGTCACGCCCGCGACCTCGCACCTGGGCACGACGATCCACGGTGCCCGTCTAGCCGGTACAGGCGTGAGCGAAGCGATCGAATCGCACATTGTTATCCTGATCTGGGATTCATGGCGCGCAGCGCTCAGAGACGTCTTTGCCGCTGTGGAGAGAAAGGCCCAAGAGGTCATTACGCACACGGCGGTTATGGCGGGTGAGGGGCAGGGAAGTGGTTCGCTGGAGACGCAGAGGGCCGGATTGATGTTTCAGGCTATGAGTCGGTTGAGGGCCGCGTTGGCCGAGGTCGAGGTTGAGGCCGATGGCGATGGCGATGGTGAGCAGGATCAGGATCAGGAGCAGGAGCAGGAGCAGGAGCAGGAACAAGCGCAGGAATAGGACGAGGAACTGGGACTACCGTTGTGCGGCGACATGTCATGTATGATAGTGATAGGCTCACGCTGCAATCTTGACGCGAGCTGCTGGGAACTGATAGAATAGCGTTGGTTGGACGCGTAGCACTTCAGCCAAGTAAAGTATCGACGCAAGTATAAGATTCCGCACCGCACCCGTTACAACAACCAGGAGCCAACATTAGCCCCGCCCACCAAACGCGGCGCCTACGGCCCTGCCACCCCATCCGACGCCCTGGCCGACAGCTTTGACGCCGCCTTTGACCTGGTCCAGGTAGCCTAGTGCCGGGCCGGGGGATTGCGACCGTGCGCGCGGGGGAAAGATCCCGCCGGCTGCGTTCTCACTCAACGGCGGAGGCGAGGTGAGACGCGGTGGTAAAGGCGGCGATTGCGGTGGGTGAAAAAGATCGGATGGTGGTGGCGGTTGGATCATGATCTGTGAACCAGGGTGAGCGTCATGCGCGAACAACGGGCGACGCACGGTATGAGTCAACGGGCTGGTTTCCTGCTGGCCGTTAGTGGCTTGGGTGCATGCAGAGGTGATCTGGACGAACAGAACTATTCGATAACGCTGGGACGTGCAATGTTTTTTCCGAGCAGAAACGGACCAGCTGGAGTAGAGCGTTCGGAAGGGCTGTTGGTTGTGGTGTTTGCGCTAGGTGCACGGTGATGAGATGTTCCTCCCATGGGACTTGTTCCTACGCGGCGTTAGTATGGCAACATTCCTCTACAGGTGAAGCGGGCTCGGCGTTGAGCTGTCTGCAAGGGAACGAAACCAGCACAGACCTCGGTGACGGTGAACCATGACTTCTTGGGCCGTTTCTGCTGAAACACGACTGCTATCTATGATTCATCAGCACCGTAACTCCAGTAGCGCGCAGATGGTACGTACCTGGCCAGACGACTTGCCACCGGCGAAAGCCTGATAAAAGCTCTCAACCTTGCTTTCGACCTCTTGATCGATGGCCTTTGACGGTGCGCACGCCTTTGGCCGTCAGCCGTTTGGTATCGTACAGACTTTAGCTAGGGCGCACCACATGCGTGTCTACGAATGCAAACGTCTGCGGCTCGACGGGAGCTAGCGTCCGGTGGAAGAAGATTGCGTACAGGAGCGCACGGAGCGTCGGTCGGAGCTGGAGTTTGTCCACGGTCTGCACTGCGATCAGCGTGTACATTCACATCGCTGACTGGGCTCACAATGTCCAGTGCGTTGACACAGTCCATGGCAATCGTCGTGATCACTGGCTGCGGCGGCGGTGGAGGTCGCATAGGCGTCAAGAGGTGGCGGCAGGATCCAGGCTTGGCAGTGTCCATTGTCCTTTCATACACTGCTGTCTACCGTCGCATTATGTTTACTGTCCATTGAGAGCGCATGCTCGCAACTACTCCTGTACCGCGCTCTGTGCCCCATCGGCAGTAAAGTCGGTATCGTTCGGGTCACACACCGTGCCATCGAGGATCAGACTCCACGATGACAGGCAGGACCCAATCACGCAGCGCGAGTTGACGCACGAGACTTCGTTCTACCCAGTGTGAGCCTTGTTGCAAGCAATCGGCGGGTAAAGACTCACCACACCTGGGATGGCCGAGCAGTCCTGGCCTAGGCCTTCTGCCACACAACCACCGCATGATCTGAGTCATCGTCAACGACTGGTCATACGCGTCATCGCGACGCACTCAATGTTGGTCCTCAGGTCCAAGCACTCGAACCGTCCTTCGAATCCTGTCACGCCGCCACTGTCGACGCGACAGGCCGTCTGGCCAGCAGCGCACAGGTTGTCGCGATACGTCGCGTCGCGCTTCTTCTTGTACCCGCTGCTTTCGACCGGTACGCACACGCATTTCGAGCCTAGCAGTGTCAGCCACAGACAGGGTTTCTTTTCGACGCGACTCACTGCAAGAGCTGCCTTTGTTGTAGCACCGTTGCTTGGTCGTGCTCGTACAGTGCTTGTTCTCCGACGTCTCGCCCCATTTACCCCACTTGCCCTTCTTGTTCTGCCACGTCCCTTTTCGATAGCCCGTGCGCTTCTCGAGGTCAATGACATCGACGACGTCAGGTGTCGCGATCGTTGCGTTCAAACTCGTCGTGTCGGCCGGTAGGGCCGCGACGAGCACTGATGTGGAAAAGAGTGACAAGAGTGAAGCAAAGGCGAGTAGGCGCATGGTATGGACTGCGGGGGATGGTGTCACCTAGCGACGCTCACCAAGATATCTATAGCGCCAGTAGACGGCTCCCACGGTTCGCAGCCGCAATTTCAAAGGAGAGACGGCGATCTCTGGAATGACCATCACAAAGGGTCAGGAGTGCCTTTTGGAGTGCAAGGAGGCGATGCGACACCTCCGATGGAGTTTCACTCTCGAGAGGCTTGAGACGGCACTAGCGTCATCTATAATGAGTCACTCCTTCGGAGATGGTAGCGCGGAACATTTAATCTGCACATGTTCATCAATACTGGCATCTTGCCTACCTACAGAGGGGGATTTTAGTCGTTAGGTCATCAGCAGCTAAATCAGCTATCTGTTGCGGCCGGAGAATCTCTGTCGTCAAAGAAGGACTCGAGTGGCTTGCGGCAATCCGACGCCGTCCTTGGAAGACCACTCGATAGACCACTCCCACCTCTGAAAGCCGGCCGCTACGAGAGACCCTCCAACGTGCTCATGGGTCCAGAGAAACACGCGCTGGAGCGTCACAAGGTGCCTCGCCAACTCGAGCGCGGCCGCTTGTTGTGCAGCCGTCACGCTGGCGACGTAGCCGCTCCAGTCGGTGAGCCCGCGCGAGGTCTTCGAGAGTTGAACGAGGCGACTTGAAGGAGTCGAGGCGTATGACGCTGCACGGGCTGCGCCGGGGCGAACTAGATCGCTACTGGGGGTTGCGACGATACCGATGTCGACGATGCGCAGGTGGGTGAATGCAACGAGGAGATCGGCAACGATATACTGGAGAGTCATCAGCACCGCCGTGTCTTTCCGCGCGGTGACTCACCGGGTGCACTGTTCCTTCATCTACATCGTTCAACCACCCTAGGACGCTCTGGCTGACTGGGTCAATGATCGCGTGACAAGTCGACACAGGCGCGAGCTTGAAGCCCGACGTCCATGTCATGCGAGGCGCCATCAGGACCTCGAGGTAAGGACACGAAGCTGCCAGCAAAGGGATCAAAGTCGACATGGAGTCGCCCGCAGGAATATCGATACAGAGCTCGGTCAGAGCCAGCACTTGACCGGATGGGATGAGCATGCTAAAGCTACTACGCAGTAGCACGCGCAAGCGTTGGAGCGACGTTGCCGACGAGAGCATGTGCCGCCACTTGCGGGCGCACGATGCGCAGTCCACCGCAATGTCGACACTGCGCAGCTGCCGGAACAGAGACTCGTGTAGGCGAAAGTGTTCGAGTAGTTTGCAGCAGTTGACTTCAGCATAGTAGGAGCGGGCGTACGTGGTACCGAACGACGAGATCGTGAGCTCTTGGAGGTTGGTGGCGCCTTGAAGTAGTGTTACGAGACCCAGCTGCATGGCACTGACGTCGATCGTGCATCGAGGATGCGTAAATGCACAGGCTGAGCAGATTTCGTTGTAGTGAAGCGCTTGTCCGCCTGGTGAGGATGCTACGATATCAAGCCGGCTGAGGATGACGCGTCAGATCACTGTATCCACCGTTGGACGAGGACCCGCGCTCACCGGATCTTTGCCTGCACCTGCCAGGGCGCCTGCTGGCCCCATCTGTACAGTTTGTAGCCGCACGGTATGCGCAGGTCGATGTAACTTTGCCCGATCTTGCTCAGGCGCTGGCAAACTTGATGCCAGCCCGCGAGTGGGTCTTTCGTATTGACGAGTGGTGTCGTACCCAGCCCATAGGGCATCAGCACCGGCGGTGACCTGGAGACCATGAGCGTGGCCAACACGAGTACGATCAGCTAACATGTCATGTTCAGTCAGATGCTCGGCAATCATCAACAGGACCTCGTCAGAGAGGGAAAGGAGGTTCTGTCACCATCAATACCTCTCGGAGCTGCGCACAAGGCCGTCGACCGACCTTGCGGTGGGTTCCGGGCGTACAGTGTGTAGCTACAGTCAACATCTCTACAGCCACAATGTCACTTTCGAGATCTTTGACATTGATGCGCATGGTTGTCAGTCACTTGCAGCTTGTCGATGAGCACAGACGGAAGCTGACACGTGAGAGACGATGCAACCTCACCTTGCTTGCTGTAGCGGCCGCTTCTCTTGACTGTACAACGATCCTGAGCAGAGTAGAAGCAAGGGGGAGCCATCAGGGCGTCCGTGAAGATGAACTCGTATCCTCACGAGGTGAGAAGACCATCACAGCTGCACTGGAGCATGCTGAATCGCCCAGTTCCTCGGGCACCCCCGGCCATTGATGTTCATTGCTGGACTCTCAGCGGCCCCAGCAACAGCAACATCGTCGAGACGAGCGTCAGAAAGCTCCACGGTTCTCACAACTGGTGATGAGACCGGATCCACAGAGCCCGTGGCCGAGCCGCCCTCGCCGTCACCCGAGCTCGACGACTTTGAGCAGCTCAAGCAGGATTGCAGAGCGGCCCTTGAGCCGTATACAGCAAAGGTAGAGGTATGGGCGGAAAAAGAGGGCAAGGCGAGGCGGTTCAGAGTCGTGTTGGTAGAAAAAGTACGCCCATTCTCCGGCTGCTCACTCACTAACGCATTGCAGAATGCCCGTTTACCTCCTCGCAAAGTCGTTTCGGCACAGCCGCCGAACTCATCTGGATCGATAGCAGCACCTACTCCACATTCGCCCCTGTCACCTTTGCTGCCGGGTTCACCGCTTCATCCAGACGGACTGATAGCGCCCGTATGGGTTCGCAAACACGCCGAGCTCATACCGAGCGTGTTTGTACTCTTTCTCAAGCTATGGGAGTCACCAGACGGCAGCGAGGACAAGGACAAGGAACGCGAGATGGACGACGAGCTGGTCAAGGAGGTTGCGGAACGCAAGAAGCGGCTAGCCGATCGAGGCATCAAGTTGACAATCGTGTTGATGGCCAGTCGGGAGATGCTCGGTCAGTGCATCATGCGTCTGAGATGTCGTGTTGACAGTGCGTGAGACAACCCAAGTCTGGATACTCGATTGTCCCAGATCCGTCGCTCGTCGCATCTCGACACCCGAGCATCCCTTTTCGTTCTGACACCGGTGCCTCCGGCGTCTCTCGCAGAGTTTGTCACATCACTGCAGGACGCCCTGTTCGATGCTGGCATTGAATACTATGCGGCGCATGCCAAAAAGATCCGGCGAAAGCGAGGTCGAACACTGCCGCCCAGCCCGGTATCTCCCGGCCAGAAACGACTGGGTGCGCAAGGGTGGCAGGTGCGCTATGACTACAAAGCTGGCTGGTTTGCCGAAGTTCGGGGCGAGACAGAGGTAGCCAGGAGGTCAGTCCGCGGCGGTCTGCGGTTTCTCGTCCGCAGCTGATCGATACGAGACACTACGAAGATTGCTGGATAGAGCTTGCAAAGATGTTTGGATCCACGAGTACGCTGCCGCCACGCACCAAGCGCTGGGCTGAAGCCAAGGTACTGGCGGATTGCGTTGCGATCAAGGTAGATCATCCAGGCCTTGGTCAGTTCCTCCCTGACTTTGGCCCAGATCTGCAAGCTCTTCCTGTATGGCAACGAAGGCGCTCGTTCTTTGACCCACTTCTACACGCACTTGCATCGATTTGGGGAGCTGTCGCGCGGCTGGGGCATTGGCGAGGAAACGTTTGAATTCTGGAGCTGGGTTGCGAGGCAGTGAGTTCTTCAAGGCTGCGCGATTCAATGAAGCTGAAGCGCAACAGATACCGCATCTTTGCCGAACTCCTCGAGCTAGGCCTCGCACAAAACTTGACTCTGCCGGCACTCCTTCCGCCCACACTGCCGAGTCACAGCACGGCGACGTCCATTGCCGATCCCAACATTCCCACTTCATCAATCAACCCCCTGCATGTGCTGCAAAGACCTGGGTATTACTTTTACAAGGCGGCGTGCTGCTCTGTTGAGCGCAAGAAGCGCTTTGATAACGCTCTTGCGATCGAGGTGAGTTGCTACTGGACATGGCGAAAGCGGATGGCTGATCTGTGGCAGAACGACGCAATGAGCTCGGAAGCTGGTGCGGCGTCGGGCTACGTGTCGGCCGCGCCTGGGTTCGCGAACGAGAAGAAAGTCGCCCACGCAGCACTCATCGTCGAGGTGAGTTCAAGTCGGCGACTATGACGCACGAGCTGATGACCCCAGCTATTCACCAAAGCATACTCGCTGACCAAAGAGCAACCGGTACCTCAAACTCGCTTGGCGCTGTTCATCGCCTTTCGGATCGCCGAAACGTACAGCAACTCCGGGCAATGGGATATGGCGATGCGGTGAGTGGCGTCAAATTGGCTGCACGCCATACTGAGCCTTCGCAGATTCTTCGATCGGATCGCAAGGACATATCAGCGAGAACGATGGGATCCCATCGTGGCCAATATCCGGAGGCTGTGGTACGATTGCGCACAGCGAACCGGTGCAGTCGAGACGGCGGCACGACTTTTGCTGGAGATAATGGGGCAACCGGAGGGTCAGGAGGACGGCGAATTTGGTGAGGAGCTCGTCAACCTCATCAAGGTATGTGAAATGTTTCGCGGCGCACCAAAGCTCAATTGCGCAGACCACTACCCCGAGCAAAGAAGAGACGCTCGTCGTTGAATTACCAGAGGGTTCTGCCTTGTGTACGTAGTGTTTCGCGTCGAAAGCTAGTCACTAACGGTAGTCAGTCCGAGTTCGGGCGGGGTTCTGGCACCCATCGACTGTCGTCGGCAGCAAGGTCGCGTTCCAGGTCGCCCTTGATGCGCGAGATACTTCGCAATTGCCCATCAAGGACGTTCGGATCGCTTTCACGGATGACCGTCCGCCAGTCGTCATCCAAGGATCTGCCGATGACAGCAGCTTTGTGGATGTTGGTGAAGTCGCGCAGGCAACGGCACCGATGGATGTCAAGGCACGGCTTGTCTGGGGCGGTGTCAAAGGTCTCGTCGTGCAGGGCTTGCTCGTCGTTGGTCAGGAAGGAGACGTGGGGGTATGTGGTGATGATACACGACTTGGGAGAGACTGACTCGAGATTCTATTAGATTGACAACTTGACATTCACCATCCAGCAAGGATCTTGGATGATCAATGTCGTGGTGAAGGAGGTTTTGCCGTTACTGCACTGGACATCTGCGCGCAGTATCGCTTGCGCGCGGGACGCAGCAATGGTGCCAGTATTGTCGTGAGTCACCACTGTCGGGCGGCGCAAGCGACTGACAAACGCAGGGTGGTATCGAAACCACACGACATTGGCGTAGAGATCAAGACCGACGGGCCAGCCTACGCTGGCGAAGCGTGCTCCATCAAAGTGGTTGTACAGAATGACGACGATCGAGCTCTAGATCTGGCCGTGACTGTGCTGTTGCAGCCGACCGAGGAAGATGACGATTGTGAGCTAGACTCGTGACAGGCTGAGGCAGAGACTAATCCACCCTTGCCTGCAGTGCAAGTCCTCTCCATCGGGGAAGCAACATCCTCTCGTATGCTCAAAGGCATCCCAATCGGTCGAGTCGAGCCCAGGGCCAGCGCGTCAACCCAAATCAGTCTGCTCACGAGCCTACCTGGAGACAAGGTCCTTGACATCTCCATCTCCTCTTCTATACCCGCGACGACTTCTGACGACGACACGACCGACTTTAACGAGACGCTACGAACAATCACCGTGCCGACTCTGCTACCGTTTGGTGTTGCTTCGGATGTGGCTTATCGCGTGTCGCAGACGACGCCAGCGCCGCTGCTCAGCGAAGCTGCATTCGCAGAAGACTTTTTCGACAAGACGGGTGAGGCTGTTGTGAGCTTGTATCTGTCAGCCGAGGGTCCGAGGGAAATTACTGTCGAGTCGCTTGCGCTAGAAGAGCAAGTGAGTTGACGAGCCCCGAACGGATCCAAGCTGAGCAACGACGGTAGATCTCACAACGCGCTCGGTTGACGGCGGATTCGATCACTACTTGCCAGCCGGAGCTGCCGGAAAGTGAGTCTGCCATTCTTTCGAGCCAAATGCTCATGTCTGAAGCTTGGCTGCCCGGTGATACGTACGGGGTGATTGCTCGGTTCGACATTGGCGAGGAGGATGAGGACACTGCGCTCGCCTTGCCGCCCTGTCCTGCGCATCTTGTTATAGTCTGGAGAAGGTGAGTGTTTACATTGCTGAATGCATGCTGATAGACTTAGTAACCTCAATGGACCTGCCACGACCACCCGCATCCCAGTTCCAGTTCTCATCCTGCCACCGGCCGAAGAGAGCTTCATCAACGTCTTATACCACGCCCCTCCCACGGCGCAGCTTCACGTCCCCTTTTCCGTCCAACTGAGTATCGCCAACGCACACCCGTCAATCCCCGCATCGGCGCTCACGCTACAAGTCTCGACTTGCGACTCGTTTGCATGGGTTGGGTCTGAGAACGTCAAGGTGCCGTTGCTACTGCCTGGCCAGGAGTGGAGGGTGAGGATGGAGATGATGCCTGTTGGGCATGTGGGGTGGTGTCCGCTGCCGACGGTGACGGTACTCGATGGCGAGACGGAGCAGAGGCAGGTCCGGGTCCGGGTCATGGATGCGCGGTTGGACAGGGTCGAGTTGAAGCGCGATCAGGACGAGGTGCTGGTGTTTGTCAAGCCGTAAGATGCATCCCATAGCTATACTACGCCGCCCCATGCGCCTAGACCTGCAAACACACTCCCGAGCGCAATGATCAGCCCCTGAGCACGTCAGCTACGTTGCGCTGGTCCATTGCTCGCTCGCTCGACTCACACCCCACGTCACGGCGCCGACACCGACGCGTCCCACAACTTTCCACACAAGGCTGACGACGACATGCACCAGCATGATCAAGACGAGTACGAGGGGCAAGAACCGACTGGCCTCCTTTTCAGGGTAGATGGCCGGGTTGTGCTTCAAGCTGGCGGTGCGCGGTAGATCGTGGTGATGGTAGATTGGGACCGGGTTGTAGTAGTACGCCGAGAGGATGAGGGTGAGACCGAGGTTGAGGAGAAGGGTGTCGAGCCGCCAGAGGAGGTGAAGGGGGATTGGGATGTTCTGCCGGGTGCGTGAGCGGCCGGCTGAGTGGACGGCCGAGGACGTACGGGATAGGGCAGACCTATGATTTGTTCGAGTTCTGCAACGGTTAGGTCGTGGTGGACATGTGTCGAGGTGGACATACCGCGCCGACCTCGCATTCGCTCAAGAATCTCGACTTTGCGTTCGAGCTCTTCCTCGTCTTGGGTATCGACGCTGGCTGATGAGCCAGAGTCGCTCATACCGTCGCTGGCGTCATCATCTTGGTCTTGGTCAATCCCACTGGTCTGCGCTGTTGGGGTCAAGTCTTGATCCGGTTCCGACAGAGCGACCTCTGCATCTGCCGATGGCCCACCGAGCACGTCTTCATACAGCTTGAGCTGTTCCCAGCCCTGGACCAACCCCCAAGCGACTTCGGCCACGCCCCAGCCTAGACCGAGATAGTAGCTCGAATGGAATCCGCTTGACGGACTGGGGGCAACCATGGTGATACTGAGTAGCCGCAGCGCTTCGTGTGCGATCGAGTGGAGACTGGTCGAGAGGTACAAGAGGGCGGTGGAGGAGATGGGGAGGAAGGATAGCACGACGTAGATAGGGATGCGCAGGGTTTGGGTCGTGCAGGACGCAAAGAGGCCGGTGAAGAAGGGGGCGATCAGGAAGGGATGGGGATAGCTCTGGCCTTGGCGTCGTTCGCGCCTGTTGGGTGGCCTATGAGGGATGGTGTCAGCCGAGTGCGGTAACGTCTCGATGGCATACCAGGCGAACACGACAAGTAGGACCATGCCGGTGAAGAAGAGGAGCGAGACGACGGGGACAAGCATGTACAGACGCGAGATGTACCGCCATGAGACTGGACGAGTATCAGCTGGTCGTACTACCGAACACTTTAGCTCACCATCGACGAGTTCCTCCCCCTGAGCCTCCTCTTCCGCATAGTCGTACGTGAACGCACTTTCCCCAACACCGTTTTCCCACTCGACATCGGGCTCCTTGCCTTTTTGTGCGGGTTGCGTCGCGCCGTAGTCGAATGCAGGACCCGACATGGCTAGCCCTTCGAGCTCTGATGCCTTGCCTATGCGGCCGGTTGAGCGTGCGGGATGATGGTATGGGTAGGGCTGAGCGGCTGTCGAGCTGTGGTGCTGCGAGACGATGGCGGCAATCTGAGTATGGGACGGCATGATGCCTTTTGAAGCCTGGCTAAGCGCGGTGGGCTGGACAGCTCTTGTGCAGGTGCTGCTATTTCAACAGAGCGATAGCAAACGAGGATACACACTGTCGGATGCTGCGAGGATGTCGAGGTCGCTGCCGGCCGCGTATATAAGCACGACAGCATCCTCGTCGGGACAATCTGTCCTTCTTACATCGACTTGTCCTAGGCAAAGAGCATCCCAAGCAGCATACAGGCAGTCTCGGAGCGTCTGCACACGTCGTACACTCGACAGAAACAAGAAACAACCAGACGAAATGGTGCATCACGTCCTGACATCCCCAAGAACCGAGCTGATTGTGCTCTAGGCGTTGTGTCGGGCGAGACTGCAGGAAGAGCGCAAGCAGTGGAGGAAGGATCACCCGTTCGTGCGTGCGATGGCACACAGTAGCTATGGACGTTGACGTCGCACAGGGCTTCTACGCCCGGCCGATCAAGCAGACGGACGGCACGCTCGACCTCATGCACTGGGAGGTAGGAATCCCGGGTAAAGCTGGCGTACGTCGGACGTGCTAGGGCTGTCTGGGTGCTGACACGGCACAGACGGACTGGGAGCACGGCATGTATGTGGTCAAGATGTCATTCCCAGAGGGTGCGTCCGACAACTCCTGTCTCTTTGCAGCTCGACGATGGCTGACCACAACAGAGTACCCTTCCAAACCGCCAAAGTGTGAGTGACAGGCAGTTCCCAGCTTTGCAATAGGCGAGCCGTGTTGACCTTTGGCATTGCAGGCAAGTTTGACCCGCCGCTGTACCACCCAAACGTCTATCCGTCCGGCACAATCTGTCTCTCGATCTTGGACGAGGAGAAGAGCTGGAAGCCGGCGATCACCATCAAGCAGGTGGGTCCTACGCGTGTTGAAAGGCCTTAGCGAGCGATACTTGTCGGTCGTCGAGCTTTTCATGTCCAGGCGGGTTTACTTTGGCTTCGACAGCTCCAGACGGCGAGCTGTGATGTCGGAGCGTATCTGGTTGCTCAAGAGGTCCATCGTCCCTGTCATTCTCGCCTCGGGTTCATACGTGGGAGAGATCGATCCGGGTTTTGCTGTGCTTCTGCGCGGCGTCAGACGGTTAAGCTGGGTGGTGCTGTCTCCTATTTGCCATTCAAGAAGCTTGCAAGCGTTTTCAGGTGTAGCACTCCTGAAACCTTGGGCTGCATCAGTGCTATATCATGCAGTGCCGGCAAGGATTACCTAGCGGCTGGGGTCCACCTATTCGGCTGCCCATTCTCGGGGCCAGCCAATGGACGCTTGCAGCTAGGTACACATCCTTTCTACTGCAGAGACTTTAGCTGCTTGGTCGATCACTGTCTGCATCTGCCACAGCTTATATCCCCGACAAGTATCGCTTGGTCGCACAATTTACCGCCTGACTATCCGCCATCATGGGATAGCACACGTAGACTGTGCAGCCGGAAGCGGGTGTTATGACATTGCGCTGGGACATGACGGAGTCCAAGATCTCACACTGGTGTGAAGCTGGCTGCGCTCGCGTCGCGCACGCGCAGTGTGACCGGGCACGATGTGGGCCTCGAACGCATCGATCTCGGATCTTGCCAGAGCGCGCCAACCGCGTTCCGTTCTGGAGATGGGCGGCTACGGCAATCAGCGTTGTACGAGCTGTGATTCTGCTGTCAGGCTTGTGATTTCCTGTGCTGTGGTCGCCACAGCGCGGTCACCTTGTACTTTGAGCAGAGCAATCTCGAGTCGCTCGAAAGTGTACTGCCTTCGGAGAAGACGGCTAATCCTATGCACGCCAGCGGTGTCTGTATCGACCCATTGTCGGGCTGTAATCCAGCTGCCAAGCATGGGAGTGTCTACTATGCTTTGCTACGCGGCATGATGTGCAACACTGAAAGATCGACAAGGAGCAGTTCGGATGAGCTGCTGGTGATCCTGGTCCTTATTAGCCATCCACGAACAGTGCTGTCTGCGTCGGATCAAATGATACGACCGATACCGGGCGATACCGTGAAAGAGAGTCGTCACGCGTCTGTCTAGCTGCAGCTGAAGCGGGCCTGTGAAGTTCCCTCTTGACACGGCCAACCGGCCGGCTCTTACACTAGGTATCACTGCAGCCAGGGGCGACGCGCACGGCGACCACGTCTGATTTCACACTCACCAATACGAGTTCGAGTTAGCTACCCTGCCTCGGTTTGACCATACATCGCCTCGACTGGATCATGTCATCGCACCGAACCCGACTGACATCTGCAGCTCGTGCTCGGCATCCAGGACCTGCTGGACAATGCCAACGTGCAAGACCCGGCCCAGGTGGAAGCGTTCACCGCGTTCAAGTCTGTCGATCCCGGCCGAACCCGTGCCAAGCTGCTACTGACCCGGTGGCAGAAACAACCGTGCAGAGTATGATCGCAAGATCAAGCAGCAAGCTCGCGAGCGGATCCCCAAGTAGCTGTCCTGACCTTCTGGGTGCTCTAGGTGTTTGCATTGTCGGTAGCGAGAGACATGTTGTTCCGATTGACCGTTTGCGCCATCCACAGTGCCACGGTCGCCGTGAGAGCACCGTCCGGTCCAGCACCCGTCTGGTCTGCTGCTGTCCACCACTCGACACACTGCTTCCTTGTACATAGTGTACATAGTCCCAATCTGCTCTCCTCGTCGGCTCCTCTCCCTGTCTATACCGTCACCGGCTTTACGGATCTTCGCACACCGCAATGGCACTGTCTGCAGCTGATCTCCAGAGGGTCTGTCATCCGGCATGCTGTCCTCCCGTCGCTCGACTGACTGGCGGTACAGCATCACGGCCTCGAAGGCGCGCCTGACCCATTCCCGTCCCTCGGTGGGTCCGCCCCGCAGCCGTCGGCGCCCAAGCCAAAGTCCAACGGTACCTCGTCTTCCATCGACACGTCGTCCGAGTCGGCCTTTCCCTCGCTCGGCTCGTCGTCCTCGGTCGGTCCCGCCATCACCAAGCCAGCGCTCTCCCAGTGGTCCACAAAGGCTACCGCTGCTTCCAAGATTGCCAAGTCTCCTGCTACCGGGCTCGCTCCCAAGGCCGGCGGTCTAGGCCGTGCTGGCGCCGCACCCGCTTCCTCGCTCGCCGTCATCGACTCGTTCAACGTCCCAGCCAACGATGTCGCGACGGGTAAACAGCTCAGTGAGACGATTGCAAAGGTTCAGCGCGAGACGGGAGTCCACGTCGAATCGAGCACGCAGATGCGCACGGGCCTCAAGACTTTCCACCTCCGTGGGCCCGATCAGAAACGGATCGACAAGGCAAAGGCGTTGATCCAGCGCGGGATCAGCAAGACGGTCTCACTCCAGCTCGAGGTCCCTATCTCGACTTTTGGCACAATCATTGGTCCCAAGGGTGCGTTGCGTTCTCACCAGTGGGCTCGTGACTGACACCTCTAGGCGCGACTCTCAAGTCGATCACCGACGCTACCGGCTGCAAGATTGACATTCCCCGTCGTGAGACTCTGCCCGCTGCCGACTCGGCCGCGGTTTCGTCTGCCGAAGGCGACGACTCGTCGGAAGATGATGAGCCCGAAGAACCCACGGCCAACATCACCATCACTGGGCCTAGTGTCTCGGCCTCGGACGCGCGCGCAAAGATTCAAGCGTTGATCGCGCACAAGACTTCGCAGACTTCGACGGCAATCAAGCACATTCCCTCGCACTTTTACCCCTTCATTGCCGGTCCCAAGGGCTTCAAGGCGCGCATGCTCGAAGAAGAGCTCGGCGCCGGCGATGTCAACATTGCGATCCCGCCGCCAGCCGTCTGGAAGGCGCTCGAGCGCCAGGCAAACGGCGAGGACGAGTCGGACGCCGAGACGGGCAGGAGCAAGAAGGACCTCGCGATCCGGATCAAGGGCGACAAGGCAAAGGTCAAGCTCGTGGTTGATGAGATCAACAAGAACTATGAGAATCTCGTGCGTAGCCCGAGAGTAGAGTGGGTTTGCGCTGACTCGACTCAGCTCGACAACTTGAAGTCGCTTTCGCTCAGTATCCCAAAGAGGCAGCACCGCTTCTTGGTCGGCGCTGCTGCAGACGAGATCCTTGAGCAGACAGGCTGCATTGTAGAGCTACCCCGTGTCGAGTGGGTATCGTTCGTTTGTATGCTGCAGTGCTGATTTGCTAGTGACCCGTCCGACTCGATCACCATCCGCGGTCCCCAGCTCGGCCTCGCTCCAGCTCTGCAGCTCGTACGTCGTGCAATCATAGCGTTGTGCGCACTGACATCCCCAGGCGATGGAGAAAGCCAACAAGATTTCCGTCGAGACCGTCGACGTCGCCCAGCACCACCGCGGCGTCGCAGACATCCAGTCGCACGCACGCCACATCCTGCACTACCTCCTCCGGACCAACCGCCTGCGCGCAATCTCTGACACGCACAACGACGTCAAAGTCTTCCCGCCCTTTTCGGCCGTCGTGGACGCAACGGGCCAAGTCGTCGTCGAGATTGTCGGTGAAGACAAGGAACAGGTCGCAAAAGCCAAAGCGGCCGTCGTCCAGGCTGTCAAGGAGGTCACACCGGCTACGATCGAGACGCTCGAGATCGACTTTGCACTGCACAAGTTTTTGATCGGCAAAAAGGGTGGCAAGTACGTCCAGCCGACTCGGTGGTTGCGCGATTCGGCTGATCAGCAATGTAGGATCGCACAGTTTGAGAGCGCCAACAAGGTCACGACCGTGTTCCCGCCAGCGGCCGAAGAGTCGAACAATGTCATTTTGATTTACACGGGCCCGCTCGACGTCTTTGGCCCCGCAGGGAAAGAGCGCGATGCAAAGATCAGAGAGGTCCTCAAGGCTGCCAAGGCCGAGCTCGAGAGCCTCGCCAAGGATGCGGCAGACGTCAAGAGCGAGACGTTGGATGTAGACCAGGTCGGTACCGTGACCAACCTACCCGGAGTGAAGCTGACGCGCCTAGAAATGGCACAAGGCCATCATTGGCCCGGGTGGGGCCATCCTGAACGCGTGCGTTGCTTTCGATCGCTTGCTGGTCCTGTAGTCGGCTGATTATAGCCAGTCTGATTGGCGACGATCAGCTCGTCAACGTCCGAGTCGGCGCCGGGCCTCGCAGCAAGACGGATGCCAAGGCTGCAGGCGACGAGGCCAACACTGTCGTCGTGCGCGGTCCTAGCAGCGAGGTCGACCGCGTCGTCAAAGAGATTAAGCAGATTGTCGAGGACGCCGAGAATGACAACATTATCAACGGCTACGTATGTTGATCTCACTGCTAAAGGCGTAGCGAATGCTTACAGCAACTTAGACTGTCGAATTCAACGTCGACAAGAAGCACGTCCCTCACCTCGTTGGGTCGGCTGGGGCTGCCATGTAAGATTGCGTGGCGGGACATAAGTACAGACACTGATGTCGAACAGTAACAAGCTGCGCGAGGAGTTTGGCGTCAAGATCAACTTTGACGACGAGGATGCGTCGGGCAAGAAGGGTAACAAGGCTGTTGCAAAGGCCAAGGTCGGTCCTTTGCCAAGTTGGGCCGCGGCGTGACTGATCGATTGCAGATCGTTGGTCGCAAGGAGCTCGTCGAGAAGGCCAAGGAGAGGGTCTTGGAGCAGATTGAGCGCCTCGTGAGTTTTTCCAGTGTGCACAACGTAGCAGCTGACGCGCCCAGGCCGACGAGACGACCGAGACTGTCAACATCAAGCGCGCGATCCAGCCTGCATTGATCGGATCCGGTGGCAAATATGCGATCCGCTTGGAGGAAAAGTACGGCGTCAAGCTGTCGTTCCCCCGGGAGAACAAGGATGGCACGGCACCGGCCAAGCCGGACGAGGTTGTGATCCGGGGTGGCAAGAAGGGCGTTGCTCAGGCCAAGGCTGAGCTTCTCGAGGTATGTTGCGTGTGGACGCTACGGCGAGCGCTGATGTTGTCAGGCTGCCGCGTTCGAGTCCGAGTCTCGCCAGTCGGCCACGTTCACCGTCCCGACCAAGAGCGTGTCAATGATTGTTGGCAAGGCCGGTGCGACCATCAACGCGATCAAGGACGACACGGGTGCCAAGATTGATATTGACAAGAGCGCCGGTTCAGACGAGAAGACGACGGTGACCGTCAGTGGCGACAAGAAGGCGATTGCCGCTGCCAAGGCTGCGGTCTTGGCTGTTGTGGAACAGCTTGGAGATGAGCTCAACACTACGCTTACGATTGAACCGAAATACGTGAGTGCTTTTCAGCAGCGCGGCAAGGCAAAGCTGATGTGCGCATTAGCACCGTACACTGATTGGCCAGGGTGGCCAGAGGCTTCGTGAGCTTGTTGCAGCCGTTGGCGGACCCGAGGAGGCGTACAAGCAGAACGGCCTGGTCAACTTGTGAGCGGATCTATGTTTGCATCCACTGTGTGCTAACAGTTACAGCCCTCGCCCCGGTGACTCGAGCCCTAGCCGTGTCCGCCTCCGCGGGGACCGCTCCTTCATCACCAAGCTCAAGGCCGAGCTCGAGAAGCAAGTCGAAATCTTGCGCGAGACAAAGGTCCTCGGCGTCGTCGTGCCTGCTTCGACGCACGCGTCGCGGATCGGTCGTGGTGGTGCCGCGTTGCAAGACTTGCAGAAGAAGACTGGCGCGATGTGCGTGATTCGATGATAGACTCTGTGCAGGCTGACGCGGCGTTTGCAGCGTCCACTTCCCTGGCTCGCGCTCGTACAACTCGGTTGGCGAGATTGAAAACGCCGAGGACGTCAAGGATGCCGATCCGAAGGAGATTGTCAAGGTCATTGGTACTGCCGAGGCGACGTCCAAGGCTATCGAGCAGCTCTCGGTGAGTGACATGTCGTGTGCATGGTCATGGCTGACGCAGGTAGACCGTCGTCGAGCAGCCGCAGCGTAACGGCGGCCAGCGTGGCGGCCGTGGCGGTCAGAACGACTACCCTACGCGGTCAGTGTTGATCCCGGCCAAGTATCACCATGCGCTGGTCGAGGGTGGTTCCTTGAACCGCTCGATCCGCAACGTTGGCGCGTTCTTGGTTCAACCGCAAGGGAGCCAGCCCAAGCAGGCCATCAGCCGGCCTGACGTTGTCGAGGGCGCCAAGGAAGCTCGTATCGATGCTGATGATGATGGCGCCAACGTCGAGTACGGCTGGGAGCTACGACCCAATTACGAGGGTCTTGGTGACGAGGAGGAGGAATGGGTCGTGCGGGCAAAGGAAGAATCCTTGGACAAGGCTGTTGACGGTGCGCTAGTCGAGTCGGGTCCAGTGCAGAGCTGATAGACGTATAGTGTTGAACGAGGCGGTTGAAAAGGCCAAGCGCGCGACTCACGTCGGTGCTCTTGTTGGCCTGCCTCGCTCGGCGTTCCCGCGGATCATTGGTTCCAAGGGCGCGACCATTTCTCGTCTACGTGCCGAGACGGGCGCCGACATCCACGTCGGTCAGGACGACGATCTGATCACCATCACTGGCGGTAAGTCTATCTTTACAAGTCTTTACATCCACACACCAGCTGACACGATTTGCAGACGAGGCATCGGTCGAGCAAGCCAAGGAAGCCATCATCTCGATCGTGACCCGCTCGGGCGGAAACCGCTACTAGGCGTCATAGGGCAACCCACAACTCACAAAAGGGAAGGGAAAACTAGCACTGGGATAGAAAGACTGGTTGCATCTTGTACCGCTCGCGCATGTTACTGCTGGCAACAAACATTGTGCGCCGATCACATGAAATAGCGCGAAACGGTTCAGAATTTACCTCTGCTGGCGGCGACATCAGCAGCATCAATCCGGCATAGGCATCCTTCAACAGGGCTGGCCTGCAGCGCATCATGGCGAGCACATCGAGATCGTTGCTTGCGGCTTCGAGGCTTGCGATCGCTCGACCGGCCGTCGCGTCGAGTTCGGGCCTGCTACGAGCGCGGGTCGATCGGTACACGACCATCCACGCCTTTTTCAGCAACCAGGCCAGAGCCTCTCTCGAGTCTGTTGGTACCGTCAACTCTACACAGTATGGACGGCCATCACGTCGGTGGAACTCGTCATCGAGCAAACCATGTCCCGACTGCCCATCACACCACTCCAAGTCGAGACCGCCCATCCCAGTCCCCGGTCCTGGCCCGGGCCACGCGCAAGACTATGCGCCGTTCGTACGACGATTACTGAAATCGTTGCCGAATCACCAACCGCTCCATCGGCCGACCAAAGAGCAGTTGCTGGGTGCCGCCACTGGGTTCTGGGAACGCTTGCGGATCCGCATGAAGTGGTTTCTGATCCGCGGCTGGCGACGCTTCAACACGGATGATCTGAGCGCATTTGCAAGCTGGTTTGTGCTGGGGAATAGTGCGTTGCTGTGCTACATCGAGGGGTCACGACTGACATCATGGCAGCGCTGTGGATCCTCATTGGAACGCGAGTGGCGGATGCACCTGTTGTAACACACGCTGACGCCCGAATGCAGTACGACATTCTTCTCGGCAGTGTTCGCGACGCTGAACAGCTTGAGCCTGCAAGAGTCGGTCGCGCGCTGGATCTCCGACTACCTGACGCACAACACGGGGTTCACCGTCATTTTCGAATCGGCCATTGTACCGAAATGGGGTGCATCGGCCATCACGTTCCATAATGTCTATGTCTCGAGGCGGCCTCAAAATGCCGAGGGGGATGCCCCACCTGCACTCTTGTCGCCGCCGGCACCCAAGCCCTTTTTGTCGTCATCTCTACCGCCGGATGCACTCGAGGCGCCAAAGGCGGGCGAGGCGGACAACTATACCATGTTTGACGTCAACCTGGACGAAGTCGAGGTTACGTTTAGTTTGATGCGATGGCTCGATGGCAAGGGTTTGGTCAAGGATGCCAAGATCAAGGGCGTGCGCGGTGTTGTCGGTACGTTGTCCTGCATCTCTAGTAAGCAGCTGACGATCCGCACAGACCGCCGATCCGTATGGTGGGACACGTCGGTACCCGCCGTGCCCGCAGACTTCCGTCACCCGACCCAGGTTGGCGATTTCGAGCTCGAGAGCCTCCAAGTCGAAGACTTTCTCGTGACCATCTACCAACCGGGCAACCAACGACCTTACAACGTCTCCGTCTTCAACGCCACGGTCGGTCCGTTCCGCAAGCGCTGGATGTTTTACGACGCGATGAGCGCCGAGGCGATCACGGGTCAGTTTGACAATTGCCTGTTCAGCCTGCATATGCCGCAGCGGTTGAACGTGACGCGCGGCGAGGATGAGAACATTAAGCGGATGGTTGGTGCTTGCGGTCGGTCGCGTTGGATCGATGCTGACGGCTCGGATGCAGGCGCGCTTTCGGATCGATGGCCTGCCGATTGAGCACGCCCAGTACGCTTCGGGGTCTACGGGTCCAATGTCGTGGATCACATCGGGCAAGCTCGACGCCGTGCTCGACATCAAGTTCCCACGGCACCCCGACGACGAGGTCGATTTGAAGGCCATCTTTGAAGAGATTGGGCGCAACGTGATTGACATTACGTCGAACCCGATGGGTCCTGATGCGCAGGCCGATGTCGTAGCCGCTCAGGCTCAAGCGGCGGCCAAGCGTGAAAAGGAGGTCATCCCGGGCCAACACCGCCTTGCGCGGCCTGCGCTGCGTGCACCTGCCAAGGCGTCGGCAGAGGGCAAGGGCTTGGCGAAGCGCCAGGTGACGATTGACATTGATCTGCGGTTCCGCGACTTGAAAGCCGCGGTGCCAATGTTCACGAGTGATCTCAGTGTGCGGAACAATGCGTTCATCCGGCCGATTGTCGCATTTATCAAGTGAGTGCGGGCTGCGCGTGCTGTCCCGGGTAAGCTGACATGTGCAGTGCGAATCGGACGCTCATCCCGATCCACTGCACGGTCGAGGCAGATCTTGTGAGTAGCCTTGGGGGTCGCTGGCGATCACGGCTGATTCGGTGCAGAACGACTTTGACGGCTCTTGGACTCTATTCGAGAGTGAGTTTTGCCTCTCAGCTTGCCATGAGACTTGTTGACTCGTCGCAGCGGGACTGATGAGTTCGGTATCGGATCAGGTTGGTCCCTCAATGTTGGATACGTCGTCGCGCGCTCACCGGTCGCAAACTGATCTACGCCGCGCTCGCGCACCACGTCTCGTCCGACGTTGCCAACCAGCGACGGATCCGCCAAGTGGGAGCGTGGGGGATCCAGAAGGGCGCCGAGGTGGTGATGAGTACGCTGCGCAGTGTCGTGGATCCTGTGCATGTACAGCCGGCGGCGTAGGGAACGATGCAATCAATAATGTCTGAGCCCAGCCTCGCCTGCCACTCTGCTCGCCGTCCATCTTTCCTTGGGTGATCGCCAGTGACTTGCACGCTTTTGTCTGCCCTCTTACACCCACCCCGTCTTGATTGTCTGCTCTGTACGCTCGCTGCCAGTCAGCATCCCAGTCCATCCCCCCCGGCGCAAACTCGAGCAGACGTCACTCGCAAGATTTCAACCGCCGCCCGTACCGCTCCACTGTGCGATCGATCCACCCTCGACTCTCTTTTCACCTCGCTCACTCGCCCTCTCGCGAGCACCATGCTCGCTTCCTTCAAGAGCTCGTGCGTGCTTGCTCTCACCGCTCTGCTCGCGTTCGCCGTCGGATCAGCCGAGGCAGGCGGCAAGAACACGCTCTGTGCGTCGTGACCGTCCTCGCCAACGGAAACACTGACCGCTCACAGTCACCAACTCGGTTTCCTACTGTGCAGAGGCCAAGGCGGTACTCGTAGAGCAGTTTGACATTACCTACCACAAGAAGAATGGCGTACGTCGTTTGTGACCGTGCTCGTGCTCACCATCCGCAGTCGGTCACCTTTTCCTTCTCGGCCGCATCGATCGAACCAAACCTCAACTTGACGGCTAATCTGTATGCCAACTTGTATGGCATCAACGCGATTAACCAGACGTTCAACCTGTGCGACTTTCTCCAGGGCGTGCTGTGCCCCCTGCCCCAAGTCAACTTTACAGGTGCGTATCTCAGTGCATGTTGGCACAGAGCTGAAATGCCCAGGCTATGGTACCTATCCGATTCCTGCCGAGTATACCAAGGACATTCCTAGCATCGGATGGTCCGTGCCCAACCTCGAAGGCTATGCGCGCGTCTCGTTGATGAGCGTCGAGACGGGCGAGGTCGAGGCCTGCCTGCAGGCCACGCTCTCCAACGGCTGGTCCACCAAACAGCCTGCCGTCGCCTGGGCTACCGGCGTCTTCACCCTCGCCGCACTGCTGGCCGCTCTTCTCCACACGGCCGCGACAAACTCGCCATCGCCGGCACAGTACCGCTTCTTTGACGTCCTCTTCCTCTTCCAGACAGCGGCGAGCACAGGCCTGCTCCACCTCAACTACCCACTCGTTTACACGGCGTTTACACAAAACTTTCACTGGGCGCTCGGCCTCTTTGGCTCGCAGCGCATCCAGAACAGCGTCAACGACATGCGTCACCGCACCGGCGGGCACGCAGGCGACACGGCGTACAACGCCGTGCAATACATCAACCGCAAGCTCTCGCCGTACAACACGCTGACCAGCGTCGATTTCAACCAGTTTTCAACAACGCCCGCCACGTTCAACAGTTATCTCGCGACCCTGCCGACCGCAGCTGGCAACCTTGTCAAGCGCGCGACGCTGCCCACGTCGCAGGATGAGACCGACTCGAGTGAGATCATGACGGGGATTCCTGTCTACACCAACACGCTCAACATTCCCGAGGTCAACGCGTTCCCGACCGTCTTCCTCGTCTTTCTCATCGTGCTCGGTATTGCCGTGGCCGCACACATTGTGCTCTTTGCCATCGTCTTTACAGTCGACCGCTTTGGTCGGGGTCGTAAAGGCACCCAGTGGGCGTCCAACCTGCGTAGGAGCTGGTGGCTCTTCAGCGGCGGCAATGCGCTTCGCGTAGTGAGTTGACTGGGTCAGACAACGCCCAAGCTGACGCTTCAGGCTCTCATCTGCTTCTACCCCATCTTCATCTTTGCATTCTACCAGTTCGTGATCGGCCGGTCCGACTCGTGGCTCTCAATCCTGCTCGGCGTCTTTGCCATTCTGCTCGTGCTCGTCCCGCTCGCCACCACGTTTGCACTCACTATCCTTCGCTCTCGCCGGCCGTCGACCACGGCGCCTTCAATCTCTCCCTTGTACACTTGCTACCGCTACTTTCACTCTGCTGGCGTCCTCTACCGCGCCTACCGCCAGCGCTACCATTACTTCTGGTTCGCACCCCTCGTGCTCGCCATGATTGCCAAAGCAGGCTTCATCTCGTTTGGGCACGCCAACGCCTGGGCTCAAGTCATTGGCTGCATGGTTGTCGAGGCCATCACATTCGTGTCCATTGTCGGCTTGCGCCCACACAAGGACAGAAAGGGCGACTGGCTAGGCGCGTTCCTAAGCTTTTGCCGGCTTGCCGCGTTCGGCCTGCTCGTTGCTTTTATCGAAGGCGTGGGCGTGCGACCGATCCCGCGCGTCGTCATCGGCTTTGTCATTGTCGTTCTGTTCGGGATCCCAGCCGTGCTCTTGTTCATCGGCTTGATCTGGAACCTTGGTCAGTCGGCTCCAACGCATCCGATCGCTAGTTGACATTCACAGGCTACGGCTTGCTCTGGCGCCGTCATACACACCGGATTGAAGACGGTCTCGAAGTCGAACGCTTTGCGGCCTCGGACGATGACTCGTCGGTCCGCCCCGCCATGACCCACGTCGATTCACCAACGTTTATCGCTTCGTCGGGCAACGATGCCGGTGGGTTCGCGTCCGGCTCGAACCGTCTCCGTCGCGAGTCGAGCGTGATGGAGCCGGTAGGCAACAACACGTACGAAGCCTACCCTCCAACCGAGCACAGCTCGGCCGAGGCCGCGTACGCCCAAGCGGGCTATGGCGCTGGGCCTGGTTACGACCCGCAGCAGGGTCAAGTAGAGCGCCGAGACGAGCGCTACTAGACTGTACGAGATCTGGACGGCTGCGCAGTGTAACGACCACAATCACGACGACGGTCCTGTAGCTATTACCCTGAGAGATGCATAGATGCGATGAGTGCTGGAGCGCTAGTCGCTCGTATCTTGGACGACGACGCCGTCTTGCAGTTTGAGCACGTAGCCGTCGCCCTTTGCCCATGGTACCTGGTGCTTTCGTCAGACGTGACCCGACTGCACAGTAGAGCGCACCTCGTCTTCATAGTGGCTGACCACGACCACGGCTTGCTCTGGGACCTCGTTCCATTCTTGGTGGAGCAACAGTGTACACGCGTCCCAAACGGCCTCGTCCATCCCCTGCGCCGGCTCATCCAATACCAGGACCTCGGGTCGGCTCACGACCGCTCTCAAGAACAGGATCAAAGCCTGCTGATTCGCAGGGAAGCGTGCAAACGCCTGATCAGGCGCCAAGCCAGCCCACATTGCCCGCTGTTGAAAAAAGTCCCAGAGCGCCAACGCGCGCTCGCGCTGTGCCAGCGATTCTTGACGACGGCAAAAGACACCCCAGAAGCCTGACAGGATGGCTTCGAGCGCGGACAGGCCCATGCCCCGGGGAAAGGATTGGTAGATTTCGGGAGAGGTGTGGCCGATGCGCGTGCGTAGGACGGTGGTGGCGATCTGGCGACGGGGTTGAGAGAAGAGCGTGAGGGCTGACGAGGGGAGGGAATAGGAGCGCGGGTGCTGCCCGAGCAAAAGGGATAGAAGGGTCGTCTTGCCAGACCCTATGGGCCGATAAGCAAGGCTAAGAACAAGACGAGAGTACTCACCGTTGGCGCCCTGGAGGTGCCACTTGTCACCTGGCTTGATGGTCCATGAGATGTCTCGCAGTACCTGTTTTGTCAGTGCAAGACTTGCAAATACGCTCGCGCTTAGGAGGCGCGTCGTCCTTGGCAGCCGATACGCACCTCTCGTTCCTTCTTTTCGCCGTATGCGACCGAGACGCCGTTCATGTCCACCACAGCCTCGGCAGCCTGCCGCTGCACGAGCCCGGCCTGCTTGTCTGTCTTTGCATTCGCACTTCCGATCGCGGCGTCCGAGGCAGCGGCAAGGGTCGGCAGCCTGTCCTGCTCAAACTCGCGTTTGGTCCCAATCCAGACTTCACTCTTGCGAACGTCGACGACGTCGGTCACCCAGTCTGGCAGCGATGCTTCTTTGCCCTTGGCTTTTGCTCTTAGGACGAGGATCAAGCGGATCCCCTGGGCGTTGACTCTGCCCAGGACGGCCGAGACGTCTTTGCGCGAGACGACGTCGAGACCTGCCAGTGGGTCTTCGAGCACTAGCATCGTAGGCTTGGCGAGGAGCGCACTGGCGATACGCGCTCGACGTGTCTGACCACTCGACAAGCTGACGAGGGGGAGCTTGAGCAGATGCGAAATCTTCATCGTCTGCGCGACGTCGTCAATCTCGGCCCGCGTCGGAGCGGGACTGAGCTCTGACAGCGACTCGAGCAGCGTCTGCTTGTCATCCTCGAGCAGGTGACCGTAGCGTGCGGTAAAGTCTGTAAACTCGCCGCTGGCCGGTGGTGGACGGGAAAAGGCCAAGTGCCGGATGGGCGCTGGAGCCGCGAGGGATGTCGTCGGCGCCGACTTGAGCTCTGTGAGCAGTGGGAAGGGACCAGGAGGAGGGACAAGAGGATGGATACGGTGCCGCGAGAGCAACGTCTGCAGCAACTCAGCTAGACTCGGTCATGATGAGCGTGCGGACCGACCTCGACGATGCGTCTTCTGCCTTCACCATCGCCAAGGACCGCCCAGGCTTGTTGCTTGGTGTCGACAGTGCTGATGGGAGCTGTAGCACGCTCAGACTGCACCGGGTTGACCGTCCATCCCTGGTGACCGAACCGGAGCAACGCCTGGCTTCTTGGTGGGTTCGCACTCGCTCCAAAGCGATGGACTGCAGACTCGGCGGGGATCCTGACGAGCGGAAGTCTTGCCATCGTGTTCGACAGTCTTGATGGTTGCCGAGCTGACAGCGGCGTCGACAGCGATCAACCAGAGTCGTTCGGAGAAACAGAGCGAGAGCCGACAAAGCCGTTAACGATCAACCATCATCAGCGATAGCATGATCATCCTGCGCTCAGCTCGAACAAGTCAGCTCGCAAGGAGCACAAGGCAGCCTGGCAAGGCAAGCTACCGACATCGGCACCTCTCGACCCCGTCGTCAAAGATCACCAGCGTCCCTTTCGCACTGTCACCAGCAGCCGCCCTGTCGGTCCTTCACCCTGCTGGCCTGCTCGCAACCGCTACGCTCCCAAACGCTGTCCTCTCGCTCTTCCTCCGCTGGTTCGGACACGGCGTGCTCACCCTCGCGACCGAGTTTGGGATCGGCCATGATCTCAAGCTGAGGGAGATCAAGGCCGTCTACTGGCCCGTCTGGCGCGTCGATCTGGGCGCAAGAGGACCAGTCAAGAAAGTGCAGGGTGGGAGAGACGGAGAAGGCTGGCTTGGGATCAGAGAGGGTTATGTGCCAGGTAAGTCGTCTATCCATCCGCCGATGGACCTCGATCGTCGACCTCGGCAGATTACGAGTGCTGACATTGACTCTAGGTAACGCGTTCCCACCTCTGTCCTACATCTCGTACGCCATCCCACCACTGCAGACCCCTCTTCCCAAATACGACCCGGCGACAGACCTGACCCAACTCGGCGATGGTTTCGACGTCGTCCCCGTCCCGTTCACAGTCTCGCCGATCGACTTGGTGGAAAAGCTACGTGGCCAAGTGGGCAGGCGAGCGGAATGGGAAGGCTGGAGGATTGACGAGCGGGACTGGAAAGACGAGGACGTGCTGGTGAGTTGGGCGATCCCCCCCGAGTGCGATTCGGTAGCCTAGCGCATAGCCCGAGTTGCCATCGCCTGTGAAGCAATGCGAAACGACAGATCATAGGCTCATAGACTCGTCAGTTCGCTTGCTACCCAATCTACTTTCCGACATATATCGCCGACTTTGAACACAAGCCTGACCCAGACGCACCAGGACGGCGGATCACGGTCGTCATGGACGCTCACGATGAAAAGGTAGGTTCAATCTCAATCCAGGCGTGCAATGAGCGCAATCACCCGTACGGCTTGCCGTTAGACAGCGACAAGCAGCAGAGCAAAAGCTGACAGCGTAGGCCGCAAACTGTCGCATCAACATGCCGATGCCACCGCAGATGGACTCCAAGTGCGTGTCCACTGGTTGCTTCGGGTCCAGACTCTGACATGTCAGGGAGTACTTTTACAACCCGGCACCCTATCTCCCAACCCTCTCCCTGATCCTCCCCGCCGCCGCTTCAATCTCCCCGATTCCTCAACGCGCAACCGCCGGATCCGTCTCATACGCCGCAGTCCTTGCCCAAGCGTTCCAATCGTACATTCATCCACCGAGACCACCGACCGGACACGCGCTCAAGGCGCCTTTGGCCGGTTTGACAGACGAACAGGGGGTGAACTGGGATGACCCGCGGATTCAAGATTGGAACGGCGACGAGAGGGAGGAGAATGAAGAGTATCTGATCAAGGCGGGCGAGCGGGCGACGAGCTTGGGCATGTTGGAGGTACGTGTCTGCGCGTGATGTGCGTACGCAGCGCTCGCTGTGTAAGCGCGTGCGAGGCCTTGCCGTTTGAGACTACGATAGCGATCAGCCCTCTCACGGTCGAGCAGGAGAGATGAGCGGTCACTAATCTCACCCAGTCCCTGCGCGCAATGACCGCCAAGCTGCCCGCATCCCAAACATCCGCAATGGTCCTCTCGCCCGGCTCTCTCAACCCCGATAAATTCGAGCTCCCGTCACTTGTCAAGAAGCCGATCCGAGAGCTCCGCGACGAGATGGAGGCCGAGGTGAAGCGCAAGACGAGCGAGATGGAGCAGGCACGGCCGGGGTGGTGGGTGCGCTGGCTGGCCAGTCGGAGCAGTGGTGTTGGCGAGTGATGCATGTATACGACGGCGCGTTACGCACGACTACGACCACAAAAGGCAGGAGGCGAGTCCCAACCGAGTCGCGCGGATGCAGCCATGCGTCTGGTGACCGGCACTGTCATGTACAGGCACCCGTCACCTTGCAACCAATGGCATGATCGTCAAAAGGTCACTGGGACGCTCATTAGCAGTGTCGGGACTGTGAACGAGTCCCACTGCCAACAACCACCACCTCTAGTCGTCATAGCTTCTCAACGATTACAATATGCGCTTTATCTGGTATATCGCACTCTGCACCTTGGCTGTGGGTCAAACGGTAAACGCAGGCCCCGTGGCTTGGGCTGGCAAGTCTTTCTCGTGCGGATGTCTGATGACTGATCCCGAACACGTAGCTTGTCAGACCGCCTGTAACGCCGGGTACGTGACTTGCTGTTCCGGCGCAGGCTTCGTTGCGGGTAAGCAGATGGTCGTCACTCTCTCAACTCTGCGGTGATGATGCACAAGGAATCTTCACGCTCGGGGCCGGTGTCCCTGCAGCACTGGTAGGGTGCTCGCTCATCCAAGGGGCGTGCATGTCAGCCTGCACGCCGCTCCTCATCGCACCGACGCCGTGAACCAGCGAGCAAAAAGTGATAGCCGGTACGGGGTTGGAGAGGAAAACGGTCTCACAACTACATAGCGGGCAATGGAATCGAATTGGGCGCCGTCACTGGACACTGCGAGGCTCACCGCGCGCGGCGTAAGGATGTCTGCGAGCCCGTGCTTGTCACATCAGTCGTCGAAAGGCACACCCCGAATCGCAAAGGACGGCGACAAACGCGTTTCAGCTCGCCGGCGATCGCATGCAATCAACCGCCCTGCAGGGTGATGAGCTTGTTTGCGCTGTGCTGGGGATGTGTATGCTCTGTGCTGATTGAGCGGGTCTGTGATAAAGGACACGGTCAAGTTTGACTGGGGTCATCACCGAGCCCGCTCGCAGCTACACTCATCCTCCCTCTCTGCTTGCACATTCGTTTACCTACACACACTCTTTCCCCGTCGTCCTGAACAAGTCTCGGTCAGCATGAGGGTCTCCAGCAGCATCCTAGCTTGCGCTTTAGCAATTCTGCCTGCCTTTGCCACTGCTGATGCTGGACATCGCATGGTCAGAAAGGTCAAGCGCGCAGATTGCGACCGTCACGGGCACAACGGACACCACGGTCACGCTGGTAACTCGACAGCAATCGCGTCCAGCAGCGAAGCTGGCGTTACCGTGATTCCCTCCGTCACCGTCTCGTCGGGACCTCTCATGACCAATTCCTCTTCGACTGGCGTTTCCGCCGCTTCGAGCGCATCGATGCCTGGGAATGAGCTCGCCGTCGAGCCCACTTCGTCCTTGATTTCCACCAGTACCTCATCTAGCGTGACTGTTAGTGCTTCAGCCACTGCAATCGTCAATGACAGCTCAAAGCGCGCCGGCCTCGGATGGAACCACGACTCTGGCTCACACATGACTTCCTTCACTGGCGGGACCTCAAAGGTCAACTGGGCTTACAGCTGGGGGTTGACACCTCTCTCAACCATCGAAAAGTCGGTCGAGTTTGTACCGATGGTCTGGGGTAAGGATCAAGTGACGCAAGTGGCCGGCGCAAAGAGCAGCTGGCCTGCCGGAACCAGCACCATCTTGTCCTTCAACGAGCGTACGTTGCCCTAGCCATTCCCGTCCCTTTATGCTGATTTACTCTACCACAGCGGACATGGGCTCCCAAGCAAATCTCCCGGCTGCACAAGCTGCAACTCTACACGCGCAGTGGACGGCGGACGCAGCTGTCCAGGGTTTGCGGATCGGGGCGCCGGCGACTGCCCGAGGCGGCAAGACTTGGTTCACTGTGCGTGTCGTACTGCACCTTCCACTACTCCTCTGCACTCTGCTTATGCTTGCTGGGTGACAGGAGTTCGAGGCCGCATGCAAGACGACCGCCGGCTGCGCTTATGACTTTATCCCGATCCACTTCTACGGCGACAACGTCGGTCAGTGCCATGCTCCACATCTCACCCAGAACTCACCAATAGCAGATGATTTCATCGACTATGTTCAGGTAAGATCACCCATCGTGTCCATCAGACTGATGCTGATGGCCAATTCACCTATCAGGACTTCCACGACACTTTCAACAAGCCTATCTGGATTACCGAGGTGAGCTTCTTTTCGCACGAGGACCGATCAACCGACTGAGATGCGCAGTACGCCTGCATCGACTTCAACCGTAATTATATCTGCACCGATGCCGAGGTTCGCAACTTTATGACCAAATCGAGCGAGTTCTTCCGCAAGAACGATTGGGCGGAACGGTAGGCACACTTGCAGATTCTTGAGAAGTCGGGCGGCTAATCAAGTGCCAGATGGGCGTGGTTCGGTATGTTCCCGCCCAAGGATCTCGGTGCCAATCACGCTATGAACGCCCAAGGCGAGCCTAATGAGATCGGCAAGCTCTACATGACTCAGTGATCGGATCGAGTCAGCGGTGGCTCTGGCAGCCTCTGGAAGACCGTTGAAGCCTGTGTGCATATGGAATGATTACTATGACACATCCATACTGAAATGTCCGGCGCTAATAGTGCACTGAGAACGGTGTCAGCAAAGCGATGTAGACACAATATGTGCAGGACTGACTGCCTTGAGAGCTCCATGACCTTGAATGGTTCATAGGCTGTTGCCACCTTGGATCGACGTACGCGCCGGAACTCATCGCATAGCCCGGGACCGGTGATGCCGCGTACGACCCAGAGTACATGTCCGCGCCCGTCCATGTCGGGTACTGCGGATAGGGGATCGGTGTTGCAGGCTGAATGTACGGTGCAGACGTAGCGTAGCGCATGTCATAGTACGGGTCAGCAGGGTACGGCGTAGGAGCCTGACCCCACTCGGTGTTACGTGGCGGAGGTGGAGCGGACGTATGACGATCGCGACGATATGAGCTGCTGTTGTCATCTTGGTCCGTACTCGAGCGATGGTAGGGAGTCCTGGGACGCGCTGGACCAGGATAAGGTGGCGCGTCGTCGTCAGGGAAGTGTCGCTGGCTGAGGCTGGATCGGCTGGCAGAGCGTAGTTGGGAGCCCGGCTGGCTGTACTGATCGGTATGGCCGTGGCGGTGACGACCGGCAGCGCGACGCTCCCCTCGGGGGCGCTGTTGGTTCGTCAACTTTGACCGGAACTGTTCGATAGGACTAACGGCATCGACTGAGCGCACAAGCCACGCCGTCAGGCATTGCATGAGGGACGGGTTCCGGGATTTGCGGTCAATGACCGGGCCGCAAGTTGCTTTGGTATGTGTCGAGTTCTGTGCAAGCATGAGACAACGTCGGGATCATGTAAATCACCGACAAAAGTGCCAAAGACCCATTGCTTGAGATTGCTGACGGCAAAGAAGTACACCTGATTACGAACGCAGTCGTCGTGGACCTGAGCAAACGCCGTCAATTGAGTTCCGCGGGGAAAAGAGCGTAGACTGACTTGCGCTTGAAGCAGATTTGCTTGCCCGACATCGCCATCGACAAGGTCGCGCGTCAGGTGGCGCCACCCTTCGCGCTCTGTCACATCCCTAGTGAATTCGCGCAGAACGCCACTGGTCACGACCGAAGGCGGGCGGATCGCCAAAACCATGGCACGATCGGCTTCCTCGTTTTGGTTGACAAGCACCATAGTTCCAAAGCTTTCCCAGAGACACGCCGGGCCGTCATTATCCTGAGGAAGCGGATGGTGATGCTGTGCCGGTGAGCGCGTCGGCAGTGCCGCGGGCGTCGGGCGTGGGCAAGGGATGACGTGGAAGGCGAATGTGGTGGATGAGTAGCGCAGCATGTGTAGCGCCGAGACTGCGGTTTGTAGCACCTAGACGTCGTATCAGCCGCTGTCTGGAAGCATTGGGATGCGCTGACAGAACCAATCAGCCAGCTAAGCAGCCCTCGGTCATCCGCCGCGTCGGCATCTTCATCGTAGAACTCGACCGTGTCGTAGCCGGAAGCGTGAAGCGCAAATATCCTGAGCTATGAGCGAGCTGTGCTTCGCGCTGAACACGTACTGATTGCCCCACCGATTTGCAGGCATGATTGGATAGCGAGGGACGTTGGCCTCGTGGACTGTCACAGATGATTAGCACACCGATCGCACACAGTACAGTACCTACAGTCCAGCACCTCTCTCTCCCAATCCCTTGGTGCACCTTCCCACACCTTGAGTGACCTCCCGCGGATGCGCTCTCTCTCCGCGTCCTCCAAGCGTCGCATCCACTCCCAACCCACGCCCGTACTTTTCCAGCCTCCACCACCGCCACTGCCGCCAAACACCCCCCACCCTCCCGCATCGCTGGCGCCTTCTGTCCAGCGATCCCAGCTGGGCACCACTGCCAAGCGCAAGTACTCGTACAGATTCTCCGCCGGAAGGATCAAAACTCGTGCTTTGTGATAGCGCTGTGATGAGGGTGATGGCGTGCCTATGGAGAGTGAAGAGAACATGGTGGTGAAAGCGTTAGCGCGTGATGGAGCTTGCGTGTGAGAAGGGGTGCGGGAAAGAGGTGCAGAAGGGGGTGGGTCGCGTGTCGAGGAGCGGCGAAAGATGGTCGGCACGGACGAAGTGAGGATTGACATTGGGCGTGAAGGTAGCGGCTTGTCGGGAGATGCTGATGACGGACCGTCGTCGGCGAGCGGCAAGCGCGTCGTTGAGCGCAATGCAGGACGAAGCATGTTGGCGAGTAGCGTGCGGTGTCTTGGCTCCTTGCGGCCCAGTGAGCCAGTGATAATCTCGACATTGTCATTGGGGTCGTACCCGGTAGCTGGACTAGGGGCGCCCGTATCGACACCATAGGGTGTGATTGTCTCATTGCTGAGGTTGCCACTTCCACCACTTCCGCTTGCCGCACCGGCGCCGTCCGTGTTTGTCGACCGCAGACTCGCTTGCGATCCCATCCGCCTGGACGGTGTCACATGCGGCGTAGGTACTCTGCGATGATTTGGGTTGGCTTCGCGCTGCATCCTGAACGAGAGCTTGGCAGCTCCAGGCGTAGCGTAGCGTACCTCCCTATCCGTGCTTGTTGTCGAGCGAGTCGTATCGATACTACGACGACTGGGACTCGGCGGCCTCGACTCACTCCCTCGCCTCGACTTGTGGTGTCTCTGCTTTTTCCCGCTGAGAGCACCAGAGTTCGACCCTGACTTAGACGTAGGAGTGGGAGCGTGGCCTTCGTCGTGGTTCGTGTGCATGCTGCCTCTCCTCGGCATGAGTTCGCGCAGACGTGTCGACGTATGCCGGTAGTCTACCCGAGTCGAGATGATACGGCGATCCCGGTGCACCCGTCGCCAACTCTCGAGATGGTTTGTGGATGTGAGCTGGCCGCGTGAGAGCGCTGCTAGGTGCCGAATAGCGTCTCCGAACAGGTGAAGCTGGAGGGTATCCTGCAGGAGGACCGAGACGATAGTCTTGCGGTGGCGCAAGGTACTGGCGCGATTGTACGGGCGTTGCAGGACGATGCGACGGGTATGCTTGTGGGAAGTATCCGTCTGGAGGGCCTAGTGCGAGTGGGGCTTGGTTCGGCGTGGGAGGGATCGGCGTCGCAAACGACGGGATGGGCGTTGTCAGATACGGCGGGAGAACAGCTTGCGGCGGTCCGAAGGCTTGTGATGGAACTCCCACGGGAACCGGGACTGGAACGGGGTAGTTTGGCTGTGGAGGATAGAAGGGTCGGTTCCAGAAGAATCCTATGTTTATCGCGTCAGTGCGGATCGCGTGTCCGTTCCCTAGCTCGATGTACCTACGCGATCCCAAAGCTGAGTGATCCAAGCCGGGATAGGTAGGTGCAGGGATGGGACAAAGCGAGTAGAAGAAGGAATTAACACGTACGTCTTCTCTCCTCTTCCCGCCTCAGCTGGTACTCGTACTCGCTCTGGCCAAAGAGCCTCGGGTCAAAACAATCGTCGAGACAGCACCTCTGCGTTTCTAGTATCAGTACACGCCCCTATACTATCGTCGGATGGAAAAGGGACGCACCTGGGAAAAGCACACGCCCATGGGGTGCGATGGGAAACGAGGGTTCGCCGAGGTGATGCAGTCAGGCGTCGAGCCTGCAACGAGGGTCCGGGAGGGATGTGCGGTCTGGAGTTGGCAGCAGACGGTCCGTGATCCGTCTTGTTCGGATCTGGTATGGTCAGTGAGCGCGTCTTGGCCGTGAGCAGCTGCGCTTTATGCCGCTTGAGCTCTGACATTCATCCTCGCATTGTTCTGGCCACGACAATGCGGTGTGCAGCACCTGGCCATCGCACAAAAGCAGCAGTCGACGTTGCTTGTTCGTTCCAGGAACCGTGCGATCGTCCGCCGATCTTTCCGTCCCTGAACACAAAGCGGTCACTGCGTACAATAGGAGTCACCGCCTCATACGATCGTCTTGTGGAACGCGCTGTTCAGTCTTCTGAGAACAATGCCGCGTCTGTTGGGACGAGATACCCCAGGGATGCAGCATCTGGCTACCAATTCGTTCATGCGCACTCAGGTCTCTTCGAAGCATTGGGCGTAAGATGCAGCAGTCGTCGACCCTATCCTTTTATCAGCTACGTGTTGGTCACTCGTACCCGGAGAACTAGACAGTTAGCCACGAGCCCGTCAACAGGCTCAACTGCATTTCAGGCGTAGACGGTCTGGAGAGGAAGTATGTGCATTGACTATGGACATGCTGACGACTAAACACTCGCTATTAACCCCAAAACCTCTCCACACTCTGGACACGTCAGGGCCGGAGCCTTAACACCCCTCACAGACGGGACGGACAGCAAGTGCATCTCGTGTGCGCAGGCCGCGTCTATTGACTGCCGTGCAGACCCCTGACGTAGAGACAAGTCTTGCCTTCTCAAGATAGTCCTGAGAACCTTGCGTCCGTCGTGCTGCCCGTTTGCGATCCGCGACGCGGACCGAGGACGCGGAAAGTGTTCCAAGACGCTGTCCGTCCGTTGTGCTGCGTATGTACGGCAGTCGTCTTCCAACATAGTCACTCGACGAGCATACGCGTGATGAGACACTGGCGTCAAGCTCGCAAGAGGATCATGGCAGCGGACTGTGGCCGTGGCCGGTGCCGCACCGATACAAGGACCACGGTCACTACGATGAAGCGCTTTAAATTAGCCAACCAAACGCCCTTCGCCACTCATCAACATGACGCGATCTCACCCAGGCGCCACTTTCCGCCCTCGAAAGTACCAAGACAAGGGGACTCTTCGCTCCCATCTGCGTTCTAAAATTGACAAGTTTTCGGCGCAACGCCAGAGATGGTTGCTTTGCCTCTGGAAATCACTGCATGAGATGCTCAAAGCACTGGCTTGTCTTACAGTACGGCATTTCCGTAGCTCCACAGTTGTATGTCTTCGCGTTCGTCCGACTCATAAAGACTTGGGATGTCACCGATCTGCAACCCATCTGTTCAGGCTACAATGTTACCGAGTGCAACAATCGTAGACGAGACCAAATGTCAAGAACGCTGACATTTCAAATCGGCAGCCGAGCTGGGACGTAAGCAGGGAAGTCGTTGAGAACGAAAGCGACGAGTATTGGCGCTTGACAGCCGACGGCCAAAGACAGCGCCTTGACTGAAGCCTACATAAAGTACTCATTCCCCTGGGTGGACCAACAAACCCTGGGTCGAGCCTGCCAAGAATGGCTCATAGACGTGAGCGCCGTAAAGTGTTACACCGAGCCAAGGTGGTCACCAAGTGAGCTGAAGCGCCTGGTTGTGCCCCGGTGTGAGTTTCAAGACCCTCTAGACGTCATCACCGGCGCAGCAGCCAACTGTACTCTATCACACTACACGTCACTGCTAGCTAGCTAACAACGGAGACCAAGAGCCTCCTCGTCCGAAGGCCAGAAGTCGGTGCAACAAAGGACGGCTGAATCTTGGCTCGTAAGCAGGCCGCCCTGTCATCTCTATCCAGCATCCACAACGCCGCCATGTCCACTGCCGCCAAAGTCTCATTCGAGGACGGCGCGCTGCTGGTCAAGTCGCCATCAGCACTGCTGCACGTCGAGCCTTTCTCGTTGACGCGCACATCGAACGGGTTCGACGCAAAACTACTAGTCATCAAACCGAGTGAGGACGCGTCTGACGTCCTGAGCCCGGAGAGCCTCAGTCCGCAAACGAGACATTTGCTGAAGACGGTGTATCTGACGCATCTTAGGCGCAGCACGGTCCAAGACCAGAACCGTCTTTTGACACGCCATACAGGCGATTGGAAAGCGGACGAGGAGTAAGTATACTTTTTGAATTCAACGTCTAGACAGAGATGCATGTCATGATCTATACAAGCGCTCAGGCGCTCGCGGCCTCGACGATGGCAGGCTTGGCAACGTCCTTTGCTGGTACGGCGGCGCCGACGGGCTCGGCCGCTTCGCCCGATGCACCAACTGGGCGCATGGCTGGGAACAGCTGTAGCGTGCGAGCGTTAGCGTCCTACCCTGCCCGATACAATCGCGGAAGAGACGTACGAGGACCTCCTTGATGTTGGCAGAATCGGTCAGGAACATGACGAGACGGTCGAGGCCGAGACCCCAGCCGCCGGTCGGCGGCAGACCGTATTCGAGGCTAAGGGGTGGCGTCAGCACTGTGATCCGGCAGGGTCGACGGCAACGTACGCGTTCAAAAACGTCTCATCGGTCCCTTGGGCCTCGTCATCACCGTCATTCTTTTGCCGGATCTGCTCCTCGAAGCGCTCGCGCTGGTCGAAGGCTGGGGTGCGTCAGTGCGTTCACGGGTTTGATGTCGCCGTCGACGCACGGTCGTTGAGCTCGGTGTAGGCGTTGCAAATCTCCTTGGTGGCCAGGAAAGCCTCGAACCTGCAATAGCCATGAGCGATTGCTCGACTCTAGCAGAGCGCACGCACCGCTCACACAGGCCCGGGTGATCTCTGTGCCGCTTGGCAAGAGGCGACATGACCTGCGGGTGGCCGACTGTGTGGTTCTGATGAGCATTCGTATCGAGCATCGAGATGGAGCGCAGACTGACCGATGAAGGACGGGTTGATGCACTGGTTTTCAATGTACTCGCCGACGAGCTTGTCGAGCATCCGGGCGTTGGTCCTTGGCTCTGAGCAGTCGACGTTGTGCTGCATCGCCTCAGCTCGGCCAACAGACGCCGCCGTCGAGCGGGACGCACCTTTGTCAGCAGCTCCCTGAGGAACTTGTTGGTGTTTTCATCGTGCAGCGTCTCTGACGGCGGGAACTTGCTGCAAGGTCATGAGCTCCAGCCGAACCACGCAGAGAGACGCACACGTCGAGCTGCTTTTCGAGCTCTTCAATCATGTTGAAGCGCTTCCACGGCCTCTCAAAGTTGAGCTCGTACTCCTTCTTGCCCTCGCCCCTGCCCTCTGGGTGGAACTTGACCTTGTACCCGCCCGTGAGGTACTTGACCATGCCCGAGATCATGCTCTCGGTCATGTCCATCAGGTCGTACATGTCTGCGTACGCCATGTAGAACTCGCAGATTGAGAATTCCGGGTTGTGCGTCATGTCGATGCCCTCGTTTCTGAACACGCGGCCGATTTCGAACACGCGGTCGAGGCCGCCGACGACGAGTTCCTTGAGGAAGAGTTCGGGCGCGATCCGCATAAACAGGTCGAGCTTGAGATCGTTGTGGTGCGTCACAAACGGCTTGGCCGTCGCGCCGCCGGCAATCATGGACATCATTGGCGTCTCGACTTCGAGAAAGCCGAGCGAGTCGAGGTACTTGCGGACATAGTTGATGACCTTTGAACGGGTGATGAACGTCTGGCGGACGTCGTTGTGCATGATAAGGTCGAGGTAGCGCTTGCGGTAGCGGATCTCTTGATCCTTGAGACCCGACTGCTTGGGCAGCATGTGCAAGCACGGCGAGAGCAGTTGGATGCTCGTGAGGGCCAACGTGAGCTCGCCGGCCTTTGTCCGGTAGGGCACGCCCGCGACACCGATAATGTCGCCGCGGCGGATCAGGTCGTGCGATGCTGCAAACGAGTTGGCGTCCTTTGCGAATCTACGCTAGTGAGCACCGAGCCTTCAGTGGACTCTCGCCACTCACTGGGCCTGTGCCATGAGCTGAACCTTTGTGCCCTCGGCTTGGATATCGTAGAACCGGAGCTTGTTGCCTGCACCGCGCATCGACTGGACGCGGCCCGCAAGCCGGATCTCTGTCGTCTCGATGCGAGACTCGTTGGTGACCTTGCCCTCGGGCGACCAGTCGTTGATGAACGATGGGACCGACTGGGTCACGTGGAACTTGTGAGGGTACGGGTCCGGGTTCCGACTCTCACGCAGGGCCTTGATTGTGCGCGACCGGAGCTCGTAGTATTGCTGCGGGATGGTGAGCTTGGACTGTTTGAACGGACGACTCGTGACGTGCGTTTGGGTTCAAGTCGGCTTCCTGCTCGGCGGCACTGACGACCTTTGCCTTTGCCTCACCCTGAGCAGCGGGTGCCTTCTTGGCCTTTGCCTCTGCCTTTGCTCTCTGCTGCAACCGGCGCTTGAGTTCGCTATGCGCCATCGCTCGTGAGCCCTGGATCATCGGTACGCGTCGGTACATACGACTTGGAGACCATTTCTCCGGTGAGCTCGTCCTTGTGAGTGCCTGCTGTGGCCGCTGCCTCGACCGGTGCCGACATTGTGAATGATCTTTTTCCAAGGTAGCCGTAGTAGCGCCGTGTGTGTAGAGTACGCCTGAGAGCCGAGTGGATAGAGTAAAGCCGAGTGAGGCCAACGAGCATCGACTGACAACTTGGTTCAAAAGTTGGCACTGGTGAGCGGTGGCGGGGTTTGATACCGTCGATCCCATGGGGGTTTATTGCGTTTGGAAATGACGTGGCATACGAGTCAGCATCGCTCCTGCCGAGCTCAAAGTCGCATCCACTCTACCATCCTCGTCGCATTCTACGCACAATGCCACCACTCGCACCTTGCTCCCTCGTCCGCCTGCTGCCAGCCACAGCCTCTGCTTCCTGTTCCCGCTCAGCCTCAACAGCCGTCCACCTCGGCAACCTCGGCCCCGCCGCCGGTTCGCACAAAGTCGTGCGTCCTCACCCTGCGCACTCTACCACCCACTAACGTCCCACAGCACCAACGGCTCGGTCGCGGACGCGGATCCACAAAGGGCGGAACAGCAGGTCGAGGCCACAAGGGTCAACTATCCCGCTCGGGCGGCGGCAAAGGCCCATCGTTTGAAGGCGGGCAAACACCCATCACCCGGTTATTCCCCAAGCGCGGTTTCGTAAACTTGTAAGTTGACCCAGCGCCAGACGACAGACGACAGATTGGAGCTGACACACACCAGCCAGAGTAAAGACTATGCGCCACTCCCGCTCGCCCGCCTCCAATCCTTTATCGCCTCGTCTCGGATCGACCCTCTGGAACCGATCAACACGACGACGCTGACGCAGAGTAATATCATACACGGTCTCCAGCTCTCTAAATGGGCAGGGATCAAGCTGCTGGGACCGATCGATGAATCGCTCCCGCTCCCACCGCTCAACGTCCACCTCGCCCGGATCAGTAAAGGCGCAGCCGAGGCCGTCAAGGCGGCAGGCGGCAACGTTCAGGCAGTCTACCAGAACTCGTTGGCGCTCAGACAGGCAATCTGGCCACACAAGTTTGCAGGCAGACAAGTGGCCGAGGCCAAGCCGGTCCGCAAGACGGATATCCGTCAGTGCAACCCCAGCGATCCGTGTGAATCTCGCTGACGCGCTGGCAGTATACTATTCGAACCCGCAAAAGCACGGCTACCTTGCGCCAAAACCAGCGGCAGAGCCAGAGGCCGTGCCAACAGTAGACGCTACCGCTTGATGCATGGCACACTCTATACACTCTGACATCACACAACGCTCTAGAAATACAGACTGGCAGCAAACACGACTGCACACGCATGTCAGCTACCGTCCCATCCAGTCGCGACTCACTGTCCCGCTTGATCAACGCCTGCGCCTCTTCCATCTTTGTAAACAGATCCGCGTCCCCAATCACGCGCGCCGCGTCCCGCACCTCTCGACACGTCTCGTCCAGTCGGGTAATGCAGCGCACAATCGTACCCTCGGGCACGTCTGTCAGATCCGTAATCTTGTCAAACGGCTGTTGACTCGGTCAGCTCGCCGTCACCAAGCACGAGCAAGACTGACCATGCCCCTCGCCCATTCATACACAACCTCGACGAGCCCGGGCTTAAACTTTGTCCTAAAGTCATCATGCTGCACACTCAGTCCGTCCTGCACGCGCTCGACCCGATCCGCAATCTGGTAGATGGTCTCGAGCCCGGTCTGGATCTTGGGCGTCATGACGGGTTCCGAGTCTGATTTCTCGACAAACACAAAGACCGAGAGCAGGGCGACGACCTCTTCGGGCGTGTAGTTTGCCAGGGTGTTTTCGAGGATCAGCTCGGTCAGCACGAGCTCGTTGGATGAGTTGATCTACGCGTGTGAGCTCGGTCGCGCGCGGTGGTCGGATCGCCACTGACCTCGCAGGCGACTCGACCCTTGAGCAGGACAGTCGAGTTGTCGTCGATAAACTTGAGGCGTTTGAGCACCTCGACGCGCTGCTCATAGTCTGGCAGCAACTCGAGGTTCTGGTCCGACAGCATCATTTTCAGATGCGCTAGGCTCGCTTCGGTCCGCTTGATCTCGTGCAAGATCGAGTACTGCCATGGTCAGCGTCGACCGGTCGCCTTTACATCGGCTCACATGCTCCTCAAAGTCCTCGCACAGCGCACACGCCATCTTACTCAGTCGACCGTGCATCGTATCACGCTGCTTGACCAGATCCTGGAACTCGAGCGCCCTCATCCGCGCCCAGTCCATCTCGGGTACAGGCCTGTCCGACATCTCTTTGCGTAGCGCCTGCAGATCCCCAGTGATCTTGGCCAACCCGTCCTTGTCTTTGTGCTCGATAAAGTCGGTGAGCTGGCTTTGGGGCACTTTCAGGAAACTGCGAGTGACGACAGAGATACTGCCGACGTCGATGCTGGCAATCTCGTACATCCATTCTTCTTCGACCGAGGACAGTTTGGCGGGCCAAAGAGGCGGAAGATCCTCAATGTCGATGTCTGCAGGTGAGCAAGTGGATACTCCGCAAAGGTTTGACCCACCGTTCTCGCCGCTCTTCGTTTCCTTTGAGACCAGCGCGAGGACCCAGAGCGTCTTGCCGCCGGTGCGCAATGCGGTTTTGGCGGACAAGGGAGCTGTCGCCGGCGACGGTCGCAAGACAAGAGCAATGCTGCCTGGAAAGTGCTGTTATCGTCAGCGAACGGCGCAGCGTATTCCGTGAATCGCACCCCATCTCGGAGGACTACGACCCGCCCCGGAGCAAAGCATTTGGTCTGTTGAGGATTCAGTGCTGCTTCCCGCAACAATGTCGTGTTGAGTCGTGCTGCCTCCTGGCTGACGTCGTAGTATGCCCGGATATCCGGCGAACAGACGGGGCAGTCGACCTTGGGCAGCTTTGCTAGCACCTTTTCGGTCTACAACCTGTAAGCTCCTTCCAATGTCGTTCGCAAGCAGACTCACCGCCTCTACCTGGCGCTGCTGCTCGGGCAGCAGCTTCTGCGAAGCGTTTTCCGAAAACGAGCGCTTGATCATCTCCTCGACGCGCAGCGCCTCGACACGCAACAAGTTGAGGATCATGTTGTACGTCAAGCGGAATTGAGATGAGAGCTTGCTTGGCGTTCCTTGCATCATTTCTTTGAGTGCTGCGGCCTGAGCTCATCAGCATGGATCACAAGGAAGCCTTGACTCACCTCGGGCAGCTCATCACCTGGCAAGATGATGACGGTACCGGTCGTGTCGAGACCCCGACGACCGGCACGACCGGCCATCTGCGTGTACTCGCCAGGAAGTAAATTGCCTGGCCCATCTCAGCGACGCCCCTCTGAGGCCATGTCACTCACGGAAAGACGTCCCGTCGTGCTTGCGGATGCCGGAGAACACGACACTTTTGGCAGGCATGTTGACGCCCTGCATGGTTCAGATATAGCTCTTCACCGCCATGCTGCACTGACCATGGCGAAAGTCTCGGTCGCGAACAGGACCTTGACTAAACCTCTCGCAAATAGCATCTCGACCACCTCTGTATTTGTTGTCAGCATTTATCGAACATCCCTCGAAAGCATCGCACCCTTGACGATCGGCAAGAGACCACCGTGATGCACGCCAATACCGTTCCCAAGCAACTCGCGCATCCTCGCAATCTGCGGCAAGTTTTTATCGGAGCCTTCAAGGCGATCCGCGTCAGGACCTCCAGCAACACAAGTCAAATGACCACCAGCCTACCTTTCAACCGCGTCAAAGCCCTCTCAATCGTGATATGCACCTCGCTCTTCTCCTTTGCCGTGCACAAATCGCGGTTCAGTAGACTCTTGGCGTATTCCTCGCAGCGCTTCTTGCTGAACACGAACGCGACCATGGGCAGCAAGCTCGCCTTGCGGAGGTAGTCGACCAAAGAGACCCAGAGAGTCTGATCGAGGTTCCCGCCACCACCGTGACCTCTTGGTGCGCCGTACCCGCCTCGGCCTGGACCACCTCCGCGCGGCACGACGGCTGGTGCCGGTGCCCCGTTGCCGCCAGCGCGGTTGGTGTGTGTCCTTCCGGCACCGATCCGAGTGAAGGGGGCGCCTCGGCCGGTCGGAAGTGTCTTGGCGCCACCGCGAGCTGGCTGTCCACGACCACCCGTCTTGGTCAACGGCGGCAGACCGGCCGCCTCGCGCTCCTTGTCCTGCTTGCGCCGCATCGCATCGTTTGCTGATTGATACCTATCCCGACGCGTCAGCCGCTGCATTCGCATTCAACCGTTCAAGCATGCGACTCACCCAGAACCCAGAAATTGACCCTTTGAATCGACAATCTTGTGCACCTCTTTGCCAGCCCACAAGAAATGCTCGAGGGGCACCGGGCGCATCGGCGTCGAGATGACGTAGATGTCCTTCTTCTTCGTTCGCCTACGATACATGAGCCAAGCCCACGACGAGAATCGTATGAAGGCACGTACCCCACCCAGTCTGCAAACTCCTTGGTGTTGGGCACAGTCGCCGATAGCAAGATGATGTTGACGTGTTCCGGCAGCATGATGATGACTTCCTCCCAGACTACGCCGCGCTAATGTGCAGCATTGTCATTTATGCCCCTCGTGCGTACAACAGTGACACTCACCTCGGCATCATTGACATAGTGCACCTCGTCAAAGATGACAAACTCGACATCACGGATCAAGTCCGCACCCTTGTACAGCATACTGCGCAGGATCTCGGTCGTCATCTGCGTGCAGTCAGTGCGACATCTGTAGGATCGATAGGGTGCTCACGATCAAACAGTTGCCCTCTGGGTTGATCTGCACATCACCCGTCAAGATGCCGACGGTGGCTGGGTCAAACGTCGTCTTGAAATCGCGGAACTTTTGGTTCGAGAGCGCCTTGATCGGTGAAGTGTAGATTGCGCTGTTGACATGTCAGCGTCGTGTATAGTTGGTGATTATACCACACACCGAGTCATGTGCTTTGCCGCCAGTGCGATTGCATACTCTGCAACAACAGTCTTGCCGGCACTGGTATGCGCGGCGACAAAGACACTGTCGCCCATCTCGAGCCGATATACGGCCTCTTTCTGAAAGTTGTCGAGCTCAAAGGGGTATTTGCGTGCCATGTCGGGAACGAGCTCGTCGAACTGGAGTGGTGTTTGGTCAGCTGAAGTTGTTACTTCAATTGAGCGGGCTGACATTGACAAGTTGCTGCCTGACGTCGACGACATGGGCCCATTCTTTCTTGGCGACGGTCGGCTTCAGGCGCTTGCGAGCTAATGGAGGTGCGGGAAGTTTCTGCGACACGCATCAGCACGAGTTCAAGTAGAATTGTAGACGTCGACTTACACCGATAGGCAGCAGATCATCCACGTTCTTGCCGTTGGCTCGATGACTTGGCTCACCTACCGGGCGCTCAAGATCATAATCGACTTCGTCATCGCCCAGTCGTGAGATCTTGAGGGTCGGCGACTCGCGTCCGTTCTGCTTTCTTCTCCGTGCTTTGGTGTTGAGGGTCTGTGAGCCCAGGATGGACGCAAGGAACCCGTCGGCTATTCGTTCGGTCAGCTCTGCTGATTGCCAGAGCCTAAGCTGGAATACCTACCACCATCAAGCGCAATGCCGCGCTTCATTCCCGGCGCTCGAGTCTTCCATCCCTCCTCTTCCTCTTCTTCCGCATCTTCAGCGTCTCCATTAGCATGCGCAAATTCGCCATCGGCCGTGACTGCGCTAGGATCGAGACCACCCGGCAAGAAAGGAGCGTACGAGCCCTTGCCACGGACAAAGTTGGCGCTCGGTGCGGGCGCTCGTGATGTACTGCTCGAGAGCGAAGGGAGCGGCGGTGGTTTTGGCGCCAAAGTCTGCAAAAGTGATCAGCTCGATGCATATTGGCCAAATGTATGCTTGACCTCGCGCCAGTGAGCAAAGCTGCCATCAAGCCCTTTGAGCGTCGGCGTCACATTATGAGTCTGCGGTAGCGGTGCCAAGGTCGGGTGAGGGATCGGAAGGCTGATGGGAGGTTGACTGAGTCATGACATTAGCACTGGGTGAGCTCGCTCGATCAGGTGGCAGGGACGTACACTTGCCAACGCCATAGCTTGCTCGGCTCTACCCCTCTGACAGGCTGTAAGAACTCTTCTTCGAGCAGAGCGAGTGCTTGTTGCGAGTTTTGCGGGCCGGCAACGCCCAACTCGGATTCGAGCTGATCGGGCGCGATGGGCGTCGACAAAGGAGCTGCGATGGCGTCTAGGAGCTCATGATGGCTCGGCGACATGGCTTGCAGGATAGATACGAAGCTCCTGCACCGTCCTGTGCTGCTTCTGATGCTCCACTGCGTGTTCCCCAGTGACTTTGCCTATGGACAACTGTGACGATGGCCAGCTGCAGCTTCCAGTTGGAATCGACCGATCCGCGGGTTGGCGAGCCTCGCTGACCTCTGGTGTGCTGCTGCAGTCCGGGTCTGCTATCCCTCGAGTTTGCACCAGTATCCACACCATGTCAGACACCGAGGTCGCAACAGTCATCAAGAAGAAGCCGAGGCCAGCCAGGAAGCAGGTCGAAGTCGACCAGATCGACCGCTCAGAGGGTCCGCAGGCCGGCAAGGAGTACAGTGGGTCCCGAGTTTGCTTGTGTGATAACTCGAGCTGACGGCGGGTCAGACATCTGGTACAACAAGTGGGCGGGCGGAGACAGGGAAGACAGCTACCACAAGTGAGCTATGGACACCAAACAGGACGTACAGGCAATACTAACACTCTGCAGCAAAGTCCACTCGCAGTCGCGGTGCATCCTGATCCGGGATGCAGGCTATACTCGGGCAGACGCAACGGGCGTCAAGTACTGCTGTTTGTTCTTTGCACGTGGATGCTGCCCACTAGGGTGGGTCATGGGTACCATCCATCAGTCATGCTGACGGGAATCAGACGCAACTGCAAATATCTCCACCGCCTTCCCCTCGCCAACCGTGTGTAGACCGGCAGAGAGAGCGATCAGACGCAAACTGACTCATGGTAGACCAGCTTCCAGACAACTCGTGCGACTGCTTTGGGCGCGAACGGCACGCAGACTATCGAGACGACATGGGTGGTGTCGGCTCGTTTAATCGTCAAAACCGAACGTAAGTCGCTCTCCCCGCACCGCTGCCCTAGCTCACATGATCCAGCTTGTACATCGGCAAGATCCGCGAGTCGGCCGACAAGCACCAGACGGAAGAGACGATCCGCCGGCATTTCGGTGAATGGGGAGAGATCATCAAGATGAACATCCTGCACGGGCGCGGCGTCGCGTTCGTCACGTACAAGCTCGAGCACAATGCCGAGTTTGCCAAAGAGGCCATGGCGAACCAGAGTATGGACGGCGAGGAGATTCTCAACGTTCGGTGCGTCCACCGCTTGGTTCGCACGCCTCGCGTACTGATGACCGCTGGACAGGTGGGCGTCTGAAGACCCCAACCCGACGCAAAAGAACGACGAGGACGACCGGGTGGAAGAGCTCGGCAGTAACGCGATCGCAGGCAAAGTCAATAGTTCGCTCGTCGAAGCCGAACAGGCCGTTCGAGCGCTCGAAGACGGCGAGACGGAAAACTTTTACCCGATCGAACCGTCGGCACCGGATCCCGAACCAGAGCCAGAAGCTGAACCCGAGCGTCAAGTCAAGCGTGCGAGAACGGGCTTGCTGGACCCGGAAGCGCTCGACAATCTGCGGTATTATGCTGAAGTGGCACGCAAGCAGGCTGAAGAGGAAAAGGCGGCCAAAGCGGCGCCGGCAGCGCCTGTGGGAGTGATCAGTCTGCTCGGTGGTTACGGTAGCGGGGACGAGAGTGACTGAACGCGGCGCAATGTACAACCAGGGCTACACACCATAGCATGCTTGCATGCAATTATACACTGCAACTAGTAGATCATCATGTCGTCGGGTGGTGGGTCCGGTGCCGACCCTTTTCGGGGATACACAAAGTCTTCAAACAAGTGACCGTACCGATCCTCGTCACGTTCAGAGGGGGCCGCAAAGATGCCCGGAAGCTCCGACGGCCGAGGTGGAGGATAGCGTTGAAAGTTTTGCGAATCCCCTGCAATGACTTTGTCAGCTCCATCACGAGCAAAGCGGCGGACGTGACCGTACCCATGTTCGCGACCCTCGGTACGATCGGCGCCCCAATCTCCCGCCGCTCAAGACTACGCCAATCGACGCCTGAGAACCATTGATGGGCCATGACGTCTTGGGCGCCACCGCGGAGGTTGCCAAGGCGCTTTGAGCGGTCGGTCTTGAGTAGGCCTCGGATCAGGTCTTTGGCGTAGGGATCAATATGTGCTGGGAACGCGACTTCATTGCGGAGGATCTGAGGTGTGAGCTCAATGTGATAGACCGCGTGGGGACACACCTTTTCGTAGATGCCCAGCGGGTGATCGTCAAAGAATGGCTGGGTCTGATCAGCAAAGTCGAAGCTCAAGACGCTAAACGCACAGGATACCCCGCCAGCATCTCAAAAGCCAAGATACCCAGAGCCCACCAATCCACAGCTTTCCCATGTCCTTTGCTCAGCACAATCTCGGGCGCAAGGTACTCTGGCGTGCCGCATAGCGTAAACGTTCGATCCTCGACAATCTTTGCAAACCCGAAATCGGCGATGCGGAGGTAGCCTTGGCGGTCGAGAAGGAGGTTTTCAGGCTTGAGATCTCGATAGATGATATCGCGCGAATGGAGGTATTCGATCGCGAGGACGATGGAGGCGAGGTAGAACCGGGTGACGTCGGCTGTGAACCGACCGGCTCGCCGCAGGTGGGAGAAGAGCTCGCCGCCGGGGATGTAGGAGAGGAGCATGTAGACGTTGATGTGGTCTTGATAGGTCGCGTACCTATCGAGTCAGCTCGGGAAGCCTGTCCGACCGGCTGCCAGCTCCCAACTCACAGTTCGACGATGAATGGATGTCGCACGCGCTCGAGGATGGCGCGCTCAGAGTTGATATGCTCAACCTGCTTCAGGCGGACGATTTCAGTCTTCTTCAAGACCTTCATGGCAAAGTGAGGCAATTGAGCATCGGCCTGCTGCGTAGCCGCTGGTGAGGGAGCACTGGGGTCTTGAGATCGATAAAGGTGTGGGAAGATCGGGTGGTACGAGATTGGGCGGTAGGAAGGGCGAAGACGGACGAGGAGGACGCGACCAAACGTGCCGGTACCTACGAGGGTCAGCCAAGCCATGCAGGACGCGTGGATGGCTCACCAAGCGTCTCGACAATCTCCCAATCTTCCAGTCTGGCTTTGCGGCCTGCTCGCTGTGTCGGTCGAGGGGCCAGTGCGACACCCAGACCGACCACTCGGCGGGGGTCTCCTGCGACGCTGACACTTTCATCCGGTGACAGCTCCTCTTCAACACCCTGCATCCGATCGTCTGATCCAGAGCCACTACCCTGTCCAGCGAACGCTCGTGACCACTCGGACGAGGGTGTCGAGACATGCGTGGTGGGCGGGGAGATTGGGAATGGAGACTGCGCGCCTGATCCCGAAGCCATTGGTGGACCCGAGCCTGAGGCGTGCATGCTCTGCCGCGTCTGCTGCGCTTTGGCGACGAGCGAGGTCGAAGCTGAGCCGGCCGAAGCCGACTGCCGTGTTGCTGGTGCGGCTCTGGCGGCACGCTCATGAGGGAGCAGCATTGAGAGCGGGTCAAAGCTGAACTTGCTGGCCTTTGGCTTGACCGCGGGCGGCATCTGTGCCGGCTGCTGCGACTTTGGCGAGATGGACGGGGGTGAGGTTGAGGCCATGGTGAATGCTGTTACAGAGGGGTTCGACTCGGACAGGGGTTGAAAGGAGGCCGTTCGCGGCAGCTGAGTCCTTTCTGCGCCGCACTCGAGCTCGCTCGATACGTCTTGTCGTGAGGATGGCGGAGGGTGAGGATGCGCAGCCACAAGGTTATAGAGTTACTCTGCCAATGACTGCGAGTCGTTGCTTACGCTGGCCAACAGGGGCCCGGCTCCGTTGCCGGCTGCTATCGGTGCGTGGTTGTCGTTCGCCGTGGCCTACGAGGTCAAGACGACGCCCAGTCGACCGCTCTGCTCTGCTCTGCTGCCCTGCCCAACACTGATCTCGGTTCGTCACTTGCCGCCTCGGCGCCTTGCCGTCCGCTCCAAGCGTGTTCCCGGACGCCGTTCCTGACTTGCTGTGATTCTGCTCGCTCTCCCAATGGTGTTGCCCAGACACGGTGTTCTCGTCGCCGTCAGTGTCCACTGCGGTGCACCAACTGGAATCAACCCGCCCCACACCCGACGACGCTGCCAAGCATCTCGATCCGACCATGCCATGCGAAAGCCATCCAGAGTTTCATCCACTCGGCGCTGACGCCACCGGATCGAGGCATTTCTCCCGTCAACTCGGTGACCGGACGCGTAACCTCCGACGTCCTCTCAGCCCTGATTCTCTCGGCACTGGGCTCAGCGCGATCGCACTCGGTCGCAACCTCGCCACCGGGGACAAAGGCCAAAGGATCCACATCCGAGCGGAACTCGACTCTCCTCGCCGTGGCGCCTTTGTCCGTGTGAATGCAATGACAACCACAATGGCGCGGCCTGTATACGGTCCAGAGACACTGCTGCAAACGATCATCCGGAATATCAAAGAGCTCCAATGTGCAGCGGACGCTTACAGGGCAGGGCGTCTGCCACGGCGTATCATGCAACCATGGACGCTGGCTCAAAGCAGTCGCCGCTAACACGAGTTCAGGCCATAGCCCGTCCCTCCAAGCGTTTCACACTTCGGAGCGTCAAAAGGACAACACTCGCGTCCTACGTGATGCGTTTGCAGACGCTTTCGAAACCGTCCGTGCCACAAACAAGATGTACGCGCAGACCCTCGGCAATGCTTGAATACAGCAAGGCATTACACAACCACGCGTGCGACGTTGCCGAAACCTGTGCGCGCGCAGTGCAAGCGTTACGTGTACAAGGCCAAGCCAAATGCAAGGCAACGCCGGATGCGTGGCATTCCTTTGTCAACCAGCAGTGTCGCGTTCAAGCCACGGTATCAACATGACATGGGCGTCGACGCCTGTCATCAGAGGCGTGCAATGAGTCAAGCTGCGTCATGCCGTGGCTCGGCTGGTGGATGGCGAGAAGGATTTGGCGAGCGGAGCGATGTGGTGCAGGTTCGGTAGTCGGTATCGAACTAACGGGGCAGATTCTTACAGGGGTTGTACCGTGCGCGCCTTGCGGCTGCTGCGAACCTACTCCAACCTGGTCAAACTTGTCACAAAGAATAGTTGCAAAAGCTAGTCGCCCAACGGCCTGACATTGGCTTTGAATGGCATACGAACCGGGTCGCCGAGGCATGACCCGACTCTCTGCGCGAGCAGTTTCCACTAATGTCAGTGACATTCCTTTTACCGATCCATCCCCTCCTATCGCTCGCCAGAAGGCCAGCTCGACACTTTGCGGCGCTACCGTAATCAAGCAAAACGCAAACCGACATCTGAATCCATAATTGCCGGCAACGCAGCTACAGGTCAGGGGCTGTCCTGATCAGCACACAGTAGCATCCCACCCACGAAGAAGCGGTCACACGAGCGTTCGCACAGCTATCCGAGGTTGTATACCCAACCGGCCCGGTGCACAGGACCCCATTCCACTTGCCGCGCCTTCCGTTTCGCACAGGGCTCGCTCGTCAACATCGCCCACGTTGCCCGCACTAAAATCTTGCGGAGCGTCACAGCCCGGCAGTCATAGCTGGCAGCGAAGAGAATCGACTGCAGTGACCGATGCACCTCGCGGAAACGAACCAAAAAGCGGACCGGAGGCCAAAACATGCAAAAACAACACTTCCGAGCCGGGAATTGAACCCGGGACTCCCGCGTGACAAGCGAGCGTACTAGCCACTATACTACTCAGAATTAATTCTGAGTTGATACAAAACAAATAGATCATGACAAAAATTGATCAGCCCCGACAAACTGTCCCATCGTGGTCAAGCCTTCAGCAGATACAAACTACATGCAGGTGTTCGGACCTTGTGATCCGGGTACTGATGGTAGCACAGGCTCTAAAGTACAGCCAGGGATGTCATGCTACCTGTCCCGGAGCTTGAGCAAACTGAGCCACCAGATTCAAGCCGCTTGCGTGTTCGGTTTATGCCATTAACAGCCAGACCTCTACAAGTGAGATGCGGAGTGAGAAGTGCACGAAATACGATGTAGAAACTACTGTGCTCTCCCTTGTGAGGGATTACATTGCGAGCCGCCAGACAGTAACCTAGAACACGATGTCGAACTTTTCAGAAGCACGTCGCTACAATGGAGTGCACGAGATGCGATGCAGAAACTGCTGTGCTCTCCCTTGAGAGAGATTAAACCGCATCCTGCGAGCTGCCAGGCTATATACTTCGACATGCGATCTGCTCACACTGCTGTAACCTCGGACTCGATGTCGAACTTCTCAGAAGCACGTCAGACGTACTTGACCGGCCTGAAGGAGTACTTTGACAAATGGGACACATGGTTTCACGAGGCTTCGACCGGCACAAATCAGGAGTCCTTGCGCAGCCGCGCAGTCGAGATCCATGCACTCAAACAAAACCTCGACAATGCTTCCTACTCCTACTTTTCGGAATGTATCGCGTTCGCCATTTCGGATCCGTCGGGCTTTGCGGCGTCCAAGGATCTCACAGATGAAGTGCAGCACCAACATGACGATCTCCGCAACCGCAACGAGCAGTCCATGAAGTCTGCGTCAGCTGATGTTCGCCGGCTGGTCAATGAGGTGACCGGCGGAGGTACCCAATGATTGGCCGGGCTGAGCGTCGTAGTGTAGTGCCTGCAGACCGATGCAGTTTATTGGACGGTACGGACATAGGAGTATACTGCCGAAGAAACCAATCGCGCTGTTGTCCAAATCCGGCCGGATACGTCGTCTTGACACCGCAACGAGCCGGATGCGACACAACAGATGGTGAGGGAGGTGACTCTTGCCTGAGCTCATCGTGGCCGCCTCAAGAGTCGATTCACTGCTTGCATATATGTGATACACATTACATTGTGCGCTCTTCGGTGCCCATCTGCCACTCATGAAAACCGACGCCAAACTACTCACTTGCGCTCCTCATCCTTCTTCTTCTCCTTCTTCTCTTTCTCCTCCTCGGTAGGCGCAGGCTTGATCTCTTCACCCTCATCGTTCAACACGGCGCTATCTTCCTTGTGGCAGGCCCACTTGGTGATCCCGTCCCGAATCTTCATCGTCCGTTGAGAGTAAAAGATGTGGCATTGGGGATCAAAGTTTTCGGGTTGTAGCTTGAGCCCGTTGTTGTCCCGGGGAAAGTCGAACGTTGGAGGGAACGCCATGATCATGTTACGGCCTTCGTCGACAAGCGGTGCGCCGCAAGCCCGACAAGAAATCTTGTGTGGCAGTGGCGTTGGCGTTGGACTAAGCGGGTGGACTTCGCCGTGTGCGCTAGATGCGTCAGCGACGTGATAGCCGTGCCACGTTGGGTATACCTGAGGAATCCAAGCCACTCTCCGCTCGACTCGAGGCGAACAGCGTCCTTTTTGAACACGGCCGAGTGCTGAAACGGAGCACCTAGTCGGGCATAAGCGCTGTACTGCTTACTGACGCAGTGAGCTCACCGTGTAGCCGCTGGCAGTCACCACAGTGACACATCTTGCTCTGCAGAGGTTCCGCACCGTACGCAAACGAGACTATCCCGGCATTAGGAGCAAGCGTATGGCCAATTGGCATCAGACCTACCCTTGCCACACCAGCAGCTGCTTGTGTACTTTTTCTCAAAGTCTGGCAAGTCTACGCCTAGCGAGAAAGGGGGCTTCTTCATCCAGTCGTCGTCTTCATCCTGCGGTTGTGCGCGGTGCGGTGCATTCTGGTCTTGCGTCAGCCGCTGTGCCATCTCAGTCAACCGCCGAGTCACCTGCGACGGCTGGTGCTCTTTCCCAGACTGTTTGACACGCTTGTTCTCTGGAGTATCGGATGGCATGGCGGCGCGTTTGGTAGCTGATGGACTCATCTTGTGCGCACTCTCTCGACCAGATCTTCGTAGCGAGCTCGATGAACCGCGCTCGATCGTCTGAAAGCGTCATGCTGACTTGTGCCTGGCGATCGCGTGGCAACGTGACGGCTCCCGACGGTGTCAAGTCGATTGACAGCTTGTCTGCACAGAAAAGCTTGTAGCTGGCGCTGATCAGCGACAGCCATCAGCATTCTCGCTTCTTCTAGGCGTCCTGAGAATCTACAAGTCAAGCCCCTGATGGCAGATCCCTTGTCGCGGGATGCCTAGGCGCAGGAGACATCATTGAAGATGGCGGCGACCTACACCATTGGTAGACGCACGCGTTGTGCAAGCGGGACAATCACTACTGAGGCAACAGGTCAAGCTCTGAGATCGAGCGGGATCAACAACTGCCTCTTGTATCGCGGATCCCGACGGCGTCAGGTCGTGGCCACCGAATTTCGAGCGTGTGCAGCTTCACACTCGCTCGGTATTTAGTACCCAGAGCCAGTTGCATCTCAAGGTTGAGCTCCTTCCGACAGTCTGCTGCAAAGGAGCGCGCTGCAAAGGAAGGCTCACCTGCCGTCAGAAGTCCGCCCCGGCGACCGTTTCCCCGTACTCTTCTCTCAACTATGCCATGTCCACGACGTCCTCGTACAGCAGCAGCCGTCATCGAAGCCGCTACTCTTCCCGAATCCAAACAGATTCCTATCCGGGCTTGCAATCCTCCGTCTCCATCTTCCTCTCTGCGCTCCACGCCGCTGCCCGATCCGCAAAGCGAACCTTTAGCGCGCATTCGACCTTCGCAAAGACCGCGCGGCTAGAGTCACTGATTGCGCTCAGTAACGATTACGGAGCGGATTACCTAACTGCTGATGCTGATTGGGATGCGCCGGCGATACGGAATGCGACGCGGGCCAGGGCGGCGGCGGATCGGAGGTGGGCGAGGGAATATCGACGGTGGAGTCGGAGCTTGCAAAGTGTTGATCGCAGTGCTTGGACCGAGGACGAGAGGGGGTATGTGGAGAGGATGGAGAGTTTGAGGCCAGCGAGCTTGCTGGATTTAGCCAAGAGTATGAATGCGGCGGCGGTAACGGATACGACTAAGACGGACAAGACGGGGACAACGGAGGGCGAGACGACGGCCAAGACTCCGCCGACGGACTCGACAAAGAGTATACCAGAAGCCAAGTCAAGTACGAAACCCGAGGTCAAGACAGAACCGGACAAGGCGAAGAGCACCAAGTCAGCCGATACGACCACAAAGGGGAAGAAGTGAGTTGAAGATTACGAGAAGCTCGACGAGGGGCGTTCCCAACACTCGATCCGACACGGTATCCACAGCTGCGGACCCGGCTCCTGCACGACCCGCAATCGAGAATTGGTAATCGGTCGCATATGCTATGTCACAGAGCTACACATTTCTTTTCATTCCATCTGTCATACACAGTCCCTCAGTTGGCAGCCTGGATCTACAAAAACCGGCTTTGTCAGTTTATCCCCGGTCGACTCCGGACGCTCGCCACTCACGTCAGCCGGAGTGATGGTCAAGATCTCTCCTGGAGTCGCGACTGAGCCTCCGATAGCACTCGAGGCGACGTCGACGGCCTGACCGATCAGAGTCTTTGTCTGGTTGAAGAAGCGGATCTCTTGTGGCTTGACGACGAGGATGGCGACGCGCGGGTCGTTTTCCGAGCCGTCATGGACTCCATCGCCAAGGTTGGCAAACCAAGCGGAAGTGACGGGTGAGAAGAGCTTGTGATTGTCAGTAGGAGAATGCATGGCAAGATCGACAGACGCACCTTCTTGATCAACGCCTTCTCCTGAGTCGACCTGGCAGTACCGGCGACACTGGCCCAGCCTTGCTTGCCGCCGTCGTACGCAACGTTGACGTGGTCATCGTCCTTGACCTCTTGGTGCTTGTGCGACTGCTTGTCGTACAAGAACAAGTGGGTCAAGTCGTCTTCAAGCTTGACGGCCATCTGCCGTGCGTGGAGCTGGCCCGAGACGCCATCGCGCGTGGTGAGGAACACGATCTTGTTGGCTTCTGCGAACGTGCGGAACAGCTGGACCTTTTCGGCTGCAGGCTTTTCAGTCGCGCTCTCCTTCGAGTACCTGGGTTGCCCGAGCGTCAGCTGCATCCGCGCCTGACCCGAGCTGACCGCACTTGTCGTTGCCTGAGCCGGACATGGTTCTGATCTGTGTGATGCGAGTGTAGGTAGCTGTTGCTGGTCTGAGGGTGCGCTGCAGGGTGCGAATCGACATGTAAACGTCTACAGTCGGACGCTGGCGACTGACGCGATCGTGCGCGACCCGAGATGACGTCAGTCGGAATAGGGGCTGAAACCGTGGATCATCAACGGAGATCGTCGGACACCTGTAGCGTTCAGTAAAATGGCCCTCTAAGATTTACCTCATTTTACTGTAAAAGGGCCTAAGAGGTGCTGTGGCACCCGCCAGCGGGCACGCGCCTTGGCACGCGCCAGCCGATTTTCGACTTAGCGGTTTGCAAACTTCAGGTGAATTGTAACCACCGCGACCAACCGACGCCACCAGTGACCGTTGGACGGCTGTGCACGGCAATCATCTACCTTCGCCACCCAACATCATGACAGTAGACCCTTTCCCGGATGACTGTATCGACCCGTCCCTGCTCCCGACACCGACACCCTTGACTGAGGAAGAGACGCATCAGGCTATCTTATCAAGTCTCGAAGCGTTCAACGCAGCGTTCGAACTGCCAGCCGCCAGCGCAAGCTCGTCAGCTCGAGCATTGTCAGCTCGAGCAAGCTCGTCAGCTCGAGCAAGCTCGTCAGCTCAAGCAAGCTCGTCAGCTCAAGCAAGCTCGTCAGCTCAAGCAAGCTCGTCAGCTCGAGCAAGCTCACGGACCGGCGTGGACGACGAGGCGCAAGCCTTGGCCGCACTGTTTGCACAGTGCTCGCAGCTGTGCAAAGCCCACGCACTCAAGTATGGGGGAACCATCAATTCCGTCTGGGCTCGCCTGTGCGCTACACCCGTCACTGCTACCGAGCGTGCCCCCTCCGCTTGGAACACATTCCTTCGACTGCAGTCCTCTATCTGGGAAAAGGAGACTGCCGCTCGCCGCGCCGAAGGCCAGTCATCCGGTAGTGGGGCGCGATCGTAGCTGATACTTACCTCAATAAATAGATCCTGACTACGTGCACCCTTTCTCCCAGTTCGGTAGCTTCGTCCCCGAATGCCAGCGTCTCTGGGCTGCCAAGACTAGCGAGGAGAAAGATGAATACAAGTCCGAGTTGGCTTTGCAGGGTGCTGCGGCGTACAGAGAGCAAACTGTACGATCATGGACCTCGTCGAAGAAGACAAAGCAAGCAAAGCGAGCCATACACCGTATAGAGCATGATGTGAGTCCGCTGCAGACGGTTTGCAAACTTACACTCCCCAGCTCGACATGCTTGAATGGCTTGGATACGCCGGCGGTGCCCTCATCACGCCTTTCCAAGCTTCCAACAGCGTCGAAACCATGTTTGTGACCAATCACCCGATTATGGACCAATGGCTTCTGCGACGCACTGGTATCATTCGTCGACAAGACCTATTGTCAGTGTTTCGCACTCATGTGTCGGTTACACTGGCTGGGCGAGGTGATAGGGTGCTTGGCCGAACACACAAGGAGAACGACGAACAGGGTTGGTTTGCAAACCAATGGCAAAACGCCAATCTCACCATTCTGTAGCTTTGCAAGAGGCTGCCGAGAAAGAGGCAAGGCGAATTCACAATAAGCCTGGTAAAGAGGAGGCTCGCGCCCTACAGCTTGATCATATCAAACAGAGCATTGGTGAGTTGTTCTCCCTTTCCCGTCTGGATCTTGCGTCTTACACGTGCAACAGCCGATGTCTTTACGGGAGTACCAGGCAGTTACTTCGCCGCTGAGTTATCGAAAGGCCCTCTCAAGCTCATTAAGTGGGGCTCGATGATCTCCGAATGTGTCAATGCGCGAGTCTTCTTCGATGGCTTGCCTCTCAACTTTGATTGGATTGCTTACGGACGTAAGCGCGGAGAGCAAGTGCGCGCTTGTTCTCTATCGATCCTCTACTGACCGTGTGTAGTGCCAAGCGATGCGACTGGCGTTGCCCAAGAATGCAGGATTTGTTCGCCTGACTACTCGCACAAACGAGCAGCCCGCAGAGGCGTTCAGACAGTTACTGTGTCTGCGTGCGGCTGAGGTCGCGGGGGCTCGACAGATACGCCTGCGCCAGGGTGCAGCGACCATCCAGGAGAAGAGGCAGCAGGCATATGACAGACAAGAGGCTGCAATGAGGGCTCGTGGATGGGACACGTACCATGATGATAATCTCGAGGAAGCGGATCTGGTGCCGGACGACGACATGGACGTTGATTCCGAGTGACTATGTACTGTCATGTATCGTTCGCTCCCTGTACCTCTAGTTTGCAAACTCTCGACTGCATGATAATCTGTCGTCTGCCATCCAAGACACACAAACAGTTTGCAAACTCCGTGCAGTTTGGACAAGGCCACATAGTACATTTCGTACAGGCTACAACCACCGCTGCGCGCACACCCTCAGAAGTCGTCGGACTCGCCGTCATCATTGTCCGAACGGTCGTTGTGCACCTCAGACACCGAGTCATCAGATTCGACCACACGACGATGCTTCGCTTTCGCCTTTGCCTTGGACCTGGCCTTGACAGCCTACATCTGTTAGTTTCCTTGTGCGTACACGCTATACCTACGACTGTCTTGCGCGGCTTCTTCGACGGAGTGTCGTCGTAGTCGTCTTCTTCGTCGCTGGACTCGGCGCGCGCCTTGCGCTTGCTCGGGGACGAAGACGACCCAGCGGCGGCATTGGCGCCGAACAGCCGCTCACGCTTCAAGGTGGTTTCCTGCCGGGTTGCGGTCAGCGCCCGTTGTGGAGATAACGGCGATTTAGTCGCGAGGGATAGTCGCGGTTGAAGCTCGCGGCGGAAGTTGCGATCGCGACTCGTCTGACGCGAGAGGAAGTAGAGGGAGGTAACGAACAACGAGGGAACCTAGCAAGTAGTCAAGAKAGAGGAATGTRACAGCAACCTATCCACTCAGATCTCAAGTACGGAAGATAAGAAGAGGCCAGCAAAGGCCGAACTGAACTCGCGAGCAGTAGCTCGCGGGTCAGATCTCCACAAC
>BCIJ01000023.1:109048-283833 GCA_001599935.1 Holtermannia corniformis | reverse complement strand
AGTGCATGCGGTGAGTGTAGATGGACGCACGCGACGATGATCGACTGAACCTGTCACCTGTCTAGCCACCTCGGTCGCACCTGAAAGAGCCTTCTCCATGGCCGGTCTTACCATTTCCCAGCGGCGCCATAGTCTCGCGCCCAAGACCGTGACGGCCACTCAGTGCCTTGGCTCGTGGACTCGACAAGGATTGATCCACGAAACCGATTGGCGAGAGTTCAAGAAAGAGCGAAGTGAGGAGGTCAAAGCGTTAGTGGACGAGGCAGACGTAATTGTAATCGACTAGAGCCAGTTATATACATTGCCATGACCCCAAGCTAAATACGATACGGATTTACGGATATACGGATCCGTAAGATCCGTCCCGACGGATCCGTAATATACACGACGGAATCCGTAATCCGTCAGAGGTTTCCAAGTCGTTACGGATCCGTCATGACGGATTACGGCGTCCGTCCGACGGATGCCCAGGATTGGTAGGCTTCGCCTACGGCTCTGATGTCTCGCACGCCATCCTGACTGTCTCGCCGGATGCAGTATCCATCTGCATCCTCGGCGTCTTGCCTACATCCTCGCCGCGGCAGACGTGTCTTGGCTACATCCGCGCCGGATGTAGTGTTCGCCGGATGCGGCGTCATCCGCCGAGATGGCTGGCTGAGTGTCGTAATCCAACACTTTACACTCGGCGGACGTGAATCGGACGAGTCTATATAGTCTACCTGATGCACATTTGAGCAATGTCCGCTGCCACGCTATCTATCAAGCGCAACCCGCTTATTGCAGTCCAGCGATTGGGCAAGGCCGTACCCACCTCGTCCTTTGTAGACCCAAGCAAGCATCGCAGCGATGGTGTTGGTGTTCAATGGAGCGCTGGGTGGGTATGTCAGCCCCGAGGGCTTCGCTACATACCAACAGCAAACAACCAACTGGAACCGAGACGTCGTACGTTCAGGCAATGACACCAGAACAAGACGAAAAACTCTCCGAGCTATTCGATGAGGAACTACGCTACACAATGGATCGATTGAATGTAAGCGACCAGTCCACCCGAGACAGCCAGCTTGAACCTCACATGGCGCGCGTGAGATCTGCAATTGAGAAACTCGGCATGGAGCCTAGTGGGTTCTGGAGCGAGACTCGCGATCTGCGCCTCAAATGGCACCAAGCCCGGGCCGGCCTGGAGATCAAGGAGGCATACAGGCGGGCTGCTAGCAGCACGTAGTAGCGTCTCAGTTGACGAGATAGCATCGCTCCATGCTCTATTATGCAAACGTGTCTTCCGTACGAAGGCCGTGTCTCACGGCGCCAATCTGATTGCCACCGGTTCGGCGCTTGCAACAACCATGTCGGCAGCCATGTCCACGACTGATGAAACCGCCGCGCGCGTCTTGGCGTTCACAGCCGCATACACAGCCTATACGCAAGGTGCCCGTGGCGTCCCGGATATACCGTTGAGCAGTGCAGCAGCCGAGCTCAAGGGCAGCGCAGAGACGTGGCAGAACCTCGATCCGACAGTCCAGCGTCGCGTCGACAAGGTGATCGGCCTGGCGACCTCGGCAGACATTTGCTTTGACTGATAGGACTGCAAAACAGCCATCTGTGCAAACGCCACGACGAGATGCCAATCTGCTGCTTCTGACGCTGCGTCAACGTCAAAGGTGGCTTGGCGAGTGCACCCTCGAATCAGTGATTGGAAGAAGCACTGTCATCGCGCTTTGTGACTTTGTCCGGCGAAAGGACGATAGCTGGTTCTCGCACTTGAAGTCCTTTCTGTGTGAGGCGATAGCAGCGCAAGCACGGCGCCTTCAACCCATCTCAATCACAACTGACGCGCAAGCCTTTCCCGATGCTCCGGCCGACACACCGTCGGACAACCGCTGACGCGCCTCGACGGCGATAGCAAAGAAGAGTTCATCCGCGAGTTTGTTCGTGCGCGTGGTCTGCCAACAGCGGTGCTGCTCCGGTGGCCATCTTTTGCAAGTAGCACACCGCGGTGAGCTGCTGCAGAAGAGTGAAACCTACAAGACACTCGCAAGGCCGACCGCCACTGTCTACTCTGCGGTCAGAAGCGCGAATCCAAGGTGCGCGACGTACGGCTACGGCCCGTGCGGTCGGCATTCGTACAAAGCGCTCCTTTCACACCAGGGTAGCACACTGGAATGCAGAGCCTTCGTAGTTCGTACCTGCGGTCGACCACTGACCTGCTTATGTATCTGTCTGTGCGCGCCCGCATACTTGCGCAGCCACCATGTCGATAACGCAGACCCTTTTGGACAAGCTTCATGCTCTCGCCGGCAGCGATGGCACACGAATCAAGAGCGACAAGACGGCTCTCGAAGCGCTCAGCACGGCCGAGAGTATACAAACGAGCGACGCCTACCGAGACCTCGATCACGCAGAGCAAAAGCTGGTTCGGGACGTGCTTGTAGTCACTCGCTCTCGACTGCACGACATGGGCGCGTTCATCCCGCTCAAGCCGCTCGGCTCGTAGCTCGTAGATGATGAGATCTCGTTCTATGCTAAAGGTATGGCTCTGCAAGGAAGCTTATCTGCCGGGCTCTACGTAGCTGTTGGAGACGACAAGGCAGCAGCGAGTTGGCGCGATACCGTCTTTCCATTTGCGTCCAGTGATCTGCGATGCGATTCGACTGCACGAGCCTTCAGACGAAGACAGCCAAGTGTGGTTGGCCCAGACTCCGTTGCAGCGTAGGCAGGCTGGGTCGTCTTCGCCGATCCCGCCTCGATCTCCCCAGTCCTCGTCTTCCTTAGGCGAGGGCGTCACAGGCAATCCCGTAACCCGTAAGCCGCCCGATTACGGGCCAACATCTTTGAAGAGGGGCAAGGGCGCGAAAGCCAGGCGTTGAGTCGGTAGCTATGTAGCCCAGTGTTGTAGACGACCATGTACATTTTGCTCCGTGATGATCGCCACACCAGGCGAGTTCTTGTTAACCGCTACTTGGTCATGAACATTTTGACCGATCGTACGTGATAGCCAAGCCGTCGAGAGCTACGGCTCGGCACTGACGCTATCCCTGTTTTCAGCATGGTCAATGTGGTACAGGCTTGACCGGGCGCGGGGTTCAAGCGGTCAAGGAGAACTAGTATAGATAGGTATAATCATTATACCTATCTAGTATAATGTGCACACTTGACGCAGCTGCTAAAGTTCAACGGACCAAGACTGGCTTGCGTTCCACCATGAACACTACAAACTCGCTGCAGTACGTCAGATGGGCGCACACTGCGTCGCAAGGCACAGGAAGAAGCAAACATGCACCGCAGACGTTCAGGACGGCACTCGCCGCCGGAGCGACCACAAGAATGTGACGATGACAAAATGAGCGCGCGGCATTGATGTGTGAACTGAACACTTGCGCTTTTGGTTTTGTGCTGCGCCATGGCAGCGGGTTATAACCCGGCTCTAAAGCCACGGGATGCGTACACTCGATATTGGGCGTCTCCCACGGTGACTTCTTGAGTGCGAGCAGATAAGGAGCACTGCCAGCACGAACGCTGATAGCCATTATGCTTCATTGGGTCATCGGACAGCCCAGGAATGCCCCGAGCCGACATCGGCTTACTCATCCACCTCAAGGCAAGCTGCTTCCCGTTGCCGATCGTCCGTTCATTGGTTCATTGCGACGCTGGCGTTCTCATAAACTGATCACCATTGTGTCGCCGCCATGTATAAGCGCCGGCTTATGTCACATGCCAAAAGCGGTGCAAGGGTGACTCCGTAGACGGTTTTTATGCTAATGATTCGTGTCCGTCTGGCTGAATTTGTGGTGCGAGTTACTATCATCGAGCAAGCAAAGCCATACATTCGCAAGGTCTCCCTAGTGGAAGCAAGCTAGTGTCTAATGTCTCGATAGCAGTACACAGATCTTCGGCCACATTGCTGAATCGCGCAGATCAGCACTACTCCCATCTCTTCGATCGTCGTGACTGGGCGCCAGTGCAGTCTTGGGGCGAGCACGCAAGGATGAGCGCCTTGGCGGAGCATGGCTTCTTCTGCGTGGTCTACGATCGTACGAGTGATCATGAGTCCATACGTTTGTATCAAGATCATAGGGTGTGTAGCTGAGTAGCGACTTTGCCAGAAAACGAATGTCATTCAACGAGCACGACGAATTCGATCCTGATGTCTGTTTGGTTAAGGCAGTTGCGTAGCTGTCGGCTGACAGTTCGCAGGTGTACTACGCTCTTCACGAGGTGAGCTCGTTCCCGACATGTCCGGTTTAGATCCAACTGCTTTAGAGCATCACTTCTCAGGTAAACAGCTACGTCCGTCACTTGGTCCCCGGCTGATCCTTCCTCAGGAAAGTGACGATGATGTGTTTCTACCAAAGGTACGTCAAGCATTTCCTCGAGGTCAGGCCAAACGACTTATGCGGGCTGACTACTTGCCGCATTAGCCAGATGACCATTCCATCGCGTCTGATGATGTCGCTCCGTCAGAGGCCGCGGGGGAAGGTGAGGTGGATCTGGATGTAGACGCAGAGGGTGAGGAGGAAGAGGCACAGCCGGACGAGGACAATACGGACGATGAATTTGAGCCCGACGTGGCTGACGACGATGAAGAGGAGGACACCGAGGTGCGACATCATCGATTGCGATTCTTGTATTGACTTGTCTTAGGAGAATGGCGTGACGGTATAGCCTTTGCTCAAGTTTGTCATGGGCCACGAACTGATTTGTGGCTCGTACCGCAGCGCTTCTCGGCAAGCCGCTGCCCTCGTGGATCATGGGATCAGGTTCTTGCCTTTCTCAACAACGACGTCAACAATGGGGAAGGCTATGATCCCTTCATCGATTTATTTCGTTTGCGGATCCAGGGGTACCACCCTGGTTGGGAGGCAATTCTCAACTGGAGCATCGCCCAGGCTGAGAGACAGGCTGTATGGACGGTGGGCCGAGCTCTTTCATCTCCGTGAACTGACACTCCTGCTCCCGAAGGGCGAGACGAGCTTGAGAAAAGTCTACGACATTGTCATCCGATACGCCCTCAACGGAATGGGGGCTGGAGGTTTTCAGCTTGATCCGGATGATGGCGAAGAGGTCTCTTGGTACGAGCTCGTCGAAATCTCATCTGGGTACGCCGACGATTGTCTTGTACCGCTTGTGACCGTAACTGACCCGAACCAGAGAGTTCTACATCTTCACCGACGAGGCAGGATCAGACGTGCACAGTTCCGCCAAGGGAGACTATCTCCTCTGTCTGTTTAGCAAGGCTTGGCGGAACAAAGTGATGCAGCGGGACCCGCCTCGCGCAACCGCCGACGAGGTGCACGGCCATGCCAGGAAGGTGGTTTACCTTGAAGCCAAAGCGTGGCAATGGAGGCCACAGGATACGGTACAAGTGATTCTCTCACTCGAGGGGTTCTGGTACAAGCTGCGGTACGTACTTGCATGATACGAGCGTTCTACTTGCGTACTTGTTAACAATTGGGCTTAGTGCTGCAACCGGACCTCTTTTCGCGTTTGGAATCGCGCTCGACGAGTGGTCGGCGTACGAGCGCGTACTTGAGCAGCCAAGGTGCGTGTGTACGGCAGCAGAGACAACTCGCTAACGGACTCGAATGTAGATATGTGGGTTGCGTTCAACTTCGCCATCGAGAAGCAACGCAACCGCTGGACTGGGCGACGCTCTGCTTGCATATCGGGGCAGCTGTACGTAGGATCGGCTCGCTGTCGGCTTTACTGATTGCCTCAGATGCTGTATCATGGAGGAGCTTGATGTGCTGTTCGGAGAACGATGCATACTTTGACGTACTAGAGTGCCACCCACCCACCTCAAGCTCACGTCATTCACACAGCACAGCTAGCAGCTCGCTAACAAAGCGATAGCTCGTCCGTCGAGTTGGTAGTACTGGATCCCGCCCGCCTGCACCGGCAGTCACGTGATGCATGATCGAAGCAGTCGACGTGGCTCCAAACAGGCCATACAGTAGTGCTACTGAGCAGGCGACACAAGGGAGCAAGAACCAGGAGGTAGAAGGGGAGGATGGCGGGTGACGTTGAGACGTAGTCGAAGAAGGCAAAGACGAAGGAAGAGAGGGAGACGCAGCCCCAAAGGAGCTACGTCGAAACTGGGAGAAAACCAAAAGAACTCGCTATAGTCTTTTCTCTCGTCCATCACTCACCCGTTGGGTTTGCCACCGTGTCCATCATCGACCATGATCAGAACTTTGGAAGACATCGGGCTTGGCTATGTAGAGAGAGACTTGACAGTGCCAACAGAAGCCGCCGCGCTTGCCGACTATCACCGTGTCAAAGCTGCTTGGGCAGCCAGCTGCGAGAAAAGGGTGGGCGGCTTGGGCTATGCGGCGACCGTACGTGTTCGTCTTCACAACGCAGCTGACGTTCGTACAGAAGGATGCAAGTCGAGTGCATCCGGCTGTAGTTCCCTTGCTCGAGTTTGCTGCCGAATCGACTCCTAAACTTGCTTCACCCCTCATCCTCGATTTCCACCGAGATCTCTCGGACGGCCTCAAAGATCCGTTCGTCGCTTCGATTGAAATTGCAGTGCACCGCGACCTCAGGTCCGAAGTACCCAAGCCCGGTGCGTTTTTCGAGAGGTTATAGGTTATGACTGACAAGCGTAGCGGACGGGTTCACTGTCTGCGGCACGATGAACTCGGGCTTCAGCCTCGTCAACGTTGTGCCCCGGACGCGCAATCGATCAGGCTCGACGCTTGCCTACCTCGGCGTCCAGGCGGCCAAGCACAACGTGCGCAGGCGACCCGAAGCGCAAGACTGGGTTCTCATGCTCGCGTTCCTGCCAGCCAACTACGAGATCGCGGCCGTGCGACCCAAGGACGACTCGTTTGAATGCGTCACGACTGGCAATCAGACTGATATGGCGCTCTTGGCATTCGTCTTGGCCGACCTCGTGCGTCTTGGGTGCGTTGACCCGAGCTGACCGCTCAGTTTCAGGATCCGTCTCGGCTCCCGCGAGCGTTCTCGTCCCGCGCCATCCTACCCTTCGCCACGAGCTACGAGGACGCCGCAGTGCGCACTGCTCGCGTCTACGCCGCGCAAGCCCCGGCCAAAGACCAGTTTAAAGACCAGTTTGTGCTCCAGGCAACGCGCCTCTTCAAGCGTTTGGCCGAGGACGAAGACGATGAGGCGCGGAAACGATCAAAGAGTTAGAACGATGCATCTGTACAATCACAACGGGAGGCCGTCGGGTCCAACAGCCGCTTTCGGCTTGCGCTTGACCGGCGCCTTGCGCTTCTTGGCTGCGAGTGTCAGCCAGTTTTGTGAGCACCATCGACTCACGCTCTTTGCCCTCGGGATCCGCCTTTTTCCGTGGCTTCTTGACCGGCTGAGGCGTGTTGACGCCCGTGCCCGGCTTGTCGTCGGGAAACTCTTCATCGTCGGGGTTGGTCGGTTTCTTCGACAGGCCGAAAAAGTCGTCTTCGTCGTCGTCGAGGCGCAGGCCGTCGTCGAATCCGTCCCGGGCGGTTGGTGCCACATAGCCATGCTCGGCCGCTTGTTTTTGCTTGGCCACCGATTCGGCCAAGTCCTGCCGTCAGCTCGGTCTAGCCACGAGAACCCACCTCGTCGTCGAGGAACAGCGAAACAATCTCGTTCGGCTTGGCCACGTCGGTAAACGACTTGCTGCCGACGACAATGTCTTGGACCTGACGTCAGCGCGGTCGGCACAGTGCCACTTACATCCTTTTTGGCTCGTGCGAGCCGGACGATGCGTTCCTCAATCGTGCCGCGCGCAATCAGGCGGTAGACTGTCACCTGTTTCGTCTGCCCAACGCGGTGCGCTCGATCCATCGCCTGCGCGTCGTTGGAAGGGTTCCAGTCGTGGTCGTAGAACACGACCGTGTCCGCAGCTGTCAGGTTGATGCCGAGGCCTCCAGCGCGGGTGCTGAGGCAAAAGACGAAAATCTCGGGATTGGTCTGCCACGAGGTGACCATGTCGCGGCGCTCGGAGATCGTAGACCTGCCGTCGAGTCGCAGATACTTGTACTGCCGGTAGATCAGATACTCTTCGACGAGATCCATCATGCGGGTCATTTGAAAGTAGACGAGGACACGGTGGCCGCCCGCCTTGAGCTCGCGCAACAGGCTGTCGAGTCGGTCGAGCTTGGCGGAATCGACTACGAGGCGTTTGATGGCCGGGACGCGCAGGGTGGAAGCAGGAAGTTGGTCACGCGGAGAGGCGGCGACGAGCCCGCCGGGTGGAATCGCAGGCGCTGGTTCGACCTCGTCTCGCTCGCTCGGCGCCAAGCCGTACAGCGCTATTTTGACGAGATCGTCGGAAGCAAGTCGGTCTTGAGTCTCCTCGAACGACCGATCGGAGCAAACGCCTCGAATGCGAGGGGCGACAACAGCATCGACGGCAATGCGAGAGTCGCCGCGAGAGTGGTACGATTGCTGCCACGCCGCGGTGGAAATGTCACCAGGCGATGGCAGCGCGGGCAGGTGCAGCTCGGGTAGGTGAGGAGCTGGTCGATCAATCGCCTCGAGTGGGTGCGCCTTGATCTGGCGGTGCACCTCGCCTGGATTCAGTTTGAGCAGCGACAGGAACCCAAACGCCGAGTCGTTTGATTTGAGCGAGTTGGCCATCCAGTCGGTCGACCAGATGCTCATTAGGCTTTGCAAGTGTTTGGTGTCGGATCCTACACGCCCGTTCTCGCTCGGCCGGGAGAGGATCCCCCCGTCGGTCCAAAAGATCTTGGGCACGTCGACGTTGATTGGGTTTTGCACGTCCCCAGGGCAGTAGAGCAGATCAGGTTGGCGAAGCAGGTTGCCGCTGCTGTTGAACTTTGCAAACGCAAACGGAGCGACCACGTCGGCGCGCTCGAACAGGTCGGGGTGGTTGCACACCTGGCGTCAGTGTGGTCGGAGGGTGTGACGTACTTTTCGGAACTGCATCACGAGGTTCATCAAACTCTTTGCGCCCATGGCGTCGCCCATGTTGTTGGCTTGGGCGAGCAGATCGGATACCGAGATGCGCTGACGCAGCGCCTTGTAGATTCTCCGTTGGCGCTGGCTGAGATCGACAAGGAGGTCGATTTCAATCTGCCGTTAGCGTGATCAGACAAAGCGACCCACCTTGTCGCCGAGCTCTTTCTGCACATGCTTCTTGACGCGCCGGAGCATGAACGGCTTGAGGATCATGTGGAGCCGCCGCAGTTGGTGGATGTTGAGATTGGTGCTGTTGCCTCCCGCCGCATTCTCAATGTCCTTGCTGAACCACTCGCTGAATTCGTCGTGATTGTCGAAAAGTTGGGGCATGATGAAATGCAGCAGCGCCCAGAGTTCTACCGTTAGCTAGGTCGCACGAGTCAAACTCACCATGCATGGAATTCTGGATCGGAGTGCCGGTCAGGAGGAGCCGGTTGCGACATGGCAGGTTGAGGAGCGACTTCCACCGCATACTGCTCGAACTCTTGATCGCCTGGGCCTCGTCGAGGATCATGTACTGCCAGTTGACCGCTTTGAAATGTTGCTCGTCGGCTACAGCCAGTTGGTAGCTTGTGACGATGATGTGGTACGGCGAAGTCTTGTGGTAGGCTAGGTTCTTTTTGCACCACACTCGGCGCAGCGTCTCGCGGTCTTTGGTGCCGCCCCAGTAGGGCAACGCCTTGAGATGCGGGACGAAACGTGACAACTCTTGCTGCCAGTTGTGGAGCGTTGACGCGGGGGCGATGACGAGGAATGGACCCCAGATGTCGTGCACTTCGGCCAGGTACGCGAGCAGCGAGATTGATTGCACAGTCTGCCGTCAGCGCGATCTAGCACTAAGGCTCACCTTGCCGAGGCCCATTTCATCCGCGAGGATGCCATTGATCCCCTGCTCGTACAGGTTGCCAAGCCACGTAAGCCCTTTGAGCTGATATTCCTTGAGCTGCGCCATGAGCAGTTTCGGCTGGGTGATGGTGACTTGATCCGGTGCCATTGTCGGGTTCTGAAAGTTGAGCTCGTCGCCGTCCACTGGGCGCGGTCAGCGCGGTCGGCCCAGCGCAACTGGCAAATGACTCACTGTCCACATCGTCTTCTGGCTTGCGGCGGTCGCCCGCGGTTTTCGTGTCGAAATCGGCTGCTTTCTGCTTGGCCGCGTCGATGGCCGCCTGGGCGCCTTTCGCTGCATGCCGCCGGAGCTTTTCCTCGTCGTCTGGCGTCAGCCTAGCCTGCTAGAGTCACTCACCATCATCGTAGTCGATTTCTCCCAGTGGCTCGCCACTTTCAAGACCTAGCTCGGCGTTGGCGCCTTCAGGCGGTGGTGGCGGTGCGGCTGCTTGGCCATCTTCTCCATCCTCCGCCTCGTGCGCTACTCGTCAGCCACGCCAGGCAGCTCGACTCACTCTTAATCTTCTTTCCGATAAAATGGCTATACAGCTCCGTCTGGGTAATCAAAAAGTTGAGCTTTCTCGCGGCGCGCTTCGACTCGCGCGCCTCTTCCTCCGCCTTGGCCTTTTCCAACGCATCCTTGTCGGCCTTTTTCCTCGCTGCAACCTCTTCTTTCTCGTTGCGTTTCCAAAACGTCATCATCTCTTTCATGACGCGCTTCGCTTTGGCCGTGGCGTCCTTGTTGGCCTTGATGGAGCGCGCGCCCGGTTTCTCGGAATACTTTTGTGCAAGAGCGGCAACACGCTTGTTGTTGAGCATGCGGTTGTTGGTGCCGACGACGACGATGCGGTAGACCTGCCGTCAGCGCGATCGAGCGAGCGCGACCCACCTTTGGGACATCCCGCCTGACAATCTGTTCCCAGATGCGGCGCTGGATCTCTTCCACCTGGATGGCGCGTTCCGTCGCGAGCCGGGAGGAAACGACGCCGTGCTGCTTTGGCGCGGGCGAGTCGGCAAACGGCAACTGGTCCCAACCCGGCGGATGCTCGCCATTCTGCTCAAGCTGGTACGGTGCGTCGTCGCCCATGACCTGCCTCGCGACGGCCGCGTGCAACGACAGGCGCTTCTCACTCTGCTTGAGGTCTTTCTCCTGCTTGCTTGGTCGCGTCCACTTGCCCTTGCCTACACCCGGCTCCTTGACTCGGCCCGACTTGGCCAGGCGTTTGAGCTGGGAATCCGGTGCTGGCTCGTCTGGGACTTCGGACGAGCGCTCGACCCGGGGCTCGGCCGAGCCGTCGTCGAGTTTCCGCCGTTTCCCGGCACGCTTGCTGCTCTCGCTCCCGTTGTCTTCGAGCAGCGCGACGATTGAACTGTCGGCGTCGCTGGCATAGTCTGTTCCGAGGCGGTGCGAGCTCTCGTCCCATGCGTGACTGCCGGTCGACGAGCCCGCGGCCTCGCTGACAACATGTTGACGCAGCGCACTGGGAGCTTTGCGCGGGGCCAGCTCGACCCCCTGTGCCTTGGCAAGGTCTTTCCATCCCTTGCGCGGGCCCGGTTTGCGTCGGATCGAGCCGTCCTTCTTGCGCACATCGGCCGTCTTGCTGCTCTGCCGCCACGCGTCTTCTTCCAGCGAGACTCGCAAAGCAATCGACGGGTCCTCGAGGTTGAGAATCTTGGCCCGGCCCGAGTTGGTCAGGACCGGCAGCGACGCGTCCATCAGCTCGTCGATCGCTTCGTCGGCTGCAGACGGCGCGTGGACCGGCTTGTCCTCGACGAGACCCATCAGCTCGTCGTCGATATTCTTCTGGAGCTCCTTGGCCTTTTGCGCCTTGGTCACGCGTTTCTTGGCCGGCTTCTTCTTGGGAGCTGCGTCTGGAGCTGCGTCTGGAGCTGCGTCTGGAGCTTCCTGTACATACTCTGGGCGCGGCTCGGTGGCATACTCCTGCCGTCAGCTCGGTCTCGACCTGGCAAACCCACCTCTTCATAGCGGTACTCTCCGTTTCCCCATTCCCGCCGCTCAAAGTACTGCGGCGAGGCGGATCTCGGCACCTGGTGGGCGGGAACGATGTTTGCCGGGAACCTAGGGGGGTACATGTCGTGGTGCAACCACTCTCTCTCACGGTACCGCCCAAACTCGCGTTCTTGCCTGTAGCGTTCTAGTTCCACAGCGCGCTCGTGTTCCGCCCGCTCCATCTCTTGCTCATATCGCAGCTCTCGCTCGTGGTGTTCATACGCTTCTCTTGCGAGATGTCCTTCATGCCGCGAGGTGAAGGCGAGTGAGACGGGTGGACGGGCCGGCGAGTTGACGAGCGACGACAGGGCCATCCTCGACGGCGGCGAGTGTGCTGGAGGCCGCGGGGGCGACTGGCGCTCGCCACCATACTCGCCCCTTTCCTCCCGGGTCGCGAGCTGCGTCGGCGGAGGTGACCACAACCGGCTCGGGGTGTCTGGCATGCTGTGTGACCGACTATCTCGACGTGGCCATACGATCCCAGTGGTCGTTGGCGACGAGGAGCCGACGCGCGCCCCGTTGCGCCCGGGACGAGTAGGATCTTGCTCACACACAGTTTTTAAGCCGGCCAAGATGTCTATGTGGATGTTTTAACGGTCGCGTGGCGGCGACGTCGATGCACCGGCTAGCCATGGCCTTGTTGTCACTCGGTCGTGCGAGACGAATCTGTTCCGAATTGCTCATCAGTCGCTCACACTCTGATGATCTGCGACTGGCGCTCCAGCTAGCCAGCTGACATGTATCAATGTCATGAAAAGGCTCATCACATCTAGTCGGCGAGCTCAACCGCTCCCGCGCTCGCCTGTAACTTGATGCTATGGCAGAACGCCTGATCCTCCTCAGTTAAATTCTTAAAATCGCTCTCTCTAATCGCCATCGGCATCGTGATCACATCTCCGGCATACTATCTACAACTCGACATGTCTGTACAACGCACTCGCGCCTCTAGATCTTGATTCGCTTCTCCTTGGCTGCCTCTGTTGCCTCGTCAGAGTCGATAAAGCGCTTGAGAAGGCGTGCAGCGTAGACCTTGACGTTGGCCTGTGACGTGCGTGCTGCGGCGTCGCGCATACGGGAAGAGCGAGCTGCAGCGTTCTCAGAGCTAGTAGCAAAAGGCGTGATGGCGACGGTCGAGAACGCTCGCGGCAGCCGTGACGGGTTCTCAAACTGTATAAGTCAGAATCAACCTCGACGCATGGGACGTACAATGTCGACGAGCGCGAAGCAAAGTAGGGCCATGTTGGTCTGGTTGCCCGTCGTGATGCACTCGAACGTGCCGTCGACCGGGCGCACCGCGGCCATCTCATAGTTGCCAGGCAAGAACGCCAGCATCAGGACCCAATCGTGAGCATCGGGACGCCTGCGCAGGTTGTGCTTGGCCGCTTGCACACCGAGATAGGCCAGCGTCGAACCCGAGCGGTTTCGAGTGCGAGGGACAATGTTGATCAGGCTGTAGCCCGAATTCATCGTGCCACAGACCGTGTAGCCATCGGCTGCACCTGTCAGTCGGAACACGGCGTGTTGGACTACGTACGTGCAGTACCGATCTCGTCGCGGAGATCGCGATGCACCGAGAGTTCAATCGAGGCGACGAACGGGTCCGACACTCCATCCGACAGCTCACGGTGGTGGTCGATAATGACAGGGGATGCCATGTGGTCGGTAATGTCCACTGTGAACTCGATCAGGTGAACAATAGCCGGGTGGACTCTGTTTCCGTCTTTCTAGCCAGATGTCAGATGCGTTCCGGTGACGAGTAACACGGACCGTCGCTGCGTAACCTAGTTTATGCCTCTTCTCGCACACGGCCGTCCACGCATCCTTGACGCGAGTGTAGCCTTGAAGCGCACTGGGATCTGTCGGAACTACCAGATCCCTCTCCTCGTAGGTGAGGCCGATGTCTCCCAGGTTGCGGATCATGCGAACAACAGTGTGAGCACGCCGACGAGCCAAGTGACGAGTGTCAGAGAGCAAGTGCATCGACTACGGACAACTGACGCCTGCGGTGGCACGTGACCGCAAATGGCGAGCGCAGAACCGCAATGCATCCGCGATCCGAGCAATCGTGCATAGGATACTGGTACAATGTGCGAGTCCATAACGAGCGTTAACACGTATCGATGAGAGAGTTCTTGGGAAACGTGTAGCCGGCAGCGTCCCACGTCGTGAGGTTCGGGCTGCGCTGTCAGCTGTGCACGTCCTAAACCATGACCCACTTGGAATAGGCATTCTCGTGACGGGCAATGTAGTCTGCCGTCGGGCGATCGGCCGGGTCGCAGCCAATCTTGCCGTCGCCGCGCTGGTAGACGCGCACATAGTCGACGAGCATGGTCGCGGGCCAGATGAGGTGCTGAAAGTCGACGGCTTGAAAGTTGTTCGACATGCCAAAGTTGATAATCTGCCGTTAGCCGGGTCGTGCGATCGTGACTCACCATATACATGGGCTCTTCCGGGATGATGCGCTGGCCGAGGTTGACGCGCGGGTTGGGGCCGACGGCCGTCGGGTACATTGTCCAGGATTCCTGCCCGCCGCTCACCCAGGTGATATGACCATTCGTCTCGCGGTTGTTGGGATCGGAATAGTATTCAAAGCCTGCTGTCAGCGTGCCCAACGAGCCTCACTCACCATAAGTCTCGTACGTCGCGCTCGTCTCTTGGTAGCCGACACTGTTAATGATGGTCAAGTGGGACACGGCCTGCTGGTAGACGCCGCCGAGGTACGTGTTCGGCTTGGTCCGGTCCGTGTCGTAGATCTTGACGTCTTTCGACGTGTTGGCGAATTGGTAGTAGTCGTCAAAGGGTGCGACCTGGAACGACTGCGAGACGTCGCCAAGCGCGACCGAGGTGTCGACCTGGGCTTCGACCGCATCGATTTCCGGGGCGGAGCGACCGACGTCGACGCTGGGGCCGGGGTGGTCTTCACCCGCACAAGTGCACGCCGAGACGCGCTGTCCGGGGAGGCTGCGGTCAGCGGGTACGGCTGCGGGGTGACCTACAAAGACAGGGTGGTGCCCTCTGCGCCCGTGTCAAGCGCTGCGGCTGGTTCGGTCCCATCCGCGTTGGTCTGCTTGTCAGTGGGATCGCAAAGGCAGGCAGGACCGACCTGATTTTTGAGCTGCAAGGGTTAGCTGGTTCAAGCGAGGGAGACTCACCGTCCCGACATCACACGAAGCTGTTGTCAGCCCAGTCTACACAATCGACATACAATAAGTGTACGGCCACGTTCCTGCGCGTCAGCGCGACCCTAGACCCACCGACTCACCCTCGGTCGAGGCACCATAGCCAGCGCGGCCCAAGTTGCCCTACGGCGTCAGCGCGCTCTCGCCGACCGCAACTCACCATTGTCCACACACCCGGCCAGAAGCCACCGATCCGGTTGTTACCCGGGAGGACGACCGAGACTTCGTAGAACATGGAGTACTGAAAGCAGAGCTTGTTCCACGATTGGATCATGCCGGATTTAAAGTTGAGGTCGTTGATCGGCTCTTGGGTCATGGTGATGACCAGGTTGCCGTCCTTTGTCGTGACCGCCGTCGGGTCGTACCACTCGAAATCACTGCGGGGTTAGGCGCATCCGTGCGAGTGAAGCACTCACCCAGTCGGCCAGTAGTGCAGATCCCTGCAATGTCAGCTTGATCCACCCATTGGAACCCACACTGCGGTCCAGAACGGATCATCGCCCTCGAAAAACGTGCGGCCGTCGCGGTTGAACTCGTCGGAGAATACAAGCGTGTACGCCTCGCCGTCAAACCCGGTGCGGTCGTAGACATCGCTCGGGGTGTCGGGGTCGATCAGCGTTGGAAAGTTGTCGATTTTCGGCACCTGGCCGGTCGAGTTGATCCCTCCGAGGTTGTATGCGCCAAACGTCGATTGCCGCGATTGCGTATAGTAGGTGATGATTGGGTAGCCGGCAAACAGGCCGATGATGGCAAACAGCAGGATCAACAGGCAGCCAATGTTGAAGAACCCGCGCAGGGTGAAGATGGTCCCGCCGTTGTCGTTCTGAGGGTTAGTCGGGTCAAACGCGCTATCGCACCCACCTTGCGATCCCGCTTCGGATCCGGATTGTGCAGGTAGTCGTCGGCCTCGGCGTATGCTGGGCCCGTGCCGGGCGCACCCCACGAGGAGACGTCGGCGTTGAACTGGGGGTCAGCTTGGTTGCGGTGAGGTTGCCAGCGCAGGCCAGTCCGCTCGCCAGTTCACCGACTTCGATAGGGTGGTTTCAGCAGCGTCTACCGCTCTTCAGATCACAACAATGCACGCGATGTGGCCAAGAGAGCTGATGTCGCGCGAGTTGTTGCCTTGATCAGACGAAGCTCATGTACACCGTCTCGCGAAGAAGCGCTTGCAGCTCGGGCGGCCCCTGAGCTTCACTCGAAACATCGAGCCAAAACCGAGACCAGCTGACATGATGCAGACCGAAAGCGGTCAGCTGAATCTCGCGTCAAGCGTTCCAGCTGACGTGTGTCGTCTAGACATGCAGTGCGAACAGTAAAGGCAGAGCTACGGTTGATGGCGTCGTGCTGGCCCAGACCAAGCAAATGCCAAACTTGTAGCTCGCGCCTTGCAGATCATGATGCGCCGTGTACAACGGTTTCTTGACCAGATGGCTACTGTCATCCTACCGCTCATGGGCGGCGATTCCAGTAACCCAGTCGCCCAACCCATGCCAACACAGCGCGAAACCCAACCCGGTCAGTACCCACCTTGTCAGCGCCAGGGCTATCGAGCGCACTGGGGCCACTATTCGAGCTGATGCCCGATGCGGAGCGGGCGCTCATGCCGGCGCCGGCACCGGCTGCTGCGCCAGCACCGGCAGAAGGCCCGTAGCGTCTTGCGGTGGATTGATGGGCCTGCGAGAGTCAGTCTGATCCCAAACGGTGGAGAAAGCACGCGGCCCGCACTGCGACAGGGTCTGCTACTACCGATAGGAACGAGCGTGCTCGCGTGTGATCGACGTTGGTTGTGCTCGCACAACCCGCGCCGACCACCAGCTAAGCACAGACCTCTCGGCAGCAATCACCACGTGGGCTCGATGACAACACGCAGCTCGCCATCACGGCTGCCGTCGGCTCGCTCGAGTGATCCCATTGTCTGGGTACTCGCTGCACGCTCCCAAAGGACCCACCTGCCTGTCACCGCCGCCGAGCAACGACGCCTGGCTACTCGCGCTCTCTCTGGGCGGCATCGGTCTCGACTGACCGGCGCGCGGGCCGTACTGCTTGTTCGATGCCATGTCTCCTGGGCTCGGTGTCCTGGGCGCCGGCAGCGGCTGATAAAACGTCTCGGTCTCCTTTCGGCGCTCCTGGTCTGAACTCGTCTGGGCTTGCTGGCTCGCAAAGGCGTACGGTTGGGCTTGGGTCGTCGGCTGGCGCTTGAACATTGGTGGTGGGGATCAAGTCGACATGCCTGGGTTGACAAGGCGAGTGGACGAGGGAGCAGAGGGCGAGGCAAGACGAGGGCACGGACGCCAACTGGGAATAGCGGCTCGTGGTGAAACGCTATCAACCGGATAGGGGCGGTGCAGGGGTTAGCTCGATCGCGCCTGACGTGGCGGGGACCGGCCTGCAGTCTACGCTATGGGATGCATCTCTACAGCAAGCAGAGGTATATGCAGTCTGACAGGCTCCATGCGCAAGAAGACACGCAAGAAGACGGGTGGATCGTCGAGTGAACAGCAGCAGCGTCGTGCCTGACGCGTCCGAGCTGGGGCAAAGTGGCACCCCGCGGCGACGAGTATTATGCATCAGTGTTCCCTACGCTATTCTCAGGGCCTAGGCAACCTCCAACACGCTCTCAGCCATAACGCGCGCCATATCCCACCGCGTATGCCGCTCCACATCCTCCCTCTCGTCCTTGGCGAGTGTCTCAAACACTGGATCCTCCTGCAACGCCTTGGCCGAGCTCACGACCTCGTCGACTGCTGCAGCGAGGTCCGCTGTTCCCACGCGCGTGACGTTGGCTATCGCGCACTCGTACCGGGTGATGGGCTCGTGTGAACTGGTGGAGAGCCGGGTCGACTGCGTGCTGGGTGAAGACATGCGGAGGCGGGCGGGAGACCTGGCAGTGTTATCTATCTCGAGCGTGCGAATCGCCTTCGGGATCGCCAGACGCTGGAGATGGCCTAATGACTCGATACAATGACGGCAGTGGCGGCTGATCAAGTACATTACCCGTCAATGGAGCTTTTTGAAGGATGCATCTTGCCGATAGGTCGAACAGCTCGCAGACTGTTCAGCAAGCCGATGCAGTCTAGAGCTAGCCACATACCGGCTATTGCCCGTGACCGCACCGTGCTAACCCTCAACCACTCGTACATCCCTGTTCCTACTCAAAGGTAGACCCGACTCTGCCACCTTTGTGGTTCAACCCCGACGCCAACGCAGTCAGAGCGCCATCCCATCTCCCGTCTTCTACCACAACCACCCATTCCAAATGATCACCACCGGCACCATCTCCCACGCTCCCATCGATGAAGTCTTTGCCACTCTGGTCAGCGTCGCCAAGAGCCTTGGCAAGGACGTGACAGCGTTCAGCGTCACGGGGACCAACGGTGAAAAGTCTTCGCGCTACTGGGTCGGACTGGACGGCAAGGGTACGACGAGCGTGTCAAAGGCTGCCCCGAGATCGTCCGGTAGGAGCGCCACGACGAATTCCCAGCCCCGGGACAAGACGCGCCCGACGAGGGGCTCGAACACGAACAGCAAGGGGTCGACTGAAGGCACAAAGTATAGGACGCGGTATAGTCCGGCTCCGGAGACAGCGCCTGATAGTGATCTCGAGACTGTGTACCATAACTGAGCGATGGGCAGCTTACTACGCATGTGATGCATTTGCTGCCATACGCATAGTGCATAGGCTCGAGGCGCAGACTGACGCGCCACACTCGTCACCCTTCTCCCGCCTCCTCTCTCCCTTGTCGCATCAGCACAAAGGACACCCCCGTCCTCAACCTTCAAAGCGCGCTACGCACGCCAGCACAGCCCACGCACAATGACAACCGACAAGCCCAAGCCGAACCGCGCCTCGAGCGCGACAAACGCAACAAACGTCGCGCTCACCCTGCTACAGAGTTTCAACACTATCCCGCGATCCGCCATCAAGTCGTTATCGTCCATCACGGTCGAGAGCACGACGAGCGGTGGGGCGTCGACGAAGTGTGTGCTTAGTTTGAAGAAGAACCCGGAGATCTTGGCGGCTCTTGACGAGGGCGAGCTGGCGGGGGCGCCGCGAGAGTGTGTAGACGGCGAGGGTGGTGACAAGAGCAAGCATGCGCCCGCTGTGGAGCCAGGCGAGGGTGGGCGCGAGGCTGCCGTACACGGAAACGGACCAAAGCTCGGGGGTGAAGCGGCGGCCGATGACGAGAGGACCAGCGCTTTCTAGGCTTCGTTGAATCGATGCAGTCCTTCACCGGCGTCCTTCTCGAGCTAGAGTTGCTTCGCTGACGTAAAGACGCCTCGCTCGCTCCTTTGTAACCGCATCGGAGTCTGCAACGAAGACCCGCGCGGCCACATCTTGAAAGCCAGGCTTCTCGCGCTCCAAACTCGCAGACATGTCCACAGAGCCCTACGCCCCCGATAGCAGCGCGGCAGACGCCACAAACGTCGCGTTGACGATCCTCCAGAACTGGCCCAACCTCGATCCGTCCGTCGTTACATGTCTGGCGTCTATCACGGTGTTGAGCGAATCGAGCGCTGGAGCGATGACGAAGTGCACGTTGAAGATGAAGAGTAACGCTGAGATTGCGAGTGCGAGGCACACTACGACGACGGCGAGGAGCGCGCCGGAAAAGCCAAAGCGCGACGGCTGTGGATGTGGCCATGATCATACGCACCCTGCGGTAGCGACGACGAGTAAGAAAACCGGGTGTGGCGATGCCAACTGCAAGGACGCGGCGTGCCACCAGTAGAAAGGCGAGATGTATACGGGTTCGGCCGGTGTCACATCAACCTTTCAAGTGCTTTCTTGCATTCGCCTTCGTGGCCGCCCACCGGGTATAAACGCGCACAGTCTCGACTGGCAGCATACCAGCCACCATGACCTCCATGACTACCCCCGCCAAAGTTGTCGACATGCACAACAACATCAGCTTTGACCCCAACAAGCCCGACTCGTGGCCACAAGAATTTACCGCCAGCCACAAGACGGACAACGGCGAAGAGCGCAGCTGTCTGTTATACAAGAATCAGCGCCAGTGTGAACTCGGTACATCCGCAAGAGCCACGGGCAACGCACCGACGAGTCCGGGCGAGGCCGTGGTCTGGATATCGCACGCACTCGATACCAACACACGTCCGATGCCGTCGGATATCATTGTTGAGCGATGCACGTCGGACGGAAAGAGCGAGCGATGCTCACTTCTCTACGCTCCGGCCGAAAGGCCATAGTGTCGCTGGAACGCCTGAGATGTATGTCGGCCATGCCACTTTGCACCTTTCCATTGCTTTGTGGGTGTGCAGTCGTGGAAGGCGCGACCTGGAAGGCTGCGCGAGCTGGCATGAGCAGGCTTCTGCAAGCCTCCAAGTGTCCACAACCACCATGTCCTCCAGTGCAGCAGACGACGCTGTCTATATTCACAACAACATGAACCCGCAGCATCCTTGGCCGACTAGCGTCACCGTACAGAACAAGACTGCAGGCGGAACGAGGGACACGGTCAAGCTGGTGTACGACACACCCCAGGATTATGGTAGCCAGACGGCAAGCCTAGTCTCGAACCAGAGCTATTCCTCTAACGCTGGAAAGGCGCACACCGCCAGTCCGTCTCAAGCGTCGAGTAGGGCTGCCAGTCCTCTTGGCAAAGGCGAGGAGAAAGCCTAGAGTCTTCTTGGGATGTACTCTTTTATCCCGTCCTCCTTTGACCCAGCTGTAGCTAGAGTCCGATCCGCTGCTGTTTCCCCCACCATGACATCCACCTCTACCGACTTGGCAGTCGAGGCGCTGCAAGCGTTGAGCCCGCGCGACCGCCTATGGGTTGCGAACATTGCCGCTACTCGCAAGCACGGTACTGATGTCACGCGGACCACATTGAATCTCAAGACCAACGACGGCGTCATGAGCTCGCAGTGTCAGACGATTGATACCGCGGAGCGCAAGGCTGGCGAGAAGCCGCACGGACAGCCGTCGCAAAACGACGAGACAGCTTTGAGCGATTATATCGACCCCGGCCTCGACCCGGAGACGCTCAAGCGATTGTTGCAGTTGTCGGCGCTCGTGACCAACCCCGACTTGGTCGAGATCACGGCGCGCAAGGGAGACACTTCCGCCTCGCTCACCCTCAACTTTGACTCTGTAGCCGGTCAAAGCGAGCTATGCGAGCAGTCTAGGGACACTGCCAAGGCGTCCAAAGACACGGCCAAGCCGCAGCTCGAGGGCAGTAAAAACTAGATGCATCCGTGCTCGCGTCACGAGACCTCCACCGAGATCCAGCTGATTCTTTGACAATCTACCATCATGTGCAGACAGGTTCAGTGTCCAAACGACGGCAAACCAACTTGGTGGGGCTGTGGTACGTGGCTCGACTGTAGCCAGGCATGAGCTGACCATCAGGTGCCCACGTCGAGATTGTACGCCTGTGCGCCGTCCGTGCTGTGCTGACTTTGCAGGCCCTCGCCGACGTGTTGCCCGCTCAGCGCTGCGAGTGTGAGCACATTCCCGTGCCAGGCCGCCCCGGCATGTACGAGGTCCCCAAGGCTCCTGGCGGTCCCAAGGTTGACATTGAGATTGGCCAGTAATTACGCATGCTTGATGTCAAGGCGAAGGCCGTGACTCACCAAAACTGTATACGATGGAAGGCCGCGCAAAGCACTAATACCCTCGGTCGCACCTCTTGCCCACCCATGTCTAGCTCGACCAACGAGCTGAGTCGAACGGCGCGCCAGGCCTTGGCCAAGCTCGCAGTCTACGTGCCGCAAGAAGTGATGGTCCCCGGCCAAGAGCCGATCCATGTACTGACCACCTCGCGACTTTGCTTCCGCAGCAACGGCGCAGACGACTTTTTCGTCACCAGCTCGTGCACAACATATGCCATCTACGATCAAGACGGGGCCATCTCCGACTCGGCGCGGTCAGAGGCCAACACGTCGGACGAGGCCGAGGCAGCAAACACAAAACTGCTAGCTCGCTTCAACGACCTGTCGTCAGACATCCGGCGTGAGCTTGGGATGCACCTGCGTGATTGCGAGACACCGTATGTGATCGACTAGGTTGGCTGTAGACCACGATGCATCCATCTAGTCTAGAATCGCGAAATGGTGCTCTTGCCCCTGGCACACGGGCGAAGGGCGGTGCCATAACCCCGTAACCCCGTGTATGCTGTAACCCCCATCGCCCATCTCGCCACCGGACAATGCCTACGCTTCCTGACGCCGTGGAAACAGCTCTGCCTCGAATGACTGCCACCACATTCTCGATGGATGGGTCGGTGTCCATCATCGCCACTACTGCGATGGTCAAGCGCTTGACCAAGTCTGTTAATCCCGTCGTATCCGCACGGATCTAGTTTACGACGTCTAACGGTGCTCCGTTTTGGAGATCGACGACAAACTCGTGAGCGACTCTGGCGTGTTGCGCACGCAGGACGTCATGTTCGAGGCATTTGTTCGGCGGTCAGCGAAGAGCTGCAGGCTGGCTTTCCCACCGAAAGGAACTTTTCTTGTATCGGCGTGCACCATGCAATACTAGTTGATGACGATGCATCGCATGGCCAGTTGAAGGCTACTGGAGTCTTCCAGGAAGTCTTTGAAGATGCGGGTGGCTAGGATGGCCAATGGTCTTCAATCGCCAAGTCGATCTCAACCGGACGACCGATCGTCTCGTGCGGGGCCTTGCTCGTATCGCCTTCGATTTACCAACTCCATTGTGTCGCAGCGCAGACAATCCTGCAAAGGTGTAAGCACCCCTTCCGTGCTGCGCGACTTGGAAAAGGAAGTGTGAGCCCGTACGTACATATGAGAGATCGCCTCACTGCCCAGTCGTCCCATCATGTCCACGTTGTCTACTGCAGCACAGGAAGCACTGGCTAGCCTGACCGTTTCGACCCAGGTGCAGGTAGGCTCAATTCCCGCAACCGTCACCACGAGCTTGTACAAACAGTGGTGTGGTGGCAACAATCAAGCCATAGGTCCACAATACCTCATCACCGCAGATGACGAAAATGACGCCCTGGACACGGACGAGGCAAACACCATTTTGTCTGGACCCGAGATCGAAGCCACCGGGTTGACACGATGGTGAGCAACTTTGCCGCGCTGCCGCTTAGTGTCAGGCAAGAGATCATGCCCCACCTGAAGGAGTCGGAGTCACCCAATCGCGTCATGGTCGTCGACAGCGGTACGCTCGGTGGTGGTGTCGACTCGCGAATGGTCTACGGGTCGACCGCGGCTCGGGCAGCGTACGAAGCTGATCCCACCAAGTTTAAGAGGTGCTAGTGATGCCATGCTGCGCTTGGAAACGGCCATAGTCATGCATGACGTTGCTACCAGAGCAGATGCCAAGTCACTCGACGCGTGTTTTAGTCTGCGTCCCCGCGCGAGCTCGACTGCAACGCCGAGCCTCTTCGTGGAGGGCGCTTCCTGCGCGCAACCAAGTTGATGCGACGCTTGAACGGCGGCGCGTTGTGTACAAGGCTTGACCGGGCCGTGGTCAAGGTAGACTCTGGACCTCCACGCGCAGAACAGTTGAACGCTGCGTGTTCTGACCAAGCGCTTCATCTGTGTGCGATGCCTTCCTCTGTAACTTTACTACTTTCCAGGAGGCGCAGGGAGATGACGTCGACTCCTGTATCGACGACAAAGCGCCTGCGTTGATTGAAATGCCAACCTTTGTCGCGGGGACCTCGCAGGCTTCTCGTGTGCAGGCATATATTCCGTCAGCCCTGTCCAATCCGCCTCACCCGCACAATGTCGACACTGTCCGACTCTGCGCAACAAGCGTTGGCGCAGATGAGCGTCACGAGCCGGTCGACGTATGCGTCAAACCCGTTATACGCTATCGTGAGGATGTTCAGGCTGCGGCAGGGTGGGGTGGTAGTCGCAGCTGCGTTCAGCGACGGGAGACGTATGCCGGACCCGCTTATGGAAGAGCTAGATGTCATCCAGATCAAAGAACAGATGGAGCGCACGTTCGCGGGGTTGCCGAGGAGCGTCAAGGAGGAGATCCTGCCTCACTTGCCTTCTCTGTCTCGCAGATCTGATTGAGCCATGCACTGCACAGCGTTTGCTTGTTGTTTATACGAACGGCTCAAATGGCGCTCGACGGCCTATCTGTCATGATGTAGTCTGCATTGGGTCGACCCCGCGACGACGCCGGGTCGGTGCTGTCACATTAATACTCCGTGTCATACCGTGGCCAGCTACCATCGAGCTGTACAGCTCTGCAAGCCTCACGGACGAGACCAAGACCAAGGCGCTCCGTCTGCGTGGCCGACGTGTAATTCTACATAGCAAGATGCTAGCTAAGCCTTGCCGACCTTGGCATCCTCGACGCGAGCTTCCTCGAGCTTCTTCCTGAACAGCTTTTCGGCTTGCGTCCAGACCTGGGCCGTGTTGCGCTCGGGCAGCTGCAAGAGCGAAGGCAAGAGATCCTTTGAAAACTGCTCGGACGCCTCGCGCGGGAGCTGCATGGTTAGCCAAGCACGACGGCAAGAGACGCACCAAAGTCGGCAAGTGGTCGATCGAGATGACCGTGACGCGCTTCTTGGCGGCGCCGACGTCGACTTCGACCGTGGGCTCAGGGAACGAAGTGTTGATCGAGTAGATTGGGATCGGGTTGTGCGGGTTGGTCGTGCTGTCGGTTAGCGATGTCGTGGCTCGCTTTGGACCTACTCGCACGAGACGTCGACGACGACTTGCAGCCGGCGGTCGTCACCGGCCTGCTCGATGAATTCAGACGTGATAAACTTGGGGATCGGCTGGGAGAGGTAGATGCAGTTGACGAAAATGTCGACTATATGTTAGCGACGTATGGCCAAGGGACTCACCATCGAGAATCTCCTGGAACGGTCCGCCCTTGGCCGTCTCGGCCATGTCCCACTTGACAATGTTTTCCCTGCGGTCAGCTCGGGCTAGCAAGCACGACTCACTCCTTGAGGCCGACTTTGCGGAAGAGGTCGACGGCGCCGGAGCCGCAGCGGCCAAGAGCACCGATCACGAGCGCCTTGACGCCCTTGACGCCCTTTTCCGTCTTGGCGAGCTCGCGCTGGACATGGGCGACCATCTCGCCTTCGTTCGGGTACGGCTTGAGACCCTTGAGCACGCCCTTGCCGCCGTCCTCCTGCTGCTTGGCGAGTGCGAGCGCACCAGCGGCAGCACCTGCAAACCCTGCGTGGAAGCCAAACGCAGCGACGCGGCGGCCCTGAGCGTTCTCGAGAAACTCGAGGTCGTACAGCACACCGCTGCCCTGGCGGAAGCGGCGGAGCACGTCGGTCCAGCCGCCTTGGGTCTTGTAGCAGTGGGCAAACTGGATGTGCGTGTGCGGGAGCGGGTCGCTGTATGTCAGCGACGCCAGACGACGACAACTCACGTCGACTCGGGCAACTCTTTGAGACCAATGATGGGCACTTCGAGAGGAGCCGACGGCCACTCGTTGTTCGGCACGAGCTTGCACCCGACGCTGATCATCAGCACCTTTCAGCTCGCTCGCGACTCACGCCTCAAACTCGGCATCCTCAAAGATGCGCTGCGGGTCACGCTCGACGAAAATGTCAAAGTTGTTGTCGATCAGCTGCTTTGCCGTCGTCGGCGTCAGTGCCGAGCGGTGCTCGAACGGCTTCTTTTCGCAGCGCAACCAGAGCGGCTGGCGCGGCTGGGTCTCTGCAGACGTTCCTGCGGCTGACGACAGGGCGGACATGGTGGTTGCAAAGTTGAACTGACTCGAAGGTGATTCGATCGGTTTGTAATGAGATTGTAATGATTAGGAATGTTATCCTGATCCACGTTTTGACTACAATCGCGTTTGTAATCAGCATACAAGTGATTAGAAAAGCTACCCTAATCCGAGTCAACCCAAAAGTCTATAGACATCCTCGTCGTTCTCTTCCTTTCAACCATCACAATGGCAGAGCAAGCTCCCGCAGCTGCAACCCCGTCTGAAAAGGCCGCGTTCGACCAGGCCGCCGCCGCCGCCGAGCCAAAGGGCCCGTCCAAGAACGAGCTCAAGAAGCGTCAAAAGGAGGAGGAGAAACGCAAGAAGGCCGAGGAGCGTGAGAAGCGTGAGCGCGAGGAGCGCGAGAAGAAGGTCAAGGAGGACAGCGAGGTGAGTTGGCTGGCCGTTTGGCGGTTAAGCACAGAGGGTGGAATGTGGCTGTGATCGTCGGTCGATGTAGCCGTCGAAACGCGGCAGTGAGCTGGTATCACTGACTTCTCGGTCCTTGAGAGCTGTGATCATCTCCCTCTCAGCTTGCAGTCGGATGAGCAATCCAAAGGGACCCCGAGTTGCATGCTTTCTTCCTGATGCAGCTGGAGCGTTGCTCAGGACTAGCAGCTGTCCAAGCTGCCAACCTTCCGGCTCGCTACGGCAACGTTAACGAACGAGCAGCTCAACTGTGTCCAAGTTGGCTCAGAATAAGCTTGCCTGTCGAAATCAATATCTGCGATGATCTACGCCTCGCGAGGACGCGGCTATCGGCTCTACCAGGTGCAAACCTGCCGAATCGATGGCTGTGTCCTCTCCGACTCTGGATGTCAGATGAAGGTCTCGAGGTGTCGGGAGGTATTCCGGTCATTTATTTGATCTCTGCGAAAAACGGTCGATGCCGACGTGAGCTTGCCAAGATGGCACAGATGACGGCCGCTTGAGACGCTCGTGCAGCCCCGAGTTCTCGCCAGTTGAGAATCGGAAGCCAACCTTGCGCTGGGGCGCTGTCCCACTGGGTCTCCTCTGGGTTGTTGTTGACCTCGTGCGCTGAGCACGGGTTCGCACGGATCCCAAAGGACTCGCAGTGGGTGCTCGCTAGTTTTGTGCAGCCGATACCAGCAATATGCGACCGTTGGGCCTGCGGATGCGTTCTTGTCTAGCTAGCCACAACTTCCTGAGCTGCGGGATCACTCGGCAGGCTTGCCTTTGATCAGCTATCCTGACCACATATAGCCAGCAGCAGATGCTGCATCGATGGGAGGCCGCGATAGCGTGCAGAATCGCAATTCATTGTCTTTGCTAGCTCAGCCCAAGCTAACGAGTCCAGGACCACGCCTCGCAAAACTACGGCAAGCTCCCTGTGCACCAATCCACCGAGCGCACCGGTGAGCTCCTCGCGTTGACTTGAAACCGCAGCTCACGCCACAGGCCGCAAGCGTGCGCAGTTCACCGACTTGACCAAGGCGTCTGAAGGCCAGCATGTCGTTCTCCGCGCGCGGCTCCACAACTCGCGCTCGCAGGGTGTGTCTCCCGATCTTTCCCATGACTGCGCTGACACTTCCAGGCGCAAAGATCGTCTTCATCACGCTCCGTCAGCAGACGCAGACTTTGCAGGGCATCTTGACCGTCTCGAAAGAGGGCGACGAGCACCAGATCAGCAAGCAGATGCTCAAGTTTGCGACGGGTATCCCGGTACGTGCCGTTCTTCATCGCAGCTGAGCGACAGCGCTAACACACACAGCTCGAATCCATCGTCCTCGTCGAGGGCGTCATCAAGGCAGCCGAGGTCAAGTCGTGCACGATCCAGGACTGCGAAATTGCCGTGCACAAGGTGGGTCTGTGCGCCTGGTCCTAGCTAACCCCCAGCTCCACATTGTCGTCGAGGTCCCGAGCTTGCCGTTTACGATTGAAAACGCCTCGCGCGCCGAGGCCGAGTTTGAGCGGGTATGTTGCGGATCGGTCGTGGTAGAGCTGACTCTCGCAGGAGGACGCCCAGTTCTCGCGCGTCCTCATCGACACCCGCCTCGACAACCGCGTTATCGACCTCCGCGTGGGTAGTCTGTCGGCTTTTGAGCGTAGCTGACATTTGCAGACACCCACGAACCAGGCCATCTTCCGCCTTCAATCCGCCATCGGCCTGCTCTTCCGCAGCAAGCTCAACGAAAACGGGTTCATCGAGATCCACTCGCCAAAGCTCCAGGGCGCTGCCACCGAGAGCGGCTCGTCCGTGTTCAAGGTGCAATACTTTAACGGTGAGTCTAGACCGCTCGACCGAGCTGACGTCAGGCACGGCCTACCTCGCCCAGTCACCCCAGCTCGCCAAGCAAATGTGTATCGCGGGCGACATGGAGCGCGTGTACGAAATCGCGCCGGGTAGGTCTAGGCTCTAGCGTCCCGCGCTGACACTGCAGTCTTCCGCGCGGAAAACTCGTTCACTCACCGCCACTTGACCGAGTTTGTCGGGCTCGACCTCGAAATGGCCATTGAAGAACACTACCACGAGGTCGTCGACTTGATCGACTCGGTCCTCGTCAACATCTTCAAGGGGTTGAAGGCAGGCTACAGCCGCGAGATCGAGACGATCCGCAAGCAGCACCCGTGCGACGAGTTCCTCTTCCTCGACGAGACGCTCCGCCTGACGTTTGCCGAGGGCATGGCGTTGCTCCAACAGGCTGGCGCCAAGAACGCCGACGGCAGCCCGATTGATCCGATGGAGGACATGAGCACCGAGAACGAAAAGCTGCTCGGTCGCCTCGTACGGGAAAAGTACCAGACCGACTACTATATTCTCGACAAGTTTCCGCTCGCGATCCGGCCGTTCTACACCATGCCCGATCCCGAGAACCCAGTGAGTCTTGCACGCGGCCAGGCTCGACTAACGTCAGCTCTTCTCCAACTCGTACGACTTTTTCATGCGCGGCGAAGAGATCCTCTCGGGCGCCCAGCGGATCCACGACCCCGCGCTGTTGGTCGAGCGCATGAAACTCGCCGGCATCGCGCCAGAGTCGATGAAGGGCTACCTCGATGCGTTCAGCTACGGTGCGCCGCCGCACGCCGGGGGTGGCATCGGCCTCGAGCGCGTCGTCATGCTCTACCTCAAGCTCGGCAACATTCGCCGCGCCTCGCTCTTCCCGCGCGACCCCAGGCGTTTGAACCCGTAGCGCATGCACCCTGTTATTGCTGTCCACGCGAAGGCGACTGCATCCTTTGAGCCTACCCGCGAGATACCGTATTGAATTGACCAGCGGAGTGCACGCCAGGTCAGCATAAAGCCGCGCTGGGCCCTCACACACCCCATGTCCGTCTCTCATACGTCTTTGGTCCAGCCGTGCCCATGCTGTGTCCGCTACCACGACCACACCGTCTCGGCAGAGGTCTCTATCGACGGCGACAATTTCACGGTGACCCTGAGTGATGTCTGCAGCGTGGATCAAGAGCTCAGGAGTGAATGGAAAGAGTTCCACACTGCCGCAGACTGGAAAGAGCGCCAGGCAAAGCTCGAGTGCGGTCAGCTGTCGCGTGACCGCGACGGGGCCATCTCGAAGTCCAATCCAGTACTGTAGGGTCGCGACAGCTCGTCGTAGCCAAGGAGACATTGATTTCGCTCCTGCGCCGATGCAACGTTTGGTGCACTTGTCCTGTGTGCGCCAAGATTGTGCGTTCGGTGACACCGAACCAGGGCGTCACCGGGCGTAGCTGCTCGTGAGCACACCTTTGTGATCCCAGCGCTCGCTCTTTACGACTTGCTACGCGCCTCCAAGCCTCGATCCCATGCACATCCAGCGTACATCATTGACCGCACAACATCCACCGGTGCATCGCCACGTAGGCGCGACCTGACAGCTGAATAGACCATGTGGACCGAGTTCTGACGGAAAGCAGTTGGCTCGACCTGAAGGCAATCCACCAGGCGGGCAGACTGTCGAGGGACAAGGCGGGCGTTGCAGAAAGGCGGCGCGTGAAACGGTACAGACAGCATAGGCTAGATTGCGCTTCGCGACGTCTCAGCATTGCTTGCCTCGTCCGCCCGGGCGAGCTCGCACACACGCTTTAGGAGTACAGTGCCAGTATCGGCCTCCGTTCAGTGATACAAACGAAGCCAGTGCCTTCGCGACTTCCGTCCCGCGCCTCTTCTAAATGACTGTTTTTTCGACCAGCCCTGTAATCCCCAATGTCGAATGATCACCCTGAGCTACCGTCCATCATCGTCACCGACAATGACGCCAGTTCGCAGGGTCCACAACACGTCGTTGAACCTATGGCGATCGAAACGGCTTCTCACACTTCGCTCGTTAACCCGTGCCCTAAGCTGCGGTGCAATCATGAACACACCGTCTCGGCTAGTGCGACGCAGCAGGGAGGCGAGATGCTGCGTGTCGAGTACGCGGACAAGTGCCTTGCATCCCGCCAATCCAACACGTGGACAGAGACGCACACCCCGACGACCTGGGCATGGCGCAAGGAGCAGCTCGAAGGCGGGCAACTTTTTCGACGCTGGGATGGCGAGGTCGCCGTGATGAACGCAAAGGACGTCCTGGACAGATCACACTGGATGCATGTATAGACCATTAGGTTGATTATAGCGACTCTTGACATGCCTCGTCCACGTATGGATACAGCGGTGCTGATGGCTCAGACGAGCGGGCGCGAGATGCGGTCGCCGCCACGGATGCCGCGAACGGCGAGGATGACGACGACGACAAACGCAATGGTGATCAAGATCCACTCGATCCAGGCAAACGCCTCGGACGCGACAAGTTGCGAGCAGTATGTGAGCGACTGGGGTGGCATAAGCTGGGGGTGGGTCAAGAGGTTAAACTTACCGAAGCGGAGCAGCGTTGGCCGCCGCCAAGAGCGTGCGTGATCGACGCAGCCGACGCGGTCCAGAGGATCCACCTGGGATGTCAGCCGCGTTCGCGCTCGGCTTGCCGACTCACGTGAAGAAGAGCCAGATGCCGTGGCTAGCGACCGAGGCGACAATGTTGTCCTCGGCGCGAAGGAAGGCGACAATGTACAGCAGCGTAAAGACGACGGTCCACCACGAGGTGAAGCTGCACAGTCAGCCGGGTCGCTTGGTGCGTAGGAGACCTACACAATCAGGCGGGTGCGGTCACGGATGCTGCCGGACGGGTAATTGTCGTGGCGGTTGTACTGCAGGGGTTAGCTCGGCTCGAACTGTGCAGCGATCTTCAGTGGAGCTGAAAGCGCTTTGGCTTGCGTTTGTACATCGACCAATATCCGGCTCCGGCAGCTGAAACCATCCGGTCGGCGGCGTACTTTACGTACACCAATGGCAACGGCCTTCAGCTAGACGAACCGGCCGTATGGACGGATGAGGCGCTCGCCTAATCATAGACCAGCTGAATAAACGAGGATCCGACGATTGCGATCGGAAACGCCGTTAACGTGATAGCTGGCTCAGAAGTGCTGGCACCCCCGGGGGTTGTAGCAGAACCAGCTGTCTTACCTCGTATCACGAAAGCGATAGTCGGCTGGGCGCGAGAGTCTCACCAGTCAAAGTAGCTGTCGGTAGTGTATTAACAAGAGAAAGGAAGAGCTGTGGTGTACGTGCGAGCGGTGTAGGCCACCACCGCCATATGACAACAGTCCAGCTCGATCACACCTTCATGTTGGTACACAGCGACGCCCAAGCATCATCACAGCTGTACTCGAGACATCGGGAAGCAGGATGCTCCCCTCGATAAAAAAAAATCAGCCATCGCGCAGCTTGAAGCCTTGCCATATTATCGAGCAAAGCCAAGTTGCGTGCGGGTCCGACACACGAGTAGGATCGTGATCAACAGACCGCCTTGCATCTCTGCGTTTCAGGCGTACGTGTGTTTCTTACAGCCGAGACGGGAGTTACACGCGTCCGCTTGTCGCAGCCACTTGACCATGCCAAGCTTGCCTGATCCCCGCATAGCTTGCGCTGACGCAAGCACCAAGAGCGAACCTTGCGTAGCTAGACGACGATCTGGTCGGCGCGCCGTGATGCCACTTGTCAAATTAACAAACTGGTCGACGCGGGGCCGCATCACTGCTGCGCCGAAACGTCCAAGACAGCAGCTACGAGCACCAGCACGAAGCTCCTGCCCACCTAGCTGAGCCGGGAACCGTTGCACGCCGCATGGCAGGTTGTCAGCGCAACCACTCGATCTACTCTAGCTGCCTGATCGTTATAGAGCTTGCGTTGACGCAAGCACCAAGTACGAACCGTGGCAGCTCGACGGCAATCTGATCGGCGGTCGGTCACGTTACTGAGCTGCTCTGACCCGCAACACAGCAGCTAGCTCCGAGCCCGACACGGCGATAGCTCGCCGAGGAAGACTCGATACGGGCTAGCTGTCGCGGCACGGATCTTTTCGATACACAGCTCGGCTGTGTGCAGACTTGACCGAGTGGCATCGTGGCTGCGTGGGATTTCGGAAGGTGCGAACGATGCAAGCGATCCGGCTTCCAGGCGGATCCGGAATCGAGTCCCGTCGCGGCCTCGAAGATCGCGAGTCAACCACCTTTTAGTCCTCCATTGTCCTGTTCGAGTTCCGCATCCACCTCTCGCCAGCTCTCTAGCCAGAAGCACTCACCATGGTGACGAGCCATGTCGAGATGGCGCCCTCGATGATTGCAAAGAAGCAAAGAAGGCCAAAAATGACTATCGTTCGATTAGCAGTTTCCCATCTCGCTCGCCGTAGGAAGCGCGACCACGTACTGGGGTGACCCCTACGGATGTGAGCGCTCGAGTCGACCATGCTGGGTTGTGGGATGCGGCTTGACGAGGGAAGATGAAGAAGCAGCCGTGGTTGTCAACGTTGCCACCCGGTTCACGAGTTTTCCTGTTGATGACATCTATGCGATGATTACGTAATCACTCGAAGAATGGAACACCGACGTCATCGCGCCCAGTGGCAGGTGGCACCCTCACTGGCATCCTGGCCATCCCTCTGCCTCGAGCACGGCCCCGGTCCGCGCCTCAGACTGCTCCACGATGGCTCTTTCTCGCTCACTTAGTGTACCCCACTCCTCGCTCGCTTTCAACGCCAGTATCGCTGCTTGCAGCCGTATCGTCGCCCACTCACGACCAAGCGGCGCGCTCGATCGCCGCAGAGCAGCCACAAACTCGCGGATGCGCAAGCTCGAACTCGAAGCACTGAGCGCTGTCGGGCCAACGATGATCACTGTCCCTGCGCGGTCCGTGCGGAACGTCGGTGTTGACATGCGGTCGTGGCGTACGCTTGCGAGCCGCGAAGCGCGAAGGCGACTTTAGGCTTCACCGACTCCGTTGTGCGGTCCGTCCAGGCGTCAAGAGAACACGTCGATCCGGGCATGAAACAGCTTGGCATTCCGATCGACTAGCTAGCGACGTGTCCTGCTCGCCTATCAGATCTCTCCCCACGTGGCGTCTTGGTCAAGCGCTCAACATCTCTCTGCTGATACTCGTTCAAGCTCGCCCACGCCTCTGGATCACACCTGACACTGAGCGCTGCAGTATACAACGCCACCTCCGTCTCGTCCGTAGGCCGCGATACGGAATCACGGCGGTGCACGATAAACGTCTCGATCAGTTCCCGGGCTCGGGCTTGGGTTTGGGTCTGTCCACTGGCTTGAGTCATGTTGCGACCCAGCCGCACGCGCTAGGGCTTATAGCGCTGAACCTGCCTTCCCTTCCATCACGGTCGGCTATTGACCGTGCTCGCGCTTCTAGTCGACTTGGCATGCGGCCCAGTTTGCGCGCTTGCCCTGACATACGGTTGCTTCCTTTGCGGTCGTGGTCAATCACCGTCGCGAATGGCATTGACCGGAGCCTTCTAGGGGTACTCAGAGATCGCCGTCTTCTCATTGTACTAGCACCCTAGCGGTGATTGTGTCCTTCCGCCCCGTGCTGCCAATCCTGCAACACTCAAACAAACCGCCCGTCCCGCGGCGCGCTGGGCATGAGAGGTAGTGGAAGACGAGGTCTGCCAAGAATGCGGTCGCCATAGTACGTTCCTCTGGACCTTCCACGATCGATTGTCAAGACGGCAGTACCTAGTCATGGCGCCCGGACTTGACCCAGCGCCGATAACGGTCTGGAGGAAGCTGCCGAGCAAGGCGCAACGACACTTCAAGGCCAATTCCGTGACATTCCAATCACTCTGGTGGATGCTGATCTACGAGTCCGCAGCAGCCTTTAGAAGCCTTTCGATGTCCTCTCTCTACGATGCCATCAGGCTACTCTAAGCCTCGGTATCGTTCTTGACAGCCATCGCCGCCTTTTGCAGTTCCGGATCGTTCTCGTCCACCGTCCGCTGCAACCAAGAACGGTGCGTGACGTAATCGTCAACAAGGCTTTGCGCGCGCTCGCTCCGTCCTTCAGACATGTTACTGTCAGGATTGTTACTGAGCTCACACCGCTTATAGCGACAGGCTGGCCTTCGCTTTGCCACCGATACATTACAATCGGTGGCTTTGTGACAATTTATGGGCCTTCTGATTCAACAGAGGGCCAAAAGCAATGCAATAACCGAGCGCATTTGGCAGGTGGCTACCGAGGGATAGACGGGTCTTCGCACAGTACCAGCACGCTATCGATGAATGCCCCGTTGCACGCGTGTTCCCAGCGCCATCTGTGTTCATTTGACAACTGTCTCTGGGACATGCTCAACGCAGCCAAATCATGCTCGACTCGCAGTTGCAACGAATTTGACTTTCCTATCGTCATTACTACACCCTGACGCGTCACCTACTTCTCAGAGCTAGGCGGCGTCGCCTGCGCTGGCTCCGAGAGCTTGCGACCCAGTAGGCGGTCCACTTCACTTTGCCGTGATCGTGGAGCACTGTCGACAACGGCTATGAGCTCATTCACCGAGCCACCAACCAGTCAAGACTAAGGAAACACAAAGTCTTCCGGGGGACTGAGCTTTGTGTCCTTCGCCCAATTCTTGCCCGCTTCACCGGCAAACCATTCGACCTGCTTCTTGTCTTGCTCATCCTCACTGATCATGGCCCACGCAAGCGAGGAAGCCCGCACGTTACTGGCAGCCTGTGTCAGGGTGTGGCGCTTGGTCTTGTCTGTTGAGCGACGGGCTCTACAACGCCATGTGAAGAACTCAGTGACCAACTCGTTGGCTTAGCGGACAAGCGCTGGCGAGGGTTCAGTGTCTTCCGACATGTCGGTGGGAGTGAGAGCGACGCCAATCGGGAGCTTATATGCCCAGGGGCGCCCAGGGGCTTCCATCCTATGCACCTTGCACTTGAAAGGACCGCATCTCGCGTCTGTCATTTGCGAGCACAAAGCACGGTGTGCAACGCGCTGCCACTGATCCAATCTGCGTGGTCCGAGATGAGATGGCGCTTTTCATCGCTAAGGCGAGTCGAAGTATTCATACCCCGGTCAACTTGTCCAACCTTGCCTCACCAAGGCGTGCCATCGGCCTAACCAGCCATCGAGTTTGCCACCGTGCCGACCGGCATGCCTCATCGAGTCGTGAGCATCAGCTTGCCCTTCATAAGCATGCCGTGAAGCATATCATGTATCACGCTCGTACCGGCTCACTGGCCACCTCGACCTCTGATCCCACCGCCTGAACAGCATCCCCCTCGACCAAATCTACCACCGCCTCGGCCCGCCAAGCAGCGAGATACCCCCTGCCGCCCTCAAAGTCGTCAATCTCGATCCTTGGCGCTGTAGCACCCTCTGGCACGGTCGCAGTCCACGGTCGGTTCTTCGGACTTGGTTGCTGGGTAGCTACTGACGCCAGGCTAGAAGAGCCCGCGACGGTCGCGAGGTTCTTGTCCTCGATTTTCTGATAGCGTTCCTGCCTGGTGTCAGCTCTGATCGAGCGAGGGAGGTGACGCACAAAAGCACTAGCGCCTGGTTGTGCACGGTGAAAGGCGTGTTCGAGTTGCGCGGCGATCGTGGCCGATTCGTGGTGCGCTCGGAGGGTGATGAACTGTTCGGTTGCGAGCTTGTATGCCGATGAGAGCGAGTGCGCGTGGTGTTTGTGCAGATTCAATGTGAATGCTACGGTGCTGCCGCGTGTCAGCGGCCGTACCAGCTCGCGTCCTAACCCACTCTTCCACAGACGGGTAGCCGCCCCGCTGCCCCAGCTGGACCCACTCTGCTCCACTCACGACCCCGTCGTCCCCACGGACCTCGAACCCTTCGATCAGACTCGCCGGCCGGAACGCCTCGAACGGGAAGTCCCTGAAAAACTGCCTACGGATCCCATCTTCCTCATACACGATCCTTTGCGGTCTCAGCTTGTTGCCCTTGGCACGGTGCAGGACCTGGCGCGGCGGGAGGACGGGAGGTGGGTTGCGTTGCGCCGGGAGGTAGCTTGCGGGCGGTTGTGCGGGCCGAGACGCGGACGCCGAGGAGCGCAGCAGGCGCGAAGTGGATGCAAGGACGTCCGTAGCGTGTCTGCGCATGGCGATGTGGTTGTTCAAGATGAACAAGATGTTGAACAGTTGCAGCAAAAGTCGGTCAGAGCTAATATGATTACGTAATCACAGTGGTTCGTACGCGACAGCGTCAGTGCTCTCTTGCTGTCTTCATCTTCTTCAACAATGTCCCAGCAGCGCAAGCAGGAGCGAGACTTTGCGCCAGAGGTCGCGGCGCTCGTGCCCCAGGCAGAGCAGCTCGCCAAAGTGCGGTGAAACGAGCTGAAACCGATCACGAGCTGACATTGAACAGGATGGCAAACTCCAAGAGGCCGTTGACAAGATTACCGTCTTGGAAAAGCAGACGCGGAATGTGTGTCACTCGGCTGACTCGAACGATGCGACGCTGACGCTGCAGGCATCCGACATGAACTCGACGGCGACGCTGTTGACGCTGCTGACGAAGCTGGTGTACCAGTCGGGCGATCTGGCCCAGCTCAACACGCAGCTTGTCGCGCTGTCGAAGAAGCATGGACAGCTCAAGGAGGCCGTCGTGCGGATGATCGACGAGGCCATGACGTGGCTCGAGGACGTGAGGACGGACAAGGGCGACGACAAGTGGTTGGAGCTCGTCCAGACGCTCAGGGGGATCACCGAGGGCAAGGTGGGTGTGACTCGGTTGCGAGGCCACCGCATCACTCAACACTCCAAAACTGACATTGTCTAGATCTACCTCGAACTCGCCCGCGCAAGACTCACAGCCCTGCTCGCACGCAACCACGAAAAGCTCGCAGCTTCAGCCCCATCCTCGTCCTCCACCCCCGCCCCAGTCAGCGCCAGCAAGGACGCACCTAAAAAGGAGCCCGAAACGGTGCAAGAACACCTCGAGCGCGCGGCCGATCTCATGTCTGACATTCAAGTCGAGACGTACAGCTCGATGGACAGGCGGGAGAAGACGGAATTGTGAGTGCGGGTGTGGCGTGGCTTGTGATGTTGCGGTCGATTCTTCGAAACGGACGAGTCTAGACTGCAATCCGCTAAACTGGCATTGGCGAGTCGTGCACACAGAGCTGTCTGAGCTCTATGGCGCGATTGTTGATGTCATTTGTTTAGCGGACCCGTTGATCGCGAGTGTGCGTGAATGGCTAATGGGGTCAGTCTGCGTGATTGTGGGGTCGCCCCGAGTGTCTGATGAGCTCAGGTGCAAATCATTTCTTGATAGCAAGCTTGAGCTCTCGAGGGTTATGCGAGGGATCCAGATCTCTTCATTCCACCGTCCGCTCTCGCGCTGTGCACTCGCGCCACCAGCAACATTAGCTGGCTGAAAGAACGTATGCCAAGGTGCGAGGCGCGGCGGGTGCGTCGTGGTCATCGCTAGCGAACCAGGTTCTCGAGCTCAATCGAGCTATGCGTACTGCGGTGAGCTGGTCATGATCTTGATGTCTTACCTTGCACTCTGCGGTGGATTTGGCGTGACGGCGCGCAACCTGATTCCATCCATCAGATGCTGGATATTATGGCTGCGTGTACGAACGAGGATCACTACGCAGGCTGTCGCAACTCGTTCATCAGCGCATTGACCACCCTTGGTATCTCTATTTGTAGTTGCTCGGCGCCATCCATGCTGGGCGCAGGCGTTCATACTTGCGGACATTTCGCGATCCAACGATGTTGCAGGACATACGACGGGGCAGTTACTTGCCTCGAGGAGACCCAACGCAAGCCTCTTTCAATGTACACACCGCAAGCCGCGAGGCTAGGGTGTGCTTGCAGACAAGGCAGAACTCTGATCATATCCAAACGGCCCCACTTTTGCGAGCATCCGTGGCTAGCCGAGTGCCGGGCAATGCGACCGCAAGTAGCAGATGGATCTCCTTCAGCTCACATCCCATCCACTTGCTGACATACCACAGCATTCTTGACCAGATGCGGCTCGAGAGCCTGCGCAACAACTGGATCCGCGTCCGCGTCGGCTCGCGCAAGATCAACCGCGCGTTCTTGAAGGAGCCCAGCAGTGCGGTGAGTCCTTGCACCTTGCTTTTGCTTTCTCCACGTACTGGACGATTCTCGAGCAGACTCGAGCAGTGCTTGCGCGATAACTTGCCATTCTCAACCGCCTCACAAACCGCGCTGACTCTACAGGACATCAAACTGCGCTACAACGAGCTCATGATCCAGCTCGCGCTGCAGGACGACGCCTTCCTCGAGGCTTCAAGCGCGTATCAAGAGGTCTGGGACACGGCCGAGATCAAGGCGGACGAAGCCAAGGCCAGGGAAGTGAGTTGTGGTTGCGGTCTACCAGGCACCGCTAATCCCCCAGGTGCAAGAAAACATCTTCACCTTTGTCGTCCTCGCCCCGCACGACAACGAGCAGAGCGACATGCTGCACAAGCTGTACGCCGACACGGCGCTGAACAAGGCGCCTCTGCATCGGTGCGTGATCCGGGCTGGCCTACAACACTAACCACCGCAGCGACCTCGCCAAGTGCTTCATCACGAAAGAGCTCATGCGCTGGCCTGGGATCGAGGAACTGTATGGCCCAACGTTGCGGCAGTCGCCCGTGTTCCAGTCGTCTGTGACCAAGGACTCGGACGGCACCGAAGTTGACAATGGCACCCGGCGGTGGGAGGAGCTGCACAAGCGGGTGATTGAGCACGTGAGTCGCCTCGGCTTTGCACAGGTCTGACACTGCAGAACCTCCGCGTGGTTGCGACCTACTACTCGCGCGTCACCATCACCCGGCTGACGGAACTGCTCGACCTCTCGCCAGAACGCACCGAACGCACCCTCGCCAAGCTCGTCACGGACAAGACGGTCTACGCCCGGATCGACCGGCCCAAAGGGATCGTCACGTTCCAGCGCAACCTTTCCGTCAACGAGGTGCTCAACAACTGGAGCGCCGATGTGGCAAAGATGTTGAGCCTTGTGGAAAAGACGAGCCATCTGGTTGCAAAGGTGGGTGCCTCTCGCTGCGACCGTGCTGACGCTGTAGGAATACGCAATGCACGAGGCGGGACGTGGAAAGAAGGCCAAGGCCTAGACGTTATGCATGATGTCGTGTATTCGTGACAAGATTATTATACTCACTTGCGCCCGAGCTGCTCCATCATCCCCTTGATCCCCCACTTGCTCTTGTGTGGTGCCTCGGCGGCGAGCAGCACCGGCACCTTGATCCGGCGTGCACCGCTATCCGAGCTGTCCGAGTTGTGTGCTTGTGCGGCGCCGAAAGGACTGTGCGGGCTCCACGACGTCGGCGGCGGCATGTAGACGCTGTCGGCTTTGCGGGCCTGTGCGCTGTGACTTGGGCGCGACATTGCGCGAGAGGACGGCGGAAACGACGGGAGGGATGGCGACGACGTCATCCCTTGCGTGGACGGCTTTTTGCCAATCGAGCGGTGACCATGCTTTCGCGGGGACAGCGACATGTTGACGGGCATTGGCGAAGATATCGCCGGATGCGCATCGACTTCCTCGCTGATCGGTGTGCCCCGTGTGGGTCCGGCCGTGAGCCACATTTCAGACGACGATCCACGACGAGAGCGCTGGTTCCGTACATAAGGCGGGGCAGTCGTGAGCGCCTTGGCTCGATCGCGATATGCAGCCGCGCGGGCGTCGTAGATCTTGTTGATCGACAGCTGGGTCGTGTCTGGCGCGCGCGACGTGACGAGGGGTTCGGGTACGGTGCGTGCTGAATATCAGCTAGGTACCGCCTGGCACAACTCACTTCGACTGCTCTGCGCTCTACTATTGTGCTCTTGAAAGCCAATCTTTGGATCCTTGACCCGCCTCGGCCGATCCCCGCTGCTAGCCGAGTAGCTCCGACTCGACGCCGTGTTCACATCCGAGTGCTGCCTTCTGCGCTCCACCTCGGCCAACTCGCGCTCGAGGATATAGCTGTCGCCGTACGCTGCCAACTGCTGCGACAGTGACAAGCTCGAGTCGAGACTCGGGGGCAGTTGAGCAATCTGCAGAATCTCCCTCTCACTCTGCAGTTTGAGATCTCTCGCCTCGGCGTGGCTCGACACTTTGCGCCTTGACGCGTCGAGAAACGGGAACGACGAGCCTTCGATCGAGCCGCCGGGTGTGCAGTGCTCTGGTACGGGCGGAAAGCCGCCCACGAGCGAGTTGCCGGATGAACCGTTATAAGGAGCGGACAGGGTAGATGGCTGGGTTATGCTAGTCGCAAGCGATGTCTGGCCGAGAGAGTAAGCCAGTGCTGATGTCGTGGTGGACGAGACGGTCGAGACGCTCTTGCCGCGAGCTCGGCCATCGATCCGTTTCGGCGACATTGGCGGTTGGCGTTGGACTGGCGTCTCTTCATCTCCATCGAGCTCGAGCCCAACAGGACTAGCCGGCGGCGTCTCCTTTTCTCGCTCCTTCTGCAGTGCTTTTTCCGATTCGCGCCGAAACACGCCGCTAGCGACTTTACGCAGGTCGACTTGTTCGTCCCATCCCGGCGCTGACGGGAACCCACTCGGCATGGTCGCTGATCGGCGCTTGGTGTGGCCCAGAGGTCTAGGTGACGTCGTATAGGTCGAGTTGGGCGATAAGCGCGGTCGAGCTGGTGCGCCCGGTGCCCACTCTAGCGCCAGTGGGCTCGGCGAGACGACTTCACTGCCTGTACGCCCCGCGCTTCGCGGTCGATTCGTACTCAGCGCGCCATAGTCTCTTCTTGCATCTTCCGAGGCTGCCGACGGCGAGCGAGTCCGCCGTGTCTGGAACGGGTCCTGCGAGAGATACGACAACTGGGGCGAGTTGGGCACCGAGTAGAAATCTTCAGAACCGGTCGAGCGCATCGATGTCGTGTCGTAGAGCCTGTACGGGCTCGCGCTGCCACTGTGGTCGTCTAGACCGAGCCCGAGGTCTATGCTAGCTCTCTGGAGTCGATCGAGGCCCTGCTCGAGTTCCTCTGGGTCAACACCGGTATGCGTGCTATTCGGCTTTGTCGGCGAAGGACTGCGCGAGCGCGGAGAGTCGCCTCGGCGGAACAACCTGACTAAAGAGTGTTTCGACATGTACCGCTTTGAAGCGGCGAGGGGATTAGTCGCACCTTCGGCCTGGTATTCCGAGTCTGTAAAGGAGGAAGCGCGCGAATGGGCTGTATCGTTTGATCGGAGCCGTCCGCGGAAGAAGGAGGACGCGGCTGGAGGTGGCTGCGTGCCGGATTCACGACGATCTCGATGTAGCACCGCACGCAGGCTTGCGGTGGGATGGGCCGCTTTCTCGAAAATCGAAGGGAGAGACGGTCGCCGCGCGGCCAGAGAAGAGTGTGATGAATCGGATGGTGCAGATACGCGCTGTGTCTGACTGCGCTGTGGCGCGATAGATGTCGGCGATTGCGGTGGGGTATCTTGGATGGCTGAATCCGTATCCGGCCTCGCTTTCGCCTTGCCCTTGTCTTTTCGCCTCGCAAGATCCAGACTCCGCTTGAAGCGGAGGCCGTGGAAATGACCCTTGTGATCTGCCGCCGGTTCAAGATCGGTCCCAAGATCGACCTCTTGCGCCTGGTCAAACCCGATCCCGGGTGGTGCACTCTGCGGGACGTCCATCTCATCGACCCGACTGCCCCGGCGGCTCCCCTCGGCACTCATCGTTGGACCGGCCTCTAGTCCCGTGCCACGACCAGTGCTGAGGTGCTCCCAGGCTCGAAAGACGCGGACGCAGTCGACATGCCCACCGGCCTGGGCGAGCGCTTCGGGAGTGTACGAGTTCTTGTCGGGTTTGAGCGGGTTGGCGCCGGATGCTAGCAGGATCTTGAGCAGGTTGGCGTGTCCATTCGCCGCCGCGAAATGCAGTGGTGTTGATCCTGCATATGAGCTCGGAACCGGCCGTTGCGAGCGACTCACCCGACGTCCCGGCCGTTCCACCCTTGTTCTTGGCATCGCTGTACCTCAGCGGTAGCCTCGGCGCGTTCACATCGGCTCCTCGCTCAATCAGCATCCTGACGACTGATGCACTCCCGCCGGAACAAGCCGCATGGAGGGGCAGCATCCCACACAGGACGGAATTGACGGGCTGGCCGTGGGTGAGGGCACTGTATGGGTGAGCTACATGCCGTCGCCAAGCAACGCGACGCACTATTGCACGAGCCCGACATTGCCCTCGGCTGCTGCGGAATGGAGCTCGAGGTTGGGGTCTGTCTGTCAGCTGTGCTATGACAGATCGTGAGCAGACTCACAGTCGAACACTACGCCATACTTTGCCTCTGCGCGCTCGAGCTTGGAGCTCGATGGCATCGTCTGCTCTCCGCCCGTGTTCTCGCTGTTGCTGTTGCTGGCCACAGCTGCAGGATGACGAGGTGCCGACTCTCAAGCCACCGCCGCCGTTGCCGCCGACGATCGCGCGGCGAGAATCAGACGTCGAGGCGATGACGCGGCGTTTGCCTCGGCTTGGCGCTGTTGGGACTCGTCTGGCAGCGTGCGAGGTCGAGGCTATGCTGTGGATGCCATCCTGCTCGCCATCGCCGCCGCCGCCGCCGTCGATGCCGATGACGGAGCCGAAGCGGTCGATCACCGGGCCAAGCCGGCCGCCGTCAACCGTGATGCGATCATGTTCACCCCGATCTTGCTCATGCAATGTATAGTATACTGTATGCTATCACCCTCTGCCAATGCTACCCCTCGTATACGCATCGCTCAGCCGGACCGCGAGGTTGACATCTTTACGCGTCAGGTCGGGTTGCGCCTTTGCCTTTTCGCTCGCCGTGTCGGTGTCTGCTGAGCTCGCGAGTGGTGTATGTGTATGCGTCTTGATCTCGACAGTAAAGCCGAGCCCACAGCCATTCGGGGTGATCGTGAGCGATGGATGATGCTGTGCGTGATCAGCACGGATCAACGCGAGTGGAGCGTGGTTCTGCTCGGTGACATGCAACACTCACATCTTCAAGTTCGATAACGTCTCCCGCAGTCTGGACAAACGCCAGCGTATCTCTCCACGCTTGACGAGCTTGTTCTCGACTGCGGGAATGCAGAAACTCGAAAGACCGCACGAGCTCCGAGGGTCCTTTGCAGCCCGAGTCGAGCAGGGACGTGTCCTCTCGTGCTGATGAAAGGCGCAAAGTAGACGCCACCTCGTCCACTAGCGGTCGCACAAGCCACCCCTGCGCGATCAACGGCGGCAACAGCTCGGACCGCTGCTCGGCGCTCAGCAATCGATACGGCGACGGTTTCTTGGACTTTGACGGCACTGTTGGCGTCTGAGACGAGCCAGCAGCGTGTCCCAACACATTCGAGCCGGCACCGAGAGCAGGGGACGTCGTCGACATGGGCCGAAGCAGCGAGAGGTGGGCGGCACGAAGGGGAACTGGACGGAGAGCTCGACAGAGACCCAGAGAAACGTGACGATATGATGCCAAGTGACTCTTGAGGCCGTACGAGGGCGCGCTTGACATGATCTGGCTCCTTGGACGCTGCCAACACCGACTATGGCTGTCGAGAGGATCGTGCTGGCTAGCACCGTTGGCGGCTTTGCTAGCGCGCTGCTAGAGGGTGACACGTGCCCGTCGCGTGGGATGCCGTAAACCTCCACTCGAACAGGTCCACCGTTGTCTCGGGTCGCGCACGGAGATTGCAGGAATGGACGGGCGAGTGTGCACCAGATCCCATCACTACCAGACCACCACCACGACACTACTGGGAACCACAAACTCACTCTTCATCCTATCCATATCCACACGACGCACCGTAGACTCCACGACGCGCAAAGCGAGAGGTAATCTAGCCCAGCAAACAGCAAGATGAAAACGTCCGCTACCCCCCGCTCGACCCCTTGCATGACTCCCCATCTCGGCAGTCCATCAGGTAGCGAGCGGCATCAAGATGTTGAGCGCCGGGTAAGAGGTATGCGCCGCTCAGCCCTTGTCTATGATCACACACTGACGAGTTCCACAGACTTGGTCAAAAACAAAATCGCAGAGGCTCGGCAGCTCTCGTCACCACCCAACACGGTCCAAACCCTCTCAAACCTCGACCAAGACGCATTCACCTCGCACCTGTCGACTCTATTGACCGACGCGCTGCTCGGCGCCGAGACGAGAAGGACAAGACAAGATGAGCCTATAACGGCGAGCATGGGCCATGCCGACGCTCACGATCCGCGCCAAACGTCAGTACCGCCGGGAGAGGGTGTATGCGAGCAGGTCCCAAGACAGACGAAGAGTGGGGCGGGTGACGCGCTGCTCGGTACCATGGCGAGTACGACGCGACGAGATGCGCAGACGACCGAGGGCGAGCTTCACACCGACGCTCGCGATGCGTACGAAACGTCAACGCCGGCCGAAGAGGGTGCGCCCGAGCGTGTTCCGAGATCAGAACGGAGGAGCGGTGAGGATAGCACTGGCGGAGCGAGAGACGACGTCGACCGCATCCCAGATCGGGTGGGGCCACGGAGCGCGAGGAAGGACTTTGAGAGTAGAAGCAGGTCAGTGATGTTCGAGTCAAGGCAGTGCACGACAAGATGCTAACGCTCTCTTCAAACAGGGGATCAACGGCTCCGATCCCAAGTCCGTCGTGGTCATCACCAGCAGGGTCCTCAGAAGTCGTCACTCCCCCTTCATCTTCATTGGTGACGCCACTTTCTCTTGATCCAGTTTTGGAGAATTCTGCGGATGAGAGCTCGGATGGTCCTCAAGGTCGCCCGCTCGCCGTCGGCTTGGGCATACTTGTGGAGAATGCGTTACAACACTTTGAGCGTGATAGTCAAGCCAAGTGAGTCCACGGTCGCTCTGGACTCGTGAGTCGGTGGGACTGACTTGTTTGCAGGGTGATTGCTCAGCTGCATGAGCCGCCACCACCTGCACAGACGGCTGCGCCCAATCCACAACCTCCTCACCCAGCACGACCCGCGCCCGTCGATTGGGTCTCGTCTCAGCACACATTCACAGGGTACTGGGCATACTTCACGCACCCGACGGATCCCGATGCTTGGAGTGTAACGCAGAGCACATGGGCTGTCGAAACAGCTCGTCGGCAACTTCGCCCCGGGATGTTCGCCACGCTCGACGGCTTTCTGCGCAGCTTTCGTATGCCGCTGTTTCTAGAGTCGTGGAAGCAGATGGGGGACTACGATGAGGAGACAGTCATGGCTCTGCTCAAAGGTCTTCATCAGCGGCAACTGGCTGCGATAGCAACTGCGCCGACGTATCAGCCGCCAAAGGCCAGTCCTCGTGAGCTGACCGAGGACGCAAACAAACTCCGGGCGTGGAACTACACGGTCTATACGAGGACTACAGATGACGGGTACCAAGTCTTTGCAGGTGAGCAAATGCTTGACTGCCATCGCCTTTGGCTCATGCTTCTTCAGGCTTCTCACGGCCACAGCGCGCAGACAAACCACACTGGCAAGTTGACGGGCTACATCTGACGAAGCGCGTCTGGATGTTGGCGTGTGAAACGGATCAGCAGCGCCCGTGGGCTCTGGTGAGGTATCCTGACGGTCAGCTGGTCGACTGGCGTTCTCCCGCGAGCGTCCAACCGGGCGTATTCATCGTCTGCACAGAGTTGCCCGAGGGCAAAGGTCAGCTCGGTCGTACACGTCAGAGCTCGAGTTGACGCCACAGGCTACGTTCCCACCGTTCTACAATGGCGCTATCCCAGATACGGCAAAGTGGACAAGTTGTTCAACCCCAAAGTCGACTACGCCTTTACCTGCACGTATACTAAGCGGCCTGGGGATGTACCAGGGCAGCCAGTGCGCCCCGATCAACCGGTGAGCTGATATCTAGACCTGGATGTGCTCACGATGCTGATGACACCTCGCCTAGGTCAAACGCGTGCGTGCAAGTAGCATTCGGCGCAACAGGCGGCTAAAGTCATCGCAGGGTTCAATGCCTACCGCCGTGGTCAAGGAAAGGGAGCGCCAGTGTCGGATGTCAGGGCGAAGCGCCCGCCATCACTCGACCAATGTACACTGTCATTGCATTGCCGCTCATGTGATCCCTAGGGCCGATCCATTCACGGTACGTTACTGGCGCGACAGATCACGAAAGCTCACTGGCTGACCGACGCAGGCTTTCCTCTACCATTGCGCCTTCGACCCAGCGCTGGTGCAGTGGGAGAAGACGGCGTCCCAACGTTTTGCACCCGCTCAAGAAGGGTATTTCGCCCCGACATTCGCCCTCCTTTGCAACCACGTCAACAATCTCCTGACGATGAACCACCCGCTCGAAACCGATGTCTTCGACGAGGGCCTCTGCTACTGGGACCCATGGGACGATCGCAGCATATGGCACGAGGGCTGCCTCGAGCCAGATGATCTCCAACTCCTCGACATCGTTCGTCATGGGCTTCCCCTCCTCGCCGTGGACCACGCCAATGCCGAGTTGCAGCTGGAAGATGTGGCAGTGGTTGGGGAGCTCTATAGAATGAGCCACGTCCTCAACCGCCGCTGCAGGCTACTGGACCCGCAACATCCAGACAGCCTGTCTCGTCGGCTCCCGCACGCTCTCGTGTTCGCAGACGGCGTCGGTGACAACCTGATGGCCGGCGAGGGCGCGGAAGAGTCGGACTGTGACACGGCCGCTCCAGAAGGTCAAGACCCGGCGCCCTCAGGGCCGAATACTACCGAGTCGACAGCGCCTGCCCATCAGCGTGCTCGCGGGCCGCGGGTCTCGGACATGTCCGAGGCTAGCACAGACAGCACGGCGTCCGAAGCTACCGCCGTCGACTCGTGTGCGTCCTGGGGCGCTGCAACCTCGATTTCCACGATGGCGCCGTCGGAGAGCGCTACGTTGTGCGAGATAGACCCGCAAGACAGCGGGAAAGGATGGTCAGCGAAGGAGGAGACCGATCCTGCCCCTTTGCTTTGGCATCAGGTTGGCCCAGCCGACATCATGCGCTCGTTGCAAGCGCAAGATTTAGCCGAGGAAAAGCTCGTCTCAGGCGAGGTGTCAGATCTGCCACATGAAGATTTATGGCAAGATCATCGCGAGGCCACTCGACAGCTGCAAGCGCTCGATCTCGGCCTCGTTCCTACTCCGGAGTATGGATACGACTCTGTGCTCGAGCTGCACCAGAGCACGCGCAGGGACGTCAAGAAGGACTTGAAGCCATTCCGGTTCATACTCGACGGCGACGACGTCAACTGGGTTCTCGATGCCATCGAGCAGACCGACACGCCGTTTGGCGATATCACAAGTCGGTCCAATCTAATCGCGTGACAGAACTGACATCTTATCGGCAGAGCTTCTCCGTCGGGACCTTGTTGACGCGGGCGTTGACATCTCGTACATGATTGCCAACCCCAATGCGCGCGCAGTGAGGATGGGCGGACCGGATGAGCCCTTCATCGACATGGGTTGGTTTTGAGCGAGTGGAGAGGTGATGAACAAGGCCATGCTATGCATTCCTCCTGTCAGCGTCAGTCATGCATAGTGCGAGCCAATCACTTTGACATCAAGTGCCTCGCACTGGGCTTCTTCGCAGACTGTCAGCGCATCTGATGCATGGTATAAACGTGCATGATCCACACCAAACCAGACGGGCCTCTCCTCGACGTCCTCTGAGGAGCGACGCTGAACGACTTTGGTTCAACCGAGCTGTGTAGCTCTAGCAACTTGGCGTTGCTAAGGCTGTGTTAGAAGCTTGAAGGTGGGTTAGCTCTCCCCCTCTTCCGATCCGGCGCCCGTAGCACTCTCTCGAGTTCTACACATCGACTGCTTGCCATTATATCGCACCTGTTTGAACTGTCTCTCAATCGGCCGGCCAGACTCAGCCACCAACTCCACCGCCTTCAAGTCATCAAATCCAACCGGCGCTTGACGTCCAATCCGCGGCGACTCATAGGGTCAGACGAGATAGTACAGATCTGAGCTCGTCACAGAGTATCTGACATTGATGACTCGAGTGGCCAAGCTTCGGCCCTCTCGCAAAGCAGGTAAGATCACTCTTTCATCCAGCAGGCATGGAAAATGACCAACTGACTTGAGCCTAGGCTAGGCGAACAGGGCCCATCAGCGACCGCATCGCCCACCTCACTGTGGTTAGCGCATCTGCACACTCCCGACCAAGCTCACATGGCAGCATCGGCAGCGTGTCCCAACACATTCCAGCCGGCACCGAGAGCAGGGGACGTCGTCGACATGGACCGAAGCAGCGGGAGGTGGGCGGGAACCGGACGGAGAGCTCGACAGAGACCCAGAGAAATGCGAGGATATGATGGCAAGTGACTCTTGAGGCCGTACGAGGGCGCTCTTGACATGATCTTGCTCCTTGAAAGCTGCCGACACCAACTACTAGCAACGTCGGCGGTTTTGCTAGCGCGCTGCTAGAGAGCGGCAAACGTGCGTCGCGTGGGATGCCGTAAACCTCCACTCGGACAGGTCCACCGCTGTCTCGGGTCGCGCACAGAGATTGCAGGAATGATCCGATCACTACCAGACCACCACCACGACACTACTGGGAACCGCAAACTCCTTCTTCTAACTATCCACATCAACCCAAGTATCCTTCACTCCACGACGCGCAAGGCTAGCGAGGAGAGCAACGACGCCATCTACCCAAGCAGCAAGGAGCAAGATGAGAACATCTGCTACACCACGCTCAACCCCCTCCATGACGCCTTCACTGGGCAGCGCGGCAGGCGGCGGGGGACGTCAAGACGTGCAGAGCTGGGTAGGAGGTATGCGCTGCTCACGTCCTTCCCGAGATCACACGCTGAGTTCAACAGACTTGGTCCAGATTGCAATGTCAGAGATCGAACAAGTTGCTACACCCAACGACGTGCCATCCCTCCTCGCCATGGACAAGAATCTGTTCCGAACACGCTTGTCCGCTCTGCTGAATGAGTCGTTGCTTGCCTCCTCAGCGCAGCCGACGCTACGAGTCGAGGGAGATGCGCAGACGACCGAGAGGGAGCTTCATACCGAGCTTCGCGATGCGTACAAAACGTCAACGCCGGCTGGAGAGCGCGCGCGCGAGCGTGTCTCGAGTTCAGAGACGAGTGGGGCGGGTGGAGGGCGGCGCGGTCGAGGCGGCGCTGGCGACGGTGGTTTCGAGACTCGAGTCCCGCGGGGTCAAGCACGAGAGAATGTCGCCAAATGGATCAAGGATGCGACCCAAGATGCCAGAGGCAGCGAGCCAAAGATCGAGACGGTCGAGGTGGAGGGTGGCGGCGAGGTCGCGCATGAGCACATGGTCCAGCACATTGCTCGTGACTGTCAGCTACAAGACGTGACAAGTGAATCGCTACAGACCAGGTCAGTGGACAGTTTGCAGGTGGCTTTGGCGCTGATAGCTGACCCCTCGAAGCTCGACGTCAGGGTCACTCCTCGACTCGGCATGGCGCTCACCCACAGAAGCCTCCGAGGCGGTCACACCGATCTCTGTCGCTGCAGCCACACTACCCCGCCTAGTCCACGAATCCGATGCCTCCGCCTGCTCCAGTCCAAGGGGTCCAAACGAGCCAGAAATCGATACTGGCGTGCAAGGAGGCAACAAAGTCGGCATTGGCTTGGGGATTTGCGTAGAGGGGCGGCTGCAAGAGTTTGGCCAGGCCCAAGTGGACGAGTGAGTCCATCGTCTGCGGATATGGGTAGACACAACGGGTCTGAATTGCCGTTAGAATTGCCGCGGATCTCACTCAACAGCCAGCACCTGCGTCAGCGCCTCATCCAACTCGCCCCGACCCAATCGACTGGGTGTCCAACCCGCATTCCTTTGCTGGTTTGTGGCAGTTTTTCACTCATCCGACCGAACCGGACTCGTGGGCTATGTGCGAGAGCACTGCACCAGTCGAGCGTGCGCGACGCCAGCTCGGGCCTCTGATGCACACCTCGCTCGATCGCTACCTCAAAAGCTTTCGCATACCCGTGTTCCTCGACTCTTGGAAACAAATGGGGGATTATGATGTGACAACCGTCATGGCTCAGCTGAGCGCGCTGCATCGCCGCCACGAGGCTGCGATCGTCAAGGCGCCCGAGATCAAGACGTCCAATCCGAGTTCACGCGAGCCAAGCCAGGACGAGACCAAGATCCGTCTTTGGAATTACACAGTTTACAGTCGAGCCTCGGACGGTGGCTACCAACTGTTCGCAGGTTCGCATCCAAAGTACTCCCTTGATCTTCGCTCATGCCATTCAGGATTCTACCGGCCACAAGCTCACGGCAAGCCGCACTGGCAAGTCAACGCACTGCACCTTGCCAAGCGCGTCTGGCTTCTCGCTGGCGAGGCGGACCAGACGAAGCCATGGGTCTTGGTCAGGTATCCCTCAGGCGAGGTCTTGGACTGGAAGTCGCCAAACAGCGTCGAGCCCGGAGTGTTCATTGTCTGTACCGAGCTGGACGAGGGCAAGGGTGAGTACCACAGTGATAGCTGTAGCCCAGCTGAGCATTATAGGGTTTGAACCCACTACAATGCAGTGGCGTTATTCACAATACGGCAAATTCGATTCGGTGTTCAAAGTAGAAGCCGACTTCAAGTTTTTGTGTACCTACGCAAAACGAGAAGGCGACGCTCTGGGTCAAATTGTTCGGCCAGACATCCCTGTGAGTGACTATTCAGCCAGCTGGTGACAAGGATACTAACGAGCCTGTCATAGCTCAAAAGGGTGGGTTGGAACCGCGGGTGGTGCGTCAGCCTGCTGAAAACACTGCAGCACGCAATGCCGAAAGAGTCCGTCAAGGATCGGGACAAGCGTTGCCGTATTTCTGGGCGGAGCGCGCGGCACCACTCAAGCAACCTGTACAGCCAATGCATCGCGGGACATGTGATCCCGAAAGCGGATCAATTCTCGGTACGTCGTATGACTGGCTTCTCAAACAGCAGCCGCCTGACAACTCAGGCCTACCTCTTTCACTGCGCGTTTGATCCTGCCCTTGTACAATGGGAGCGGACGGCCTCGCAGCATTTCGCAACGGCCCAGTCGGGTTACTTTGCCCCGACGTTCGCTCTCCTCCCTCACCATATCTCCAATCTACTCATGCTCAGCCGCCCGCTGGAAGTGGGAGTGTATGATCAGAGTCAGTGCTATTCGGACCCGTGGGACAGTCATTCGCTTTGGCATGAAGGGTGCCTCGAATCCGACGATCTAGGTCTGCTCGAAGTCGTTCGCCATGGCCTGCCCATGTTCCCTCCCTACCAAGCTTCTGATAGCTCTCAACTCTGCGACGTCTCGACCGTCGGCGAGTTGTACCGGATGAACATGGCGCTCATTAGCTCGGCTGGCGTCGTGTAGGAGGGTGTTCCCGCCCACCCACGCCGGCGGACACGTGATGCATGACGCAGGACGTGGCTCCAACAGGCCAGAGGCATAGCCAGGAGCAGCGGGACGGTTGCGACGAGGAGCCATGTAAGCGGAAGTGATCGGCAGCGGGCGAGGGACGTACCCGAGCTGAAGGGCAGGCACGCTAGCTAGTCGATTGACCAGTGGCGCCCTGCCCTTGCCTTCCGGCGCTAGAATTCGTAGACGGGAATCGTCCCAGCCACTCTCCGAACTAGAGTGGCATTTATCTGCCTCGCCGTTACTCGTCGCCGTACCAGACCTGAGCCGGCGGGACAATCGAGGCCGGGGCGCTGGCGTTGTGCAAGAGCGCGGTTCCTGCCAGCCGGGCAAGCTCGGCGTGGGTCGTCGCCTGGTAGAGCTTGACTGCCGAGGACGACCATCGGCCAAGGAGTTTGATGTCGTCATCGCCCAGCTGGGCCGCGAGCTTTGCCCAGGTCGCCAATCCGCGACGGAACGAGTGGCCCGAGTAGTTGGTGGAAGGGATTCCTCCCCGCTCGAGCGCGCGGCGCATGCAGCGGACCATCCAAGGTCTGGGCAGTTTCCCAGGGTGTCCGTCGCGCGCGAAGAGTGGAGCAGTCGGCGGCTGAGCCGATGTCGCAGCCAGGAAGCGGCGGAGGATGCCGAGCGGGTCGACAAGGGCGCCGGCAGGCGCGGCGGGCATGACGATGTCGACTCCTTGGCGGAAAGGGTCTGTCTTGGAGGACGGGAGGCGTAGGACGGCGTACGAGGCGTGGAGGGTGACATCGCGCCGCGACATATGGGTTGCCGGGTCGAAGACATCGAAGGTGAGTTCGCCCGAGCGGAACCCGCCGATGTAGGCCGTGGCAAACAACGCGGCCAGCATCGTGCGCTCGTTTTGGGTGATGCCGGTGATCGAGCGGAGGCCCAGGAGCATGCTGCGGAGGATGGGGAGGGTGACGGGCAGTCTGGCCCGGCGCTGCACATGGCCGGTGTCGCGCCGGATGCCCCGCAAGACTCGAGCAAGTTGGCGCGATTCGAAAGATCGGTCGTCGATGCCGGCGTCCGTGTGAAAGGATCGTAGGCCGGCGAGATAGTTGCGGATCGAGCCGGGACGAAGCCCATCTGCGGCCAGGGCGGCCGCGAAGCTGCAGAGGACCGCGGGAGCGACGGGGAGGCTCCCGACGCCAGCCTGGGCGGCCCACTTCGAGAAACGGTTGAAAGCCTTGGAATACTCGACCCGGGTACTAGGGGCGAGGCCAGCCCAGAGAAAGTAGGCCGTACGATCGTCGAGACCGACGGAGTTGGCGAAATGGTCGGGAGGGCGCGGGAGGCGTTGGCGCGAGAGGGAGAGGGGACCGACAGCGTTGGCGGGAAGGAAGGGGAGGCGGCGCCAATGTGGGACCGCGCGCGGCGGCGCCGTAGGGCGTCGCGGGTGGCCCGAGGGTTGATATGAGAAGCGATGGACCACTGGTAGCGGGACAGGGCGTCAGCAAGGCCGTTCTCTTTGGACGGGAGCCAAACGGTGTGCAAAGAGAAACTGCCCTGAGCCGCGAAGAGCCAAAGACGCCGAATCAGCGCCTGGGCGGAAGCCATACGTGTAGAGCCCTTGGCCACGGCCGCCGCGACACCGGTGTTGTCCGTGTGGATGAAAACCCTGGCGCCGTGCCAGGATCTGTCTGCGAAGAGCTCCACTGCGTGTATCACCGCGTGCAGTTCCTTGAAAGTGATGTGCTTGGCTCGATGCCGCCGTGGGAAACTATACGCGAAGGCTTGGCAAGCCGTCTCCGCTGGTCCCAAGTGGCCGCCGCCGCCAAGTTCGCCACTCGCGTCGGTCCAAAGGTGGATCTCAGGACCCGGATCGGTTGGGGCGTACGAGATCCCGTTCCAGGTAGGTAGGAGCGCCGCCCACCATTGCAAGTCAGCCCTGGCAGCTGGCGAGACCCGTCGGCGCCGGGTGGACGCCGTTTTGATATGGGACCACACGCGCTGCAAGAAGACCCGTCCCAGCGGTGTGACTCGACCCGCGAACACCAGGAGGCCAGCGATCCGTTGCAACTCGAGCTTGGTGGCGTTGCCGCGGTCGAGCACCGCCGCGATCGTCATCAGAATCGAGCGCCGGCGGTCGACCGACAGTTGCGCCCGCTGCTCGACGGTGTCCACCTCGATGCCAAGGATCTCGAGCCTTGTCGCCGGACCCAGCAATTTGGCACGATTGATCGGGAGACCCAGGTGCGCACAGGTCGATTCAAACAAGCCCATGGCCTCAGAAGCCCGGGTGGCAGACGTCTCAACCCCATAGAAGTCATCGAGATAGTGCGAGAGCCACCGGACGCCAGCAGCCTCCAGGATCCAATGCAGAGCTTCTGCGATGAGGTTGAAGACGAAAGGTGCCACCCGAGAACCCATGGGGAGGCAGTTGTCCACGTAGACGGTCTCGCCGAGCTGGAATCCAGCCAACGAGACTGCTGAGTTGGCCAGTCGGACATTGCGGAAGGCGTTTTCCAGGTCCGCTTTCCAAAGTAGCACGCCCTTCGGGAGCGTTGCCAGCGAGTCCAAGAGCGTGTCAACCGTGTCGTACTTGAGGTACCCCTGGTCCCGATGCACGTAGGCGTTGACGTCCCGCATGTCGTGGATCGCGCGGTACTTCTTTCCGCCAGGCTTGGGCACGACTGCCAAGGGAGTGACCGCATGCGGTGCAGAGGGTGGGATCGAGACCTCGCCGATATCCAAGCGGCGCTGGATCTCGCCGCGCAGGAAGGTCGCTTCGTCTTGCGCAAGCGCGTACGGAGCCACCGAGATGGAAGGAATGTCTTCCGGCGTGCCGAGGGTAGCACCACACCGCAGCAAGCGGTTCAGAAGGACCGGGAAGTCCGGAGCAGGGTAATCCCGGAGCAGCTTGGCCCATCGCGGCGCCGCCGCGTGCAGTGAGTTGGTCACGGCAAGCGGTGCGTCGCCAGTGATGGCGTAGGCCATGCGGGAAGACGTATTAGGGCGAGGAGGTGGGATAAGCTTAAGCATTATAGGAGCAGACGGACTCACACCCGAAGGGGTGCGAGACCGGGGCTCAACAGTCGAACCCCGGCTAGCATCCCCTGTAATAGCCACAGGGGACAGGACCTCGCCGGGAGGGTCCCGAGTTTTGTGCGCCAGCGCGGCAAAAGAGCGTGATGGAGATGGGGGCGGAGCCGGGACGGCCAGGGAGATTGCCACCGCCTCAGGGTGAGGAGCAGCGGGAAGGGTAGCCTCGGGACGAGGCGGCTCAGCGCGAGCCGGGGCGGGCTCAGAGCGAGCCCGCGCGGCCAGTCAGGACGACTTCTTGGCAGCGTGGCAACGCTGCTTGGTGTGACCGGAGATGTTGCACGTCTGGCAGACGTGCTGATAAGGGCACTCCTGACCGGGGGGCTTACTGCAGAGGCGACCCTCATTCCAGTTTGCGCATGGGGTGGGCTTTGTCCCCAAGCCGGGAGCCCGCAAGCTCCAGCCAGGAACGGCCGAACCCGATTTTCCCGAGCCGGAGCCCATCGACGAGCCGGAGGAAGCGGCGGCGGCCGGCTGCACTCGGTAGTGCGGCAGGAAGTGCTGCTGGAAAGCCTCCATGTCCGGGCGGCGCCATTCGGCGGGATCAAGACGGTCGCCAGCCGCAATGCGCCGCTGCGCCACGTACAGATGGTAGTGGAGCAAAGCGGCAAAACCGTTAGGGTACTGCTGCGATATCCGGAGCAGTTCCTGGGCGTACCCGGCTAAGAAGAGGCCGATACCGGGGGTGAGGAGTTCCCGGATGTCGGAGTACACGAGCCACGGGCGCAGAATCGAGCCGACGTCCTTGTATCGGTCCCTGGCCTTAGCCAGGCGTGTGTCGCCGCCATCGGGCAGCAGGACTTCCTGCAGATTGCGCAGAAAATCATTCGACGAAGCAGAAGGACCGAGCGCGACTTCCGCATGCCGCAGCGGATCAAACTTCCACAGGTCCTTGATGTCGAAGGTACCCGCAGCGACCTGCTGGTACAACTCCGGCCTCAAGAAGTCGTGGTAGAGCTCGGGCGACTGGCGAATTTCGTGCCCCACGAGAAGGGGAGCCACCACGTGACCCTCGGGAATGACCGGTCCGATTTGACCCGAATCGGGCTCACCTCCATTTCCACCGCCTCCGCCCGCGCCGCCTGGGTTGCGCTCTTCTAGTTCGTTGAGGCGAATCTGCAAGTCCGCGATGCTCTGCAGATAAGGCTGAAGGTCTTGCAGCAGGGATTGTCGTGCGGTGGCGGCGTGGGTGGCGAGGGCAGTTTGCAGCTGGGCTGCGGTGATTTGCCCAGGGTTTGGATCCTGATTGGGGTTCGGATCAGGGTTGGGGATGGGCGAGCGGGGACGTGACAGTCTGAGCTCGTCAGGAATGGCGGCCACGTTCAAAAGCAGACGGGTGATGCAGTCTTGCTTCTTGAGGGTGTTTTTCTCGTTTCCTACAAGAAGATCGGCGGCCGCAAGGTAGCCTCGAAGCACCGGCACGGTGCTGCGACGAAGCCGATCTTCCAGCGTCATGAGCCTTGAGCTTGCAGCCGCCCTCGAGATGGCAAAAGACGATTGAGCCAATCTCGAAAGCCGTCCCTTTGGCGATTCTGGCGAAACTGCCAGAAATGCCAAAAGGCGGAGGCGGCTAGCAAGCTCCTAGCGCCTCGCTAACACATGCTCTCACCGTCCATCACTACTTTCGTTGCCGGCTCTGGAATCCGAAGCATCCTAACGCTCTCCATCAGATACCTGACGACTTTGTCTTTGGCATCGGTATCGAGCCCCACGCAGCGGAAAGCAGCGCGGCCGACAAGGAGGGCGGCACAGGTCCAGAGCTAGCCTCGAACCACGACGGTCCCGATGTGCCTTGCGACTCACGAGGATCGTCGGTGGTCCCGCAGGCGTCAACCACCGTTCAGCGCAGCCGCGGGCCGCGCGTGTCTGACATGTCCGACACTAGCACCGACAGCAAGGCTTCGACCGCAACCTGTTTTTCCGGCACCTCTCACTCTACGCATGAGACCACGCTCTGTGACGAGCTGGAAATCTCCTATCCCAGCATCGATCATCACCAGCACTCGAAGACGGCCACTATCCCGCCAACGCTTTGGCCCACCGTCACGAAAAAAGCCATCTTGCGATCGGTACTGGAGCAGGCGGAAGCACAAGACCGATACAACGAGGGTAACTTTGCGGGGCTCGCACCGATCGATCCATGGAACGAGTACCGCGAGGCGACTCGCCAGCTTCAGGCCTACAGTCTTGGTCTGACACCGGGCACGAGCAAAGACTATGATGATGTGCAGGAAGTGCAACAAGAGCTACGACGCGACATCGAGCGGGACCTGCTGCCATTCCTCTCGGTTATCGACAACGATGCTGTCCAGTGGGTCCTGCAGGCTATCGAGGAGACCGACACGCCCTTTGAGGACATAACAGGTGAATCTAGCCGATTCGAGTGACAGCGCTAATGTCGTGATAGGTCTTTTACGAGCGGATCTCGAAGAAGGAGGCTTCGACGTGTCGTTTATGGCGGAATATCCGAACGCTAGGGCCGTGCGAATGGGTGGTCCCGGTCAGCGGTTGGTGGAATTGTACTAGGGCGTTGGGGTTCGCAATGTCATGTTCATGCCTCGTCTCCTCTGTCATGCGGCACGATCGCCAATGAGGTCGAGGAGGGCTTGAGTGAATTCACGCACTACGAGCACTACTGACTATCAGCAGCACGAGAGTCCTTCCGTCGTTGATCCCATCAGCTTGTAGTCGAGACCGGATCACGGCCGTGGATGCCACAGCGAGCACAAGCAAAAAAGGTGGCTAGCATCACGGTAGCAACTCGCTAGCACTTGCATCCACTAAACCGGAGCTCGAGCGGTCGCACCAGACTGCAACATCACCAAGACAGCGATAGTGTGAGTACCAGCGATAGCTTGACTGCAAGTCTGAGCTTGCAGACGAGTGAGCGAGCCCTCAGACTCTGGCGTTGACGCCTGGACAATACCGATCTCAAAGGACCCCGCCCGCAAGTGAGATCATCTTTCACACGGCAGTCGGCCGCTCACCACGACGACCACAAGACTCTCGAGGCTAACGCTAGTCGACGAGCCAATGTTCCAGTCGCAAGCGGCTTCAAGACACCACGAGTATCCGGCGGCCAAGGCTATGAAGAACGCAACCACAGCTGGTCCAGCTCTGGCACTGATCGCAAACGTACGGGCCTCGAGCTCTCGTGATGAGCAAAGTTAATGCGCCCAGAAGTCAAGTGCGGGTCTCGGACCCGTGATCGTGCAGACAGCAGTCACCAGCCCTGCCTAAACGACTGTGAGTGAGCTGTCATTAGCTACTTCTTCGCTGACTGCGTGAACAAGACTGAGCTCGACAGTAACAATTGGAACCAAGCACTGCCACCGACTATGACCGCCCGCGGCCGGTCTGCAATGGCGCTACTCCAGATACGGCAAGTGGAGAAGCTCTTTGACCCCGAGGTCGACTACACATTCACCTGCACGTACACTAAACGGCCGGGGGATGTGCTAGGGCAGCCAGTGCGCCCCGATCAACCGGTGAGCTGATATCTAGACCTGGATGTGCTCACGATGCTGATGACACCTTGTCTAGGTCAAACGCGTGCGTGCAAGTAGCATTCGGCGCAACAGGCGGCTAAAGTCATCGCAGGGTTCAATGCCTACCGCCATGGTCAAGGAAAGGGAGCGCCAGTGTCGGATGTCAGAGCGCCCACTATCGCTCCACCAACGTCCACAATCATTGCATGGCCGCTCATGATCCCCAAGGCCGATCCATTCACGGTACGTTGCTTGCGTGACAGGTCACAAAAGCTCACTGGCTGACCGACGCAGGCGTGTTTGTACCATTGCGCCCTGGACCTAGCGCTGGTCAAGTGGGAGAAGACGGCATCTCAACATTTTGCACTCGCCCGACATTCGCCCTCCTCGGCGATCACGTCCGATCAACGACAGAGGTGCATCAACCTAGAGACACCCATCCTAGCTGTAAAATGCTCGTCGCTCAATCAGGCTCGACAGAGCAAACTCCCACGCTCGGCTCGCCCAGCATCGTCAGCTTGACGCCGAATGCGGACCAGCAGCAGGTCCAGCCCGCCGCAGCGTCGAATCCGGCAGAGGAGCGGCGGCAGCAGCGTAACCAGGGAACGGTGTCGAGGCTGGTGGCGAGGCTGGAAGAAGAGGAGCAAGAGCAGCAGCAGCAACGTCAACGAAGCGCAATCAGTTCGAGAGCGTTTCGCAAGCAGCAGCAGCAGCTCGCGTCGCCGACGAACCCGCACCCGTACGAGCAGCTACAGCTCGAGCGTGAACCACACGGGCAAGCAAACGTGGATGCGTGCATCAAGGGTGGGTGTTCTGCAACAAACATGGCAGCACGCGCAGCTGCCGACAATGGCGCGTATTTAGCGCTCAGTCTGGCTTTCGAATACGAGCTCAAACTTCTCAAAACCCGTCCTCGATCTTCCCATCCGATCCTTGCACTCAACTCGCAGCATTACCCCTCGCTGCTCCGATCCGTCTTCACCAATCCAATCTCCCATGCCCAATTCGCACATATCCCACCGAGCACGCAAGATGGTAAAGCAGGGACCGCAAGCAAAGGCGGATCAATGGAAAAGGAGTATCAGGCCGTGCCGTCGATGCTTGAGCGCGGGCGCTCGACAGCCAGCAGCGACCCAGCAGTGGGTGTGAGCGATCATGACCCGAATACAAACACAAGACTGAGCAGTGCTGGCAAAGAGATTGGGGCGACTGGCGGCGGTCTGGAGAGGAAGGTAGTCGACGCTGGTGCAAAGTGCACAGACCGTATCGCAGAGGCCGAGACGACCCGATCAATCGCGGTGATCCCAAAACCGAGCGCCGCCGAGCTCGCATTCGAGCGCAAGATGAGATGTCCCAAGGGGGAGCGAATACACCGAGTTCGGCTACCCTGACACGCGCGTGCATCAGGTCAGGGGCCCTTCACCGTTGCTCGTGATGATTGCTGACCATCCTGCAGTCCAGCAGAACCGACAACGCCGAGGTCATTGTCAAGTCCATTCTCGCCCCCTCTGCTTACCCCCAGCCCAAACTCGATGCCACATGCCTCCATCCGTGTGCGGTCTTGTTCATCATCAACGCTTACAGATGAGCAAGAGGTCGGCGATGAAGATGAAGCCGCGCGGTTTGGTATGACAAGCTGCAAAGTCGCAGGTCAAACCCCTGTTCGAGCGACGGTCGGTTTGGGCTTTGCCTGGCCCAACCTACTTCCACTGCTGCCGTCCGATACCTCAGACCCGTACGTTGCTTCTCAGCCCTATGGGTATTTGACTCACGATAGCTGTCCTAGTCGCCAAACCAGTGCAACATTCCTCCCCGCCGACGACCGGAACAAGGATTCGTATTCCCCACCGCCCCATCGCCCGTCGACTGGATTGCGGGGCCGGCTTCCTTTGTCAGCTTGGTCGACTACTACGCCAACCCGACCGACCCAAAAGCCTGGCCGAGTACTCGCAGCAGCCAAGCTGTGGAAGAGACCAGCGCGCTTGGCCACGATCGTCTTACGCTTCGTTGTCAGAGTGCATGCGAGCATTCAAGATCCCCCTGTTTGTGGAATCCTGGCGGAACCTGAGGGATTACGACGAGCAAGAGGTGTTGAGGGAGCTCGGCAGGTATCGCGTCCTGCGTGACAAGGCCGTCGTTGGTCCAGCAGTCGCGGTCGGTGGCGCTCAGGAAGATGATGTCGACTTCGCCAGCGACCAAGAGAAGCTCAAGACTTGGACACACCATGTCTTTTGCCTGGATGCGTCAGGTGCGCTTGTCAGCTTTGCAGGTCAGTCTGTTGGTTGGGAAAAGCGTCGTGAGGCTTACTGTCTGCAGGAATCTGCAGGCCTCAAGACATCCACCATCCCGAGTGGGCGATCGATAGCTTTCACCTGTATTCGCGTGCTTGGCTCCTGGCGAGTGCTCGGGACCGTGAGCGGCCGTGGGTGCTGCAGAGGGCGCCCGAGGGCAGCATAATCGACTGGCGCGATCCGGCGCCTCTTTCCCCAGGCTCGTTCATCGTCTGCCTTGCATCCGCCGATGGTAAGTCAACGTGAACAAGCTGCAATGGCGCTGAAATAGCAGGGTGTGCACCTATGCAAATGTCGCATGAGTTTGGGAATTACAATCCTCAACCCAAACCAGCATACAAGCCGAGCTTCACCAACAACTACGTGCTGCAAGAAGGTCAAGCGCGTGGTCAGAAGGCTGCACCTGACAAGGATGTGCGTATTTCTACCTTTGAGCTTAGCATGATCCAGCTGACACATGGGCGTTTAGCTCACGCGAGTAAGTCCTCAGTCATCCCGATTCCATTCGGTTTCGGTGCTTGGCGCTGTGTCGGCCGAGGAGCGCCTGGCTTCACTAACGATACGACCCAGTCATTCATGCCGACGCATCTCATCCGCAAACGAGATGCGCGGTGCAGATTCACCGGTCGATGCGCGGATCAGTACCCGACAAACCTCTACCTCGCTTACTCTACGGGCCATTGGATTCCCTTTGCTCAAAGGCCCACTGTACGTATCACGGAGTTCACAAGCACGCATCTGATGATTGGCACAGTCATGGCTTTACCACCTAGCATTCGACCCCGCCCAGCTTCAGTGGGAACGCATGGTATCTGGACGACTCGCCGCAGGGCAAGTAGGATGGTCTGCGCCATCACTGTCCTTGGTCACCCACCACCCCGGCAACCTTATGCTGGTCAACCGGCAGGTCGAGGAGAAGGTGTTTGACACGGTCCTGCTGGCGGTTGACCCGTTTGACCAAAAAATATGGTACGAGGGTCCGCTTCGCGACGGAGCCGGTCTGCTAGGGCAGCTTCGCCATGGGCTGCCGCTGCTGCCGCCGCAGCAAACCGACGGAGAGGCTCGACTGCAAGACGTGAATCTTGTCAGCCACATGTCTCGCCTCATCCATCTCCTCAATATCCGATGCCGTCTAAAGTCCCCGGCACACCCCGACCTGATCCTGCCGGAGCCCTTCAACAAGGGTCTCGGCGCACCCGCACCACCTTCCGATGAGCTGACCGATCTGCCGAAGCAGCCGAACAGCAATACCGCCACCGCCAGGCTTCCTGAATCCGGCCCGTACGATTCAGTACACCCGATGGGTACGCGGGACTCGGGCGCACAGAGCGGCACCGAGCGGCCCAGACGATCCGACGAGTCCGACGCCAGTGCTCTATCATCGGCAACAAGATCAAGTGGATGCACTGTTGCCTCCGACAGCACGGTGCTCCTGACGCCCGTATCACCTTCCATTACTGCCCAGTGGCCACCCAGCTGGTCAGGCACAGGCAAGCTCGCTGTCCAACCTGACCAACCTCAACAGTCTACATTCGTCGAAGGATTGCCGCACCTGCCTCGTGCGAGTCTCGACTCGGTACTCTCTTTCGCATCAGAAGACGAGCGGCAGCAGGAAGCCTGGGACGAGAGCTCGGAGCAGCAGCCGACAGCTCAAGACCCGTGTGTTGAGCTGCGCCGGGCTGCATGGTACCTGCGGGCTCTGGAATCGGGGAAATACAGCCGCAAAGGGTGGCACGCCGTGTCCATTCAGGAGTCTCTTTGGCACTGGGAAGCCGAGGTGCGGCAAGGGCTGAGGCGGATCCCGCGAATGGAGAAAGAAACAGAGGGGTGGATCCTAGAGGCGGTGCACTTCATCTGTACACAAGAGTGTGGATGATGGCGAGAAGCGTCGACCGGGAGCGTGCATGGAACTTGCAGCGGTGGCCCGACGGAGAAGATTGGACTGGAGAGACGAGAGTGCGATTGCACCAGGAGACTTCGTGGTTTGCTCTCCCACAGCAAATGGTACGCGCATCTTGACTCCCACACTTGTTACAACTGACAATGGGTTAGGCTACCAGCCATCGGTACTGCAACACGACTTTGTGACTTACAACAGAGCTCTCGATCAAATCAGGATTCCGCAGTTTCAGTTGACTCACGCGTTCGGTCCAGACGATGTGCGCGGGCGCGTGTTCCGCTTGGACAACTCCAAAGTGAGTTGTTCAAGGTCCCTGACAGTGTGTATGTCACTGACTGAGCACAGCTGGACAGGGTATGTTGCGGGTATTCTGACTGCCCCGCTCCGAAGCGAGCTCACGCAACTGCAGGGCGCAATGCCAACGCATCTGGTTCGAGATCGAGATCCGACTTGTAGAATCTCTGGGAAATGAGCTCCGCAGTATAACACGGAGAATCTGCTCGAGACGGCCGTCGCGCACGTCGTCCCAGTAGCGGACCGAGCAACAGTGCGTAATCGCTACCGTCAGCTTTACCCAGCTGACAGGCTCAGTGCTGCCTCTATCATCAGGCGTACGACCCAGCGCTCAATCGGTGGTACAACACGGCAGCCGGGCGTCCTGCACCTAGCCAAAAAGGGTACGCGGTCCCCAACTTGGTGCTGCTGCCACACCACCCCACAAACCTCATGGTGCTCAACACGGCCATCGAGGAAAGGGCCTTTGACAAAGCGTCCTTGTACGTCGATCCCTGGGAAGGTGACACTATATGGTACGAGGGTGCACTGCATGGGAAAGGGATCGAGACGCTTGAAGATGTCCGCCACGGGCTATCTCTACTGTCCCCCCACCACCAAACGGAATCGGACAAGATGCACGAGCCTAACCCGATCGGTCACTTTGTCCGCATGAGGCATGTGCTGCACACCCGGTGCCGTTTGGACAACCCGAGCCATCCTGCTCTGGTTCTGCCTATCCCTCCTGCGCCCCCGGTCCCGTCCGTCCTCGACAGCATCACGACATCGACATCGGCAGGTGACAGCAATGTGCCCAACCACGCGCCGGCCTCGGCACCGAATGGTACCCTCGGCGACTCTCAGGCAGCCGCAAACTCGGTCGAGCATCCGCAAGGCAACCAGGCAGCGTACCGAGCCCGGCAGCCGCACCGGGGTCGAGTTTCCGACGCTTCCGTCCTGAGTACGGATAGCCACACCACCAGCACGTCATCCGAGTCGGATTCCAGCGGTAAAACGTCAACGTCCTCGGGCACGACTCGACGTCAGCAACTTCTGTGAGCAGTGCCGCGTCTGCGTGTGCTGGGACAGAGACAGACGTGCTCGGTACAGACGAGATGCTGGGACCGTACTTCCTACCCTATTGGAAGAGGGCTACCGACGACGACATCCTCCAATGGGTCCTGCGTGATGAGGAGTGGCTCGAGCGCGTCGTGCTGGATGACGCATGGGAAGAATACGAGAGGGATACGTACAACGTATTACGCCGTGCAAGTCGGCGCCGCCACGTCTTCGTCGCCAAACTCTTCCGCCAACCCTACTGGGATCTACAGACGCTGCAGGACGATCTCTCGTACTACCTGTCGACAGCCAAGCGCGCTTTGGAAGAAGTCGAGGTCCTCGAAAAGTCGGATATAGAATGGGTCCTGGATACCGTTCAACGGACGAACGTACCAATTGACGATATCAGGGGTGAGTCGACTGCATGCGGTGGTCCTGTACTGACTATGCTACAGCTGCGATGAAGCGCGAGATTGAGCGCGAGGGCCTGGATTCATCCGGGGTCTTTTGAGTTAGGTGTGGTCGAGTGTTGCGTTGGGCTTTGACGACGTATCGCGTGTGAACATGTTTAGATCCTCTATGCGATTCTGTACACGTTGCATGAGGCCCTTGTTCTGTTGGATTACGACAATCAGCCAGCCATCTCTTCGGCTTCATCCGGCGAAGACTACATCCGGCGAGGATGTAGCCAAGACACGTCCGGCGCGGCGAGGATGTAGACAAGACGCCGAGGATGCGACGCATCCGGCGAGGATGCAGATGAAGACTGCATCCGGCGAGACATCAGGATGGCGGGCGAGACATCAGGACAGTAGGCGAAAGCCTACAAAGAAGCGCCGTAGCGAGCGAGATGCATCACGGTCTTTCCCATCATCTAACATGTTCCGCCCGGCGGACTTTGTGCCGAAGAACCTCGAAGGCTGCATTGCCTCCCCTGCGGACAACCCAATGGGGAACGCGATACGACTAGCCACGCTCCTGCTCGCACTCGAGTCCCGCTTGTCCACACCGGCGCCGATGGTAGAAGTCAGTTCAACACGGAGCTAATTGGCGTTTGACACTACCGAGCGTGACATAGGGATTCACGGGCAAAGCGTCATGTTTGGCGAGTGGATGGTCAGAATCGGACCGTACGCAGCTGGCGACCTCAAGATTGTGAAGACATGGCCTGCTCGTATTCGGCAACCGCGACTAGACTAGTCGCCGTGCTTGCCCCCGGGAGGGTTGGGAGACCAAAGGACGGCAATGGGACGTGCGGTGAGTGTATCCAGATCCGCACAGTGACCAGTCGACAGCTACTACGGGAACTGCCATGGTCTAGACGCTGCTGGCGTGCTGCTGAGCGATCTGGTGGCAGCCCGCGCTCTTCAGCCAGAGGCTTCGAGAGTCGATCACCGATTGTTAGGAGCCTGCTAGCGGTTAGCCACGTGCTTACGGCGTGTTTAACACGCGAAAACACGCCGTAAACACGTGCTGATCTCGTGGAATGCCGTAAACCTCCACTTTGTCTTGGTCGTCTCTCAATTACGACAGAGACCGCACGGGTGGAATGGGGTCTTGCGTTGCCACCACACGATTCCCATCTGCGACTTGGACTTGGATCACTACGTCGACGACGAGAACACGGTCGGACAGCACACGATCGAGTGCCGATCGCAACAACCGTCGCTCGCGGACGCAACAAGTGTACCCGTAGAACGGCGTCAAAGGCAAGATGTGCAATCAAGCGGCGCAATCACCGAGCATGGCCTCTCACACAACGCTACACCGGCATCCAATTCGAGTCAAGAGGATGAGTGTGAGACGCCGCAGCGGCTCTGCGCACAGGATATAATCTGTCATCGAAGCTCCAGCTGGCCCAGCCGTAACCCCGATAACGCCGAATCTTAGCCCCTATGAGAGCTCGATGATCAAGCGTGAGTGAATGGACGCATAGCTTACAATCCATACCGCGCCAATGCTAAAGTCATGTTGCAGCTTTGGAGATCTTCATCGACGCCGAGGTCTCTCTCGCGACGTCCTCTCCAACAGCAGCCACGATAGCAAGTCGATCTTCCTCCGCACGACGTGACCGCATCACTCAATTCCTTGCCACCCATCCTCTCGGCTCCACAGCTACCTTATCCTCGATCTCTCTCGCCTCGTCTCCGCTTCGTACCGCGACTACCACTGTACCTACCGAAGGCGCTCAAGTGCAAGTTCATGCTGTCCGTCCTGCATCGGGCTCGGTAGAGCGTGACGGTGAATGTGCTCCGAGTCCAGATCAAGGAGAAGAGTCGAAGAAATTGGAGCGTGAGAGGCAAGATGAATGCGGGGACGCTGGCAATGATGGGAGTGGCCATACACAGGCCGCGGATACTGCCTCTTCCCTCAGGTGCGCAATCCAGGTTGAGACATAGTCGTAACACAAAGCTGACGACATTCACAACAGCAGCGCTAGCGACTCACTGCGCGACGAGGCTTTGTCTTTCCTCGTGACTCCCGACACCGGATACACTACCTCCTCCTCCCACTCCATGGATATCGCTGCCAAGAATCGGTCGAGCGCCTCTCATGTCGTCGGCGCCTTATTCGAGTGGCTCGAACACAACAATGACGCGACTGCTGGGTCAGGAGACTTCGAGGCATATGATATGATGAACGAGGGAGTTGGGTTGGGCCTTACGTTCTTCGATGAAGAGAGTGGTAACGCTGAGGACGCTATCGAGAACAAGTGAGTTGTTTGTCCAATCTTGCGGCCAATTCTACAGACACAAGCTAATATTGCTGCTCGGCAGAGTACCGAGTCCATCCTCAAGCTCCGCGCTCCCAATCACGCCAGCACCGCCCCGTCCTCCGCTCCCGGTCGACTGGGTCAACACGACGCAGACGTTTGCGGGCCTATGGGACGTCTTCGCCAACCCGACCTCACCCGAGAAATGGCGTACCGTTCAGAGTACCGGTCTCATTGAGCGCTGCCGGGGTCAACTCGGGCCCGCGCTGTTCTCATCGCTCAACGCCTACCTCAGGAGCCGTCGCGTGCCGATCTTCCTCGACTCGTGGGAGCAATTGGTTGACTACGACAGAGATATCGTCATGTCGAAGCTTGCAGATCTCGCGAGCCAACGCACTGCCGCCATTGCCGCAGCCGACCACCTCGCGCCCCCCGGTACAAGTAAAAAGGAGCAGAGCGAGGACGAGCTCAAGATTGAGACGTGGAACTTCAAAGTCTTCACCTTGGCACCCCAAGGAGGCTATCGATTGTTCGCAGGTTGGTACCTGGGCTACGGGAGACTGTGAGGTGCTGACATATCATCAGGGTTCGCCCGACCACAGAACCCGGAGAGACCAGAGTGGCATGTGAACGCTCTGCACCTCATGTCGCGGGTCTGGATGCTCGCCGCAGAAGAGGAACGCGATCGCCTCTGGTTCTTAGCGCGCTGTACCACAGGCCAAGTCATGGACTGGCGCGTAGATGAGCCGGTCGCCCCGGGCGACTTTTTCGTCTGTGAAGAGTTAGCAGGAGGTGAGCACACAGGCGTCGAGCTGCCGATGTTGCTAACGATTGTTGCAGTGATACAGCCAGTACAGCTACAGTGGGAGTACAGCCACTATGGGCATCCCAAGAAGATCTATGACCCCGCGCGCGACTACTGCTTTCCATGTACCTGGACGAGGGCAGAAGGAGAGGTGGGACGGCCGGTTCGGCCTGATATGGTGGTATGTCGACTACGGAATCTGGCTCTGCTGAGGTGCTGACGCACCGCTTGCAGCATTCAAGGGTTCGCAAAGTCTCGGGTGGCGTCTCGTACACTTGCTGATCACACCACAGGACGCGATGCCGATTGCTTTTGTAAAGGCGCGCGAGTCTTACTGCCGCACCTCTGGCAGGAGCGCCGAAGAGCACTCCATCAACCAGCACTATCAAGGCGCAGCTGGACATATCATACCCAAAGCGGATGAGTTCCTGGTGCGTAACCAGCAGATGATTTGCTTCATATGCAAGCAGCGCTTAACTGGCTTAGGCATACCTCTATCACCCTACATTTGACCCCGGCTTGCTACAGTACGAACGAACCGCAGCTGGACAATTCGCGCCAAGCCAGGCAGCATACTTTGCGCCGGCAATGGCGCTCTTGTCCAACCACATCACCAACCTCGTGATCCTGAACAAGCCACTGGAGGTTGACGTCTACGACGCGACGCTCTTGTACATCGATCCGTGGCACAACGACTCGCTCTGGTACGAGGGCTGCTTGGGAAGCTCGGCGGCCAGTCTGCTGGACCCAGTCCGTCATGGACTTCCGCTACCGCCTGCCTTCAACCTATCCGAATTGACCCCAACACTAGAGTCGAACCGCATCGGTCATCTGCACCGGATGCAGCACGTTCTGAACACGAGATGCCGCCTCCACGACCCAACTCATCCTGGTCTACAACTCCAGCGGCTTGCCAACGATGGCTATTTCGAACCGATGTCAGTCGAGCAGAACGGCGCGCTCAGCGATGAACGACGCATCGGTGATAGGGTCTCGGCACCACCTAGCTCGTCAACAGCAAACACGACTGCTCTCACGAGTGCGCCAGGCACGTCCCAACGTGCACGAGGTCCTCGACTGTCCGACGAAAGTGTCGGCAGCGCAGCAAGTCAGCCCTCCTCAACTTCAACCCTTGTTGACCCTGAGTTCGGCTTCCCCCCGGGCGGCACACTCTCCATCACCTCGAGCGCGACATTAGTGGACGACAACTTCGGCGGACAGGATAAACACAAGTCGACCAGTAACGTCGTCCCTCGTCTCTGGCCTCTTATCACGCACGCCGATATCCTGGAAGCGTTGCAGGAGCACGAGAAGAAGATTGACTACTTGTGCCTGCACGGGAATTGGCCACCCGACCATGTTGACGATCTTTGGCTCGAATATCGGCTCGCATACCGCCGGAAGAAAGCCATCGACCTCGGACTAATCCCGGACCCAGACTACTGTTCGTACTCTACGGTGGCAGCACTGCAGGATGGCTTGAGAACCGATATCCAAAAAGACCTCAACTATTTCAGCCACATCCTTCAGAAACAAGACCAGGCTTGGGTTTTTGAGCAGCTTGAGGAGACGGACACCCCACCCAAGGACATTACCGGTAAGTGACACACGCCCCAGCCATTGAACTAACGTGCCGTCTCAGCCATCCTCCGCAAAACCCTCATCGAAGCCGAGGTGGACATTGCGGACATGCTTTCACGACCCAACACACGGGTGGTGAGGCTGGGAGGACCGGGCGAAATGCTCGAGGATGTTTGATAGTGTTGATTGCAGAGAATCCATGTAGCGCCGATTAATGCGTCTGACTTCTCGGCTGCTTCTCTTTCGATACACGTCGTTGATACTTTAACAAGCTCTCAAGAGTTGCGCGGCATCGCTCTGCCCTTGACGAGCGCGTGAGCGACTGGCTCTGATTTTCGGTTGACCACCTCGTCGACCCAGCGTGCCGACGAAGCGCAAAAAGATTGCCGTCGAAGGCTAGATTGATGTTGATGATCGAGTTGCACTCGACCTCCCCCGTGCTTTCAGATAAGTGTTTGATTGGCCAATGCTCCGAGCTGCTCAGCTAGCTCAAAGACTGCAGCGAAACTGTAGCGACTTGAGCGTCGCGTGACTTCCAGACACAGCTTGCCGCCCACTTGGCATGTACTCGCTACTGACCACGCGCAGTGCCGCCCAGATTCTCAATCAAGCAAGCCGAGGCAACCCTGCTGATTGCCGGCTGGATGCTCTTGCATGCCGCGCCTCCTTTGCCCTTCGGCGGAACTTGAATCCTTCCTGGTGACATGCCGCATGTCTGACACAGAAAAGCGTCCGACTCAAAGAGGCTGTCTAGCAAATGGACAGACCCAGAAGCGCACAATGGGGCTCGGAGCGCAGTCGGACCGATGCCACACTCCGCAATCTGTATCCGCTGCCGATCAGGATCCTCAAACGTATAAGACAGTCTAGACAGTACAGCATACGAGGGAAACTATTCACCATGTCGAATTACGAAAGTCATGACACCCCCGCAGGCGTGCTCACGGTTAACACGTCACGTTACGAATCGGTTCCAATTCGCACTGCCACGGGCGCAGTGCATACCCACACCTTCTACAACGCGATGCTTAACGGAGAAAACGTAATCGTGCGGATCTGCCCCACTAAAGGCACGACCGTCCACACGAAAGGGAGAATGCCGCTAGAGGACAACGCTGCGACCACAACTCGTTGAGCTTGCAGTAGCAAGGAGGACGGTGTGACGGTCATGACCGTTGTAGTCATACGATGCATCACCTGCCAGCATATTGTGACGTAGCGAGTCTAGCCGGGCTTCAAGGCTGAGCGGCGTGCTCTTTTGAGCTACCGCGCAGTGATCACAATGTTTGCTGCGCGAGTCTTGGAGCGCTACCTGAACCGGCCGGATCGTACCATTGCGCTGCTGGTGCAGCACCTGTGTCGCTGGCGACAATATGAACGGAGTTACCCAAGGCCGAGGTTCCTTTCGTTCGCCTTCACTCGCCGTCTGGGCGCGCTCCCAAGGTCTGCTGACCATTAATAGATAAAGCGCGGTGATTGCAAGAGCTTCCTGTCACCCAGCAATGTTCACATCCAGTGGAACCTATCAGACCACCCGCGGTCCTGTCTCAGTTGACTTCAGCCAATCGCTCAAGATCCCCCTGGATGACGGTGAAGGGGTCGAGGTCGAACACAGATACTACAACGGTACACTGCACGGGTTCAGCGTTGTCGTCAAGTACTGCCCACGCAGTCAGACCTTGAGTGTCTTCAGGGATGGCTGTATCGACTTTGAAAACGCTGCCACTCCCCGCCCATGAGCGTTGAAATCGTGATCATTGTCGCATAGCCCATCGTTGACGCGTCATGCACTTATTGCGGTGCAGCTGTCCAGCAGCTGTCCTTGACAAAGGATCCGTCTTACTCGGTCTTTGTGCATATAGCAGACTACCTTTGTCCCCGCTGAGCAGATGATGAAAGGTCTTCATATGGCCTGACTCGAGACGACCCTCGTTCCGTATACACATGTCCGACTCAAGCGTCCTCAAAACTCTCGAGACGGTCTACGGTACTGTAATGATCATCTCAAAGGCGAGGTCGTACATCAACGATGGTCCTTACGACTCATCGTGCGAACATTTTTTCTACAAGGCGGTGCTTGCCACCAGGCAAGGCCTCGTCGACGCCGAGATCGAGTCGGCGACCTGTGAGAGTGGCTTCTACTGGTTGAAGATCAAGGAGGATAGGTTCAAGATCAGTGGTACCGCAGCGGATAGCTTGCTTCCCTCTGGCCGAACGTGATGTGGCCGCTGCGCTCATCATTGCGGAACTCAACGAGGCGCATATTGACGTAGCTGTATTGATGCATATACAAACACTCGCCGTCGAGTCGAAACTCTCAAGTCGCTATGACCAAAGTACAMCCTCCTMCCCACGCCACTCTCGGCGACGCGACATTTCCACCTCATAGAGACCCTCCACTGTCTGCTCATTGCGCTTGAACTTCGCTCGATGCAGCGGCAGCCTTGCGGGCCTTTGCAAGGCGTGCTTTTTCGCAACGTTCTTCGCGTGCTTGATTTTCCGCTTCAGCCCGTGCCAACGCTCTGTTCCTCATGAGGAGCTTGTATCGCGTATAGCCTCCAGTGTTGGATTACGACACTTCGACGGACGGAGCCGCTGCATCCGGCCGCTGCATCCGGCCGTGCAGCGACCCGTCTGGCCCGTCCATCCCGTTTGGCCTGGCCAATGATGCAGCCAGCCTGCAGCCGAGTGTCCGGAACATTCGGCGAGACATCGGGACCGAGCGGGACTAGAGCCGGGACCGAGCGGAGTTGGAATGCTATAAAGTAGTGTCGTATCGAGCTAGATGCATCACGGTTCCAATCCTCATCTAACATCCAGACGTCTTGCGGCCGTCGCTGTGCTCAATACAGCCAGATGTCGCTGTGTCCGAAGGGAGTCGACTGTTCTCGATCGGAAGGCCGGCTCTGGCCCTCCTTCGGTTCTCGCCTGAGCAACGTCAATGCCGGACCGCCGCCCATCGACGAGCCGAGTCGCCCAGTAGCGCATCTGAGTGGCATACTTGGTCGTCCCGTACAAGACGAGAGATTCCACCTGCTCCCATTGCGTAGGACAACGCTTGGCCTCGGCATCCAGCCTGTGACCTCACGCTTTGGAGTCGATCGAGGTCTCCAGCTTAGCATGAGGCCGATTCGCACTTGAACATATAACGGACTTCATCGCGCGCCGGCGGTGGGTATGTGCCGTTGCTGTGGCGCTTTGCAAGCTCGCCGAAGTATGATACTATAGCGGGGTACATTGCCCTAGGCTCATGTTGTTCAAAAACGGCCAGTTACTGTCATCACATGCGCACTATCCTGTCATTGCTCCTACTCAAGCATCCCGCCGTCGACAATGTGGAGCGCGGCATCGGCCTGAAGCACCTTTTCTGCAATAGCCGGCATGTTTGATGGCTTTGCAATTTGCTTGTGGTCTTCTTGATCACTGACCCAAGCCGTCGAATTTGAGGTGGATGAACCAGAAGATAAAGAGGGCACGTCGGATGCTTTGCTGCTATTTGAGATGTCGGAAAGGCGAGGCCCACGACCACCTTGACGCCCTTGACCGACTTGACTCAGCCACGGATGACGAGCGTCGTCAATGATATCGCCGACGTCGGACTCGGCGCCCTCCATCTGACTGGCAAGGATAGCTGAAATCTATCAGCTACTCCTCGAACGAAATCGCCACTTCGACTGACCAATGATAACTTCAAACGGCGTGTTCGTCTCTGTGATGGCATCGATGACCCAGCGCTTATCTTCGGCATCGAGGCAGGCGTCGAGGCCGAACAGCGTCTTGCGCACATCGTACTCAAGCTCATCGATGACCTCGTACAACCGGCCAAGGTTCCAATCGCCCTGTTCGATCCATTGATTCTCAAGAGCTTGTTGCCGGTGGACTGCCCATCGCAGCTCCTGCCAGACGTCGGCATCGCTGGCCTCAACTTCCCCATCCTCATCCTGCAGACGGCGCATTTGCGCGTCTTCACTTGCGACAGAGCAAATAATATCGCTCTTCGTAACCAGCGGCCAAAGCTTCAGCTCAGGTTGGGATAGGATCTTCACCTGTCGCTCGCTCGAATTGAAACGTGGCGGGCCTGACAGGTTTTGGTCACTCGACGATGTCCGATCACGAGAGGAAGTCGAGCTTTTGTCGACCGCGCCAGTCTCGGCCGCGACGTCTGGTTCGGATGCGACTTCACATGCCACGAGCTGCATCGGTAACGCCGGCGCGTCCGCTCTGGCCGCATCTTGACTCTGAAGACGGCACCTCAAGTTGAGAACATGCCGCATGCGATAAAGATGGCCAACGGCGGAGACGTCGCTGAGCTTGCTTTCCTTGGCTTGATCAACGATAGGCAATGCGGCTTGCCCGTGGCGCATCAGATCAAGCAATTCGACACCTTTATCGTCGAGACACCCTTCATAGGTCAGGGTGTTGTCGTAAGGATCGACGTAGAGCTGGTAGAGGTCGTACGCGCGCTCTTCCACCGGCCTGTTGACTACCATCATGTTGGCTAGATGGTGAGGAACCAGGCTCAGCGTAGGCGAGAAGTAGCCCTGTTGACTTGGGGCCAATCTACCGGACGCTGTGTTCTCCCATACAACGAGCGCCGGATCGCACGCGACATGGTAAAGGTACGACTGGTCAAGTCAGCAACACCCTGCAAACGTCAATGCTTGCCACACACTAGGAACGGATCGCCCTTGGGCAAGACATGGGCCGTGATGCCTTGCAAGTAGTGATTGGACGAGTGCTGGTCGGCCGATCGTCCGGTCAATGGACATACGTCTTCGCGACCCTTGACCAAGCTCGTTGGCATCCAAGACTGCTTCCGATCAGCAACCTGCATACGTCAAGCACCGAGCTGACCGTTTTCAACTGACGTGACCGTCAGTTCAGGCGTGAAGTCTGTTTTTATTGCGACACCTACCGCTTTGTCTGCCCGAACCGTCTGGCCCGGCAAATCGTCTTGCCTGAGCTCGTGAGAGCACTGAAAGTCAAATTCTTCGGCATCAAAGACCTTGGGGTGTCCATAGTGCGGAAATTCGTGTTCCAGCGGCACGGTTTCGAAGCCTGAGTTTGGGATGAGTATGCCAACCTGCAACCAAACGTAAGGACCAACGCTGCACACTCTGACCGGACGGCGTGGCGTCGACACAGACGATGAACCTGTGAGGTGCAACGGCTTGCTCTGACCTCCAATCGAGCGCATCACCCTCTGGATACCGCTTGAGGATCCAAGAGCGCTGCCTACCCTCCTCGTTGGCTAGGATCCACACTCGTTTGATGAGGTGCATGGCAGTCACTCGCCACTGCGGTCGATCGTCGCGTTGCGGTCTTGCGAAACCTAGGGTGGGTGCTGTCAGCGCAGGTCCTCTGCATACTTGATCACATACCGGCGAAGAGCCGTAAGGCGCCGTCGGGCGTGGCGGCGTACACTCGATAATTCCAGTTCTTGAGCTTCAGCTCATCTTCTGACAGCTCCTTGACGGCTCGTTTGGTCTTGGGTTGCCAGTAGCCGGATGTTTCGATCAAACTCCTGTGCCGGCGTTCCAAGCCACCCAGCTTACGCATGATGGTCTCCTCGTCATAGTCACGCAAACTCTTCCACGACTTGAGGAATATGGGGATGCGAAAGCTGACCATGTAGTCGAACACAGAGCTGTGCGCATCCAACGACAGCTGCCGTCGTATGTCCTCGATTGGTCCCGTGCTTGACCCAATCTCCCACAGGTAAGGCTGCGTAGGCGCAGCGAAGAAACGCCACATGCTCGCAAAGTCTTGTAAGGTGGAAATCCAATCGACGGGTGGGGGTGGGGGTGGGTGCGGACGAGGAGAGGGTGGTCGGGCGATGGTTGCGGTCGATCTGCCAACCCGTCAGTTCGGACCACACAGTGCGCACGGAATGATCATCGAAACTTACTCTTGCGATATAGATTGCTGCGACATGTCGTGCATGCCAATCCCTAGCCCAATCACATCTTCGGGCCCAGCGTTGCCGCTATTCTTGTCATGCTCCGGTTCGAGGACCTGCTCGGCCTGCTCATCCTTCGAACCTTCGAGCGCAATCTTCTCCTCTGAATGGTCGACATTCTGAGCTAACCCTTCAGCCATGTCGGGCTTGCTGTGCCGGAGCGACAATGATGACGGGAAGCCAGGCGAAGAGAGGCCGGGTGTAAGAAGGTTGGTACTGGCGGGAGAGAAGAGGAGGGACTCGATGGATGGTTGATGGCTAGCACGGCGAAGGCTGCACCACGTTAGCGCGCACATCTGGGCAGGAATGCAGCGTACTCAGAATACTGGGAGCTGTACTCGCTTGGCGAGCGAGGACGGTCGTGTTGCGTGTTGGAGGAGACGCTGACTTTTTCGAACCGACCTTGTCGTTCACCTCTGCCGGTGTCGACGTGGTGCTGCTCCCCCTCGTCCTCGCTGACGCGCTCGGCTCCCTCAGTCGGTACTGGCGCAAACGCATATTCGACAAATGAGCGGGCGGCCGCGGCGACCCAGTCGTCATCGTCTGCTGGGACCGAGGTGTGTGTGCTGCCGACCGGGGCTCGTCGCGCCCTCTCGCGGTATACAGCATTCATGACGGCTGCGTCTGTCAGATCCCATCGTCTCCGCACAGACGCCACGCACCGGCGACACATTCTTCAACCTCCTGCTCATCCTTTGCGACGTCTTCAGCCGGCAGGGTGCTCGTCCCACTCGCGTCCAATGCATCTTGCACGTTGTGGTTAGAGTCGAGGCCACCATCGGCTCGGTGCACAATCTCGAGGACCCCGGCTCTTGGTTGGATCTCGCCCACGTCGTCGTTAATGTCCAGCTGGAACATGAGCGTGTCGTCGTCGTCGTTAGGTGCATTGGGCGAGGACATGGTGGCGAGTCGGTGACCGTGTCCGAGTCTCGACCGGTCGCGTTGAGGAATGTTGGGAGGAGGGCGATCGTCACGTGACTCGCCAGTGACACGTCCTCTAGATACATCACCTATGACAAGCCCGGCGCGGCTGCACTCGGTACAAGGTCACTGGCATCCCTCGAGTTCCAATGTTCATCCTTGAACCTTGACGCGGTCGATCCATGCGATATGCGAGGGCGGTGTGGCTGATCGACAGTTCGGACTTGCCTTGGAAGAGATACAGTCCCCAAGCATCGATCCATTTCAGCTCCGTCGATTTCGATTCCAGATCGGCATTAGGTTTCACAAGCAAGCAGCATCGCGGTGGGTTGAACGATTCGGAGTTGCTTCCGGTGTTTTGATGCTGAATCCGCGCTTGACCATGGCGCGCTTCCTACATGGCTCGAATTGATTTGGCAAAGCTTGTCGAACCAAGCCTGAGCCGCTTGTGCGCCGAGGCGCCAGGCGACGTTGTAGCCGAGCCCCATAGCCCCTTTGTGCGCCTCTCCTCGAGCTCGAGCCACCAAGCTTGTGTAGCTGAGATCGGCCACGGCGTCTCCTCCGCCCATTCATCGCCCGTCGATTGCTTGCAGCTTTGTCGGTCTCCTCCCACTCATTGCGGATTTCATGTTTATCGGTTTCGCACGGCCATTCAAGTTCATGGCCCTTCCAGAGGGGAACTCCAGTGCTCGATTGACTTGCAAGGACCCTCGACAAGTTGATTCGTTTTCAAGTTTTGAATCAACGTCTTAAGATTGACTGTCGCGCCACCAGGTCGATCAATGCTATCTATCTGGAATCAGCAAGGTGATGCGGCGCGCATGAGGGTGAGAGATTCGCGAGAAGGTGTCAGCGTGGTGGCGCCGACCAAGCCGGGCGACCGGCGTTTCGGGATCACTCAAGAGTGGCGAGTGGCGGACCGGCCATGCTCGGATTTTTGATGCCGTCTCTTCGTGTAGCTCTATGCTCCGGGAGACTGGATCTGTCCAAAGTGTGGCAGTCTGCGGAGCGGCTGCTCACGCTTACGAGCTTTGAAAATGCACCATGGCCCGAGCGCTGCAAGCACAAGCGCGGTGATGGGGCAAAGTGGCAGCTCGACACATGACGATACTGGCTCGTTACAGAAGCGAGAATCTGCGTGTCGGTGTTTTAGGCCAAAGTTTGAATTCCGGCGCGATGTCGCCAGCTTCAGACTCCCAATCGTTTCTGCTCGGGACAGCGCTGTCGGTACTCGTCAGACGACTGGTTTCGCGCCCATCCATGCCGTCATTGGCTGGAGCATAGCCATCGACAGCGCTTGGTTGCGCGAACTTCTGACCGCTGTTGCTGCGTGAGACGCTGGCCTGGAGGCTGAGAGTCGAGAGGTCGGGCATGATCATGGCCGGGCCGGCGGCGGAGTTCGGTTGAGATTCTGTTGGAGGCTGACTGGTCGGACAACGGGCGATGACGTGCCGCTCTCATAATGCCTTGCGGTTAGGTTCGGATCTTGTCCTGTCGCGAACAATCCTGACTGAGGTGGACCAGGTCAAGTGGAGGGCATGGTAACATGTAGCGGAGTGTCGAGCATGATCCTCGGACCCCGGCAGTGAGGACTGTGTGAATCGAGCAAGCAAAGAAGGTGGATATCTACTTGTGGCGGCACCATCCTAACCTGCACTGTCTGTTTATATTCATCACACATATCATTTGTACAACGTTTACTGACACTTTGACTGATCGCGAACTGATGCCGATTGCGTTCAACCTCGTGGAACTCGATAGACAGATCTTCCTCGTCTCCTCCCTCGTCTGCCAAGCGAGCGCGCAACATGGCTAAGCGTCACGTCAGCGCGCGACAGGCAATGAGGGCAGATGACTTACCGTGATGTGGGCAAAAGGCGCCTCGGTCTCTATAGCTTCGAGAACCATTGGCGGCGCTCCGTCTCCATCCACGAATCCAGCGGGAACAGAGACTTATCGACCTGGTACCGCAAGCGATCGCAGAGTGCCGCGAGATAGTCGTTCTCGCCAAAGTCTTCCATCAGGTCACGGTCAAGAGCTTACGTCTGACGACCCTGCGGAACTCCTGCCAAGTTTCGTCATCCCCTTTGAGAAACTGGTAGTCGTCTCCGTACACCCGAGCAATGTACTCGTCCTCGGCTTCGAGCGAGGCCAGGATGTCGTGTCGGTGATGCGAGGCCAGAGCAAACGATCATGCGTCTCGGCAGTGATAGGCATTTGCTGGACTTTGACGTTGGTGCTACTCGGGTGGTCATAGACCTCGCTAAAGGCGATTGCGCTGGTGCCGATTGAGCGACCTGAACCGCTGGACACTTGGTGGAGGAGCCAGAGGAGCCGGAGGGCTCGGTGCTGCGGTGACTGCCCTCGGATGCACCCGAGGTCCTTGCCGATTGTTTGGTCTGATCGACTAGTCCGATGCTTCGGGGTGCGTCGGCGTGTCCGTATCTGCACCCTTCTCCGGCCGTTCTGTGCCGATTGTGTGCCGATTTACTCGACGGCGCGGTCGGAGCTGACGGGGCCTTGGATGGGTTGGAGAGAGCGGTTTCTCACCTCGGTGGTGAGCTTCGACAGGTTGAGAAGCGGATGGCGCGAGTCGACGAGCCGGCATCGCAAGTTCAAAACGTTGATCATCCGCATGAGATGGACAGGGGAAACATCGTCTAGTTTTGTTTCCGTAGTTTGCAGGCGTGGCTCAAGGAGAGGCTGGCCGTGTCGAATGAGATCGAGCAGGTCGAAGCCACCCGAGGTCAAGCAAGCTTCGTACCACGAAGTGCCTGTTTCCCAAGGGCTCGAGTACAAGAGCTCGTGGTCGAAAATGTTCTCCTTGACCAGCTTGTTGGCATACATCAGATTCGAGACATTGTGGGGTAGCAGAGCTAATGTTGGCGCGAAGTATCCCTTTTGCACAGGGTCAATCCTGCCGGGCACCACATTGTCCCACTGCGTCAAGCCGGGGTCATAGGCCAGGTGAAACAGGTACGACTGCGCATGTCAGCAGCGCATCGCAGTCTACATGCACTGAGGAGCAACGCACGATAGAGTAGTCATCAAGGGGGATGACGTGGCCGACGCCGGACTTCATGAACCTGTTGATCGTGTGCTCTTCGGCGCCCAAACCGCTGATGCGACAGTATGTTTCACGAGACCTGACCAAATCACGCGGCATCCATATCTGCATTTGGTCATCAGTACCCGTCTCCCGTCTCGGAAGCTGACTGACGTGCACAATCTAGCAATTGACGTCAGCTCGGTCACTGCTCGTAACATGCTGTACCCACTTTGCGACGAGGTTCTACCAACTGCCCTGAAGCCTTTGCCTGCTTGGGATAGGAATTTGCGAACATGACATCCTCGGGCGCAACAATCACGTTGCTTCGAGTATAATGGTCGAACTCATGCAAGAGTCGAACCGGGACGATGTCTGTGAATATGAGCAATCGATTCTGATCAGGGCAACAAAGCTGACCGGTGCCGGCGACGTCTTCACACACGACAAACTCGCCGGGCGCGATTGGCGCACTCGACCACCAATCAAGTGCTTCGCCATTGGAAACGCGCCGCAGCGGGCACGACTGTCGGCGTCCGCCAGCAGCCAAACGCGTTGGTACAAGTGGAGAGGCGCGACTTGCCAGTGCGGCCGGTCAGCTCGCTGAGGTCGAGAAAAGCCTGTTGTGCTGTCAGCGAGAGGCTCAAGGGCGGTTGGTACATACCCGCAAAGAGGATGAATTCCCCATCCGACGCAAGCGCGTAAATCTTGATGTTCCAATTTTCAATCTTGACCTTGTCTTCCGACATCTCTGACTCTTTGGCTTTGGCAGAGCGCTGACGCGGCGGGGCGCTGAGCTCGGGTCTGCGCTTGTGCTGAAGATTCAAGAGCCTCGTCTTGATAACCTCTTCATCGTAATCTGCAGAACTTTGCCATGACCGATGAAACACAGGGATCTGTAAACCTCTCATGTAGCTTGATAACGAGCTGTATGCCCTTGGAACAAGTTGGCGCCTGGTAGCCTCTACGCTCGCCGTACTCTGTGTTATCGTCCATTCCTCGGGCGTGACGGGCTTATCGGAAAAGTCGAACATACTCGTAAAGTCGTGCAATCTATTGTCCCAGTCGACGGAGGTGGGCGGAATGGGCGGAGGAGACGGCTGACGAGGCGGACTTGAGCTGTTGGGGCCATCAGCACGAGGGGACGCTGGAATGCACATGAACGACTCACGACTCTTCAAGCTGATCAGTTAAGTCAAGGCCTAAGCCTTTGGCACCAGCTGGTAGAGTCGCAGCCCTAGTCCTGGTCGCACCTTTACTTGCCGTCCGTCTCTGCTTGCCAACGTCGATCGCGCCACCGTGGCTCCACTGAGTGTCGCCCTTGGCTTCGCGCTCGCTCTCGAAGCCGTCGCCAGCACGCCGCACGACACTGTATGGCTGCTCGACATCTGGTCGACTGTTCCGACGCGAGACCGACGCAGAAAGGTTCGGGGTTGGGAGGTTGGGCGTGTGGATATCGGTGCTTGCGGGTGAGAAGGAAAGGGATTGCATAGATGCTCGGCGGGGGGCATGATCAAGGCTGCGATAACGTCAGAGCGAACAACGGTTCAGAGTTGAATGCGGCGCACCTTGGACAGGCCCAGCTGCGCTCGCTCGATGAAAGCTGGCGGCCATAGTGCGTGTCGGCACCGTCGCCGATATCCTCTACCATCTCCTGCTGCAGGTCCGAATTCCAATCCTCGGCAGATTCGACGTCGGCGGCTGCTGACCCGGCGCGCTGATTCGGGAGTGATCTGAAAGCGCGGGTGAGGAAGGTGTGAACGTCGGCAGAGAGCACGTCGTCGTCGCCGGCGGCGAGTGGCTGGATGAAGTCGCCCAACGCCCTCCGGCGCGCCCTCTCGGCCTGCACAGCTCTAGCGATGACTGCATGCATCAGTACAGCCGTGGGCAAAGCACAGACGCAACGCACCGAACACACTGCTGCCAAGATGCTCGTCGTTCCTCTGCACCCCTACCGCCGACGGCTTCCACCCCGAGATGACATCGTACGGTATGCGTCGCCGTTTCGCGCCCGCGTGCGTCTCGCTCGGCCGTCTGCTGGCTCTCGTCTCCGGGTTCCTCCAGGTCGAGCGTGAACATGAGTGGCGTATGGTCGACGTTGTTGTCTGTGATGGGCGGCATGATGAGAGGAATCCTCTACTGAATCCGAGTCTCGTCTGGTCGCGTTCGACAATGCTCGGCCGAGGTGGACCAAGTTGAGTGGAGGATGATCGCGGCGCTCAGATAGCTGCATGGCAGTGCGGCTACACTCGCTACAAGTCTGTTGACATCCCCAGAGCCGTGTGCTCGACCTCGTACCTCGGCATGGTCGACTCGTGTCGAATGCGAGTGCAAACGGCTAATCGTCTCTTGGGTTCTCCAGTGGCATGCCGTGTAGTTGTTCCGCGCGCTCTTCTTGACAAGTCGAGCCATCCAAGGTAGCTGATGCCAGCCAGCGTCGAGCCAAGAAGTTGAGATGATGTGAGAACTTCGCATCTTACAGTCGATGCCAACCGTCTGCGTCGACGCAACCGATCGGCGTTTCGGAGTTTTTTGGACGAGGTTTGCCGAGCGTCTTTACTCGGTCGCTACTTTGGCATCTGCTCAATCGAAGGTAATACCATGCAGAGCCGACAGATCCTCCAGTGTCGGCCAATTGAATAGCTCGGCGACCCAATCTTCCGGGACGACGTCCGAGTCGTACGACGGCGCATACGTCCCGACGGCATACTCTTTGCGCATAGTGTTGATTGCGCTTAGGCCTTGGGCGGCACAGCCCCACGAGCGGGAGAGGGTGGTGAGGAAGCCTATGAGGTCATCCAGCGCGGTTTGACAGCGCTCGCGCTGCTGCTGCCGCTCTGGCTGGTCGTATAGGTCGGCCAAGATGAGGACGAGGACGGACGAGGCAACGTAGAGGATCTGTCGGTTAGGATAGCAAGCTGCAAGTGCGGGACTCACTTGAGACATGGTGATGGGCGCCCTGCGGAGGGAATACTGCGCATCGTACTGCCGTGCCAGGTCTCGAACACCAAGTGCTGCCTCTAGACATCGGTTGCCTTCGAGAGCGTCGAGACAGTGCCGCTCGAGGAACGGTCGATGGAAGAGAATGGTCGCCGTGTTGTGCAATGCGTGTAGCATGCTGTCCATGTTAGCAATGGTTACTCCGGTCCCCAACGACGTACATTGGCAGCGGCGAAGGCATCAGAATGATGGCTGCCACCGACAGCTCGGGTGGCATGGTATCCGGCCTGGCTGTCAGCAACACAGACTGTCGTTGAGGACTTACCAGTCATCAAGGCAGGCCCGTAGTCTGTCGATAGCGTCCTGCACCGGTCGCTCATCCCTCCGTACGCTGTACAGCATGTGCATGATCTTGGTGAGGATATTGCTGAGTGTCAGCAGGCCATGCCGTAGCGGATCCACAGCGTCGAGTTCGAGGTCGTGATTGGATTCAGTCAGGGCTGGAGCACGCCCGACGTACAGTGCCGAGAGTCTGCTGGGTCAGCAGGAGCATGCACACTCGATCACGCACTTGTCTTGAAAGTAGATGGTCCAAAACGCATCCTCCCGCAGCTTGACGGTCGCAGGGGCCATGATGCCGCGCCCGACAAGAGGCCGTGCATCAACTTGCAGACCGAGATCTTGAGCCAAGCTGACGGCGATGCCTGCTCAAGTCAGTTTGCCCCTGCATACTCTACAACACACCGCTGTAGATATATGCCATTGAAGACTTGCCAACGTCGGCGAGCCAGGCAAACAGCAACGTGATACCAATCACTGTAATCGGTTGCGGCCGCTCCAGCTCGCCCTCGAGCATCGCCAACGCGTGGTGAAAGAAAACCTCGCCTTGACTTTCCGGATGCTGTGGGTCACGCGGGATCTCTGGGTTATCGGACAGATGGGCCGCGAGTGCCAGCATGGTCATGTGGACGAATGGCGAGTACGAGGGGTTGGATTCTCCAGGCTGGCCGGCAGAAGCCATGCCTGCTCGAAACTCTGCTTCATCGATAAAAGCACAGAAACCGTTGAGGTACGTAAAGTAGAGGTCAACGAGCTCTTCGTGGGTCGTTCGCGTGAGACCGTCGAGCGCTGGCGGTGCTGCTAGATGGGTATACGGGATCCAGCGATGCTCTGAGAGTGTAAGCACTCCCATTGAGTAGCTGCTGCGGTTTCTCACCCTGCTGCAGAGTCACAGACGCCTTACTCCGCCGCGGGATAGAAGTTGGGCCCATGAATGTTAGGTTGCCCGACTCGGCGTCGATCTGCAAGCTATCCGCCGCCCTGCTTCCGCCATGGGTGTCACCCAGCGTGGATGTGGACGGGCTAGGCTCATCCTGTCCAGAACCTTGGGTGACGTCTGTGCTTGTTCGAAGCTCGAGCGCATGACGGAGACTAGCGACCTCGGCTTCCAGCTGCGCTATCCGCACATGTGGTCGATTTCTACGCGCGTGAGCTCCCCAGTACGACTCGGTGGTCAGCATCTGATCACCCACATTGTCCGGCCGTCGAACGACTGTGCAAAGTCGCACGCGGCCCCCGTCAACTTGCACCGGCCGCACACCGGCCGCTTCCCGTCGCATTTTGCCTTGCGAGTCCTGCACCTTGCGCAGGCGACCGAGACGTGACGTCTGCTAGACTCCATCTGCTTTGTTGCTGATCAACGCAACGGTTCACTCGGCGGCGGGAAAGGCTGTCCCGGATGCGCTGTACGGCATCCGGTGATAGTGGCGGAAATGTCATTTCCGCGCGAGTCTTATATCTGCGGGCGGTCAGCCAAAGTATAGCACCCCTGGCACCAACATCATGTCCCACCTCCAGTATTTCACCTCGTACAAGCATGGCGAGAACCAGCAGCGCCAGTACCGCTACTCGCAGGCCGTCCGAGTAGGCGACCGAATCGAGTGCAGCGGTCAAGGCAAGTGCTGTCGCTGCAGTGTTAGCCTGGCTAACTCGGCGTTGCAGGCGGATGGAATCCGGATGACGGCGTCATCTACAAAGACATCATCAAGCAAATCGAGCAAGCTTTTGAAAACGTCGATATAACGCTCAAAGGCGCAGGTGGAAAAGGCTGGGAACAGGTGCGTGACATCGGGCGCATCGACGCGTCAGTTTACACCCGAGCAGGTTTACCGCGTGAACTCGTACCACCTTCCATGCAACTCTGAGGCGATCGAAGCCATGGTAGCCGGTTTCAGGAAGTGGATGCCGAACCACCAGCCTATCTGGACTTGCGTCGGTGTAACCCGCCTGGGCGAGGACGACATGCGTGTCGAGATCGAGGTCGTGGCCCACGATCCCAAGTAGCAGGGCAGTCACCATGTATGCGTTCCCTATCACCCCATGAGATCCATCACATTCGCTCGGTGTGCATGTGCGTGATTGTCAGCAGTTTGTCGCGAATGCACCTCTGCGGAGTCACCGGCTGACGCTCCGAAGAGAGCGCGCCGGTAAATATATGTGCACGGAGATCGAATCGTGTGTGCAGTCCCAACGGTCCGCACTCGTAATCATGGTACATCGGTATTCTCAATTACGCATGCAAGCCCTTCCAGATCCACCCATCGGCAATATCGACGACGTGCGAGAGCTGAGGGACGCTAGCGGCGTCTTGGTGGACGCTGATAGTGTACGCTCCCGGCGCGATTCGCCAATGACCATCCTCGCCTCCTTCCCAGTGGCTGAATGCCTCACCGCCAAGCTCGGTCGTCACCGTCTGTGATTCGCCGGGCGCCAGCGAGTCTGTTTTCGCGTACGCTTCGAGGGCCAGCGCCGGCATGTGACTGCCGCTTGGTGGACTCACAAAGACGAGAACCGTGTGGCGCCCGCTGCGTTGACCAGTGTTGCTCACTTTGATCGAAACCGACAACTTTGCGCCCGACTTGAAGTGGGCACCGCCTGTGACGCAAAGCTCGGACACTGCAAACGTCGTGTACGAGAGGCCGAACCCGAATGGGAACAAGGTCGGCACGCCGCGCGTCGTGTAGTGCCGGTAGCCGACGAAAGAGCCCTCAGTGTACGTAACTTGTTCGTTCTCGCCCGGAAAGTTGCCGAAAGCTGGAGTGTCCTCGAGCCGCCGCGGGAAGGTGACGGGAAGGCGACCACTCGGCGTCACGTCCCCCGAGAGGACATCGGCAAGAGCGTGACCGAGTTCTTGACCAGGGAACCACGCGGCGATGACAGCGTCGACACTGTCTAGCCAAGGCATTGCGATCGGGGAACCGGTGAAGACGACCACGACGACTTTGGCCGAGGACTTGGCGAGTGCGTAGATCAGTTCGTCTTGCCGGCCGAGCAGTCCCAGTTGCTCGCGATCAAAGCCTTCCGTCTCGTAGTCCTGCGGGCATGAGTGAGTATCACAAATATGCAAGGACGCACGCTGCCATGGCCGACACAGATGATAGCAGTTCCGGCCTCTTCTGCCGCCGCAACCGCCCCGGCAATCACGAGGTCTTCGTCGGCATATTCCAGAAAGCCAAGTCTACATGGATCAGACAAGTCGCGACGGTGATCAAGACGCACCGCATGCCATTAAGCTTGTACTGCGTGGCGTACAAGAAATCCTCGTTGGAAGTGTAGCGAATCTCGAATCGGTAGGAGCGGTCGGCCTCAAAGTGCCGTGTCGTTTCGGCCGTGACGCGATGCAATGCCATGTGCAAGAAATCGTCCCGGCGGGGTGGGTCGGCGGGCGTCGCCAGAATGTACTCGCCGTCTATGTAGAGCTCTGCCAGAGCAGGTGCCGAGACGGCAACGGTATGGTTGCCGCTAGTCTCGGGCTTGAGATCAAAGCGCATAATCGCTGCCCAGCCAGGTTGGAGCGCAGCTGGGAAGCGGTCCAGACAGGTGACGTATGGCGACCCGAGTCGGCGAGTTTCGACGAGGCTGCCGTCTGGGTTGACAAAGTCGACCAGGCAGCCTGGCTCGCCATCTATCGAAGTCGCTGCTGGCAGCGGTACTTGCAAATGTGCCGCGACGCCAGGGGCATATACAACGTTGTCGAAGCGAGCTTGCAGTCCTTCGAGTGGAGTGACTTTGCGGTGCGCGTTCAGGCTAGCTGAGCCACCGCCGTGGGCCAATGCAATGGTCGCAAATGTTCCGACTGCTGCAAGACGGTCGGTTGTCGCCAAAGGCAAAACCCCATTGTTACGAAGGAGCACGGCGCCTTCAGCTCCGACTTTGCGGATCAACTGACGCGTTTCCGGCGAGTTGAGTGCCGTTTCTGGCTGTTCTAGCGGCAGATCGTAACCACCCGCACGCCTGATCAGTCCAAGCACGGATGTAGCGCGTGCCCGGACAGCTGCGGCGAGCTCGGGATTGTCTTGAGCGGCCTTGCTCAATCGTCCTTGACCGCGAAAGTGCGAATCTGGCATCTCCACTGTAGAGCGTTAGGATCAGCAGTGTAAAGCGGCGAGCTTACAGTCGAGGCCCGCCAGGATAGCAGGCTCCAGGGAATAGACGGCCCACCAGTCGCTAACGACGGCGACGTCCTTGACGCCCCATTCTTGACGAAGCACACCCTCAAGCAGGCGTCGTTGTTCGCCGACATAGGTCCCATTCACCTGTCGATCAGCGAGGGTCTTACCTGCTGCGAGCTACCGACCTTGTTGTAGCTGATCATCATCCCGCCCGGTCCCGCATTGGCGAAAGCGATCTGAAACGGACGCAAGTAGATCTCACGCAGCGTCGCTTCATCGACCTTGACGTCCATGGTGCGGCGCTCCAATTCCGAGTCGTTGCACACCTGGCACGGTGAGCTTGGCGTTCGCAGAGCAAGGTACTCACAAAGTGCTTCATGAATGCAGTGATGCCCTGGCTCTGAAGACCATTGATGTAGCCCGATGCCATTAGACCGGAAAGCACCGGGTCCTCCGAGTAGCTCTGCTCAAGGTTAGCCTTGGCCTTATGCGAATCACTACTGACCTCGAAATTGCGACCGCCGAGCGGACTCCGGTGAATGTTTGCGGTGGGCCCAAGCAGAGCCGAAGCAGACTTTGATCGGCATTCTGCTGCGAGTCCAACGCCTACCTGGAACGCAGCTTCCTTGTCGAAAGTGGCGGCTAGGCAAACGCCAGCGGGGAAACAAGCAGCCTAAGCGTATCAGCTTGTACTTGCATCCGCACTAACACACAGAGACTCCGCCAACAAAATCTTGACCTCTGTTGGCATTCAGTAAGCAGGCTGGTTGCAGCCGAGTGACGCACCTGGCTCCATTGGGACCATCCGACAGCTTCAAGCCGCTCGGGACGTTGAGCCGAGGTACACCGTTCAGTCGCCAAAAGTCGGATCCGTGAGTGAGCGCCGCCGCCTCTTCGAGAGTGAGCTGAGATGCGATGGTATCTGCGTCAAAGGTCGGCATTGTGTTTGGTAATCTCAATGGTGGCCGATCTCTCATAGGCGGCGGGATTGACATATCCGACGTCCGGCAAGACCTCGGCTTGGCATGCACCGACGGATTTGACACTACCGCGACAAGCTGCCAATTTGTCTTGTATGACTGAGCAGGACATGCTCGTCATCTCACCCCTTGCGATGACCCTCGCACTGACGACGCCCGTGCTCGACTTGCCTCGCCCGGATGACTACTTTGCGGTCCTCTATCTCTGTGCTCGCCTGCCACACTTGACCAGGGAGCAGTACATGGAGCACTATCACGAGGTCAGTCGCAGTCAACACTGTGACACAACTTACCAAGCGTAGGTTCACTTTGCGAGGGCGATCCGGATGCCGGGCCTGCTCAAGTACGTGCAGATGCCGATGCGAACGACAGGCATCTTTGGCGAGCAGCCGAGCAGTCAGCAGTGGGATAGCACATCCCTGTACATCTATGCCTCCGAGGACGCGTGAGTAGGCGTGATGTTGACGCGGACTGACAGCGTCTCAGGTACGTCAAGGCCATGGCGACCCCGATCGGCGATGCACTCGAGGAGGATACGGACAAGTTCATGTAGGTCCCGGCATACTCTGCGCTGCTGACGTTGCCGTAGGGATCGCTCAAAGACGATGACGATTCCCGTCACGTACAAGCGAGAGTTCTTCGATTATGGCGGCTTGCACCGCGCGTGGAGTTCAGATAAGCTTGCAGAGACTATCTGAGTGGTGATGGATGTGCAGCTGGCGTTGTGGTGACTAGTTCTATATGGATGCCTTGCTAGACGTAAGAGTGCGCACCTGTGCTGCCGTTTGGAGAAAAGGAAAAGAACACTGGTCATCCACTCTTTCGACTGTAGAACACGCAGGATGTAAACGACCAAGCACTGCAGCAGCAAAGCCCTCGCGGTAGCTGCCGGAGCTGGATGATCATGCTCTATCGCGTGACGGTCACCGAATGGACAGTCCACCGGCGTTGCGCCGTTCCAGCCCGGAAAAGTCAATCACGGCCCAAGCGCAGGTCCACCGACGGAGATGCTGCCCCCGCTGATGACGGATTCGTCGTATCCGTTCACCAGCTGAGCCTCGTCCGGAACCGCAGTGCTTGGCTCTGGCCAGATCGATGGCCGAGGACCCCAGGTGGAGGCCCCGGGCGAACGGAAAAGATAAAGCCGCTCGACTGATTGGCGGCAAGTATATGATGACTGCCGTGCTGACCAGAGATGTCGCCTCATACTCATAAAGCAGCATAATGGCGACTCTGACAGCTGCTCCTATCGGCACGCATCTCGACGAGGTCATCGATGACAAAGACATCGGTTTCGTTACGGAAACCGCTGTCAACATCGAGCCCGAGCCTGCCGTATCCTTGTGGCAATATGTCCAGGACAATCGGCGGGCGTTTGGCTTCAGCATCTACATTTTGATGTACGTCGTACTCCGTCTCGGTATACGGCTGACCTTGTCAGGCTCATGGTCGCCTACGGGTTCGATGGCCTTCTGACCGGCTCCCTGGTCGGCGTCCCGGCTTTCCAGAAGCGCTTTGGCTATCTTGATGAAGCTTCGGGCTTGTACGTCATTGGTGCACTCTGGCAGTCCTTGTGGACAGCCTGTACCGCTGCTACCATGATGCTCGGCGCTCTCGCCTCCGGCCAGATCAACATTCGCTACGGCATCCGCAAAACCATTCTGGTTTCGCTCGTGTTCACCGTGGGCGGAATCCTGTTTGAGCAGCTGTGCCGCACTCCGGCTCAGTTTCTCGGCGCCAAATGCATTGCGGGCTTTGGCTATGGCTTGCAGACGGCCCTTGGGATCATGTCTCTGGCCAGCTATGCGCCAACTCGACTGCGTGGGCCGCTCGGTGCATGCCTCAACACTTTTATCCTCTTGTAAGTAACGCCCAGTGAGAGGAGCTATCTGACCTCTTTAGTGGCGGCTGGCTTGCGTCGGGTACATTGACTGGAACGGCCAATGTCTATCTGACGTCGGCACTGGCATACCAAATCCCGTTCGCGCTGCAGTACTTGTAAGTGCGATGGGTCCCGCTGCCTGCAATCTGACGCATGTCAGCTTCGTTGTCATCATCCTCGCAGGCGCCTTTTTCATCCCCGAGTCAGCTACCTGGCTGCTTGGCCGAGGCGACGAACAAGGTGCCCACCGAGCTCTGGTCCAGCTCCACGGGCCAAGCAGGATGCGTGCCGTCGAGCGAGACTTTGCTTCTGCCAAGCTCCAGCTTCAAATGGAACGTGAGCTCTCGAATGGTCAAGAACGAGTCGGTCTTCTGGAGCCGTTCCGCAAGGTGATTCGCCTGGGCCGACAATTGGGTTGACTTACCAAACGCCAGGTCAACCTCCACCGCACTATCATTTGCGCTGGGTTGCTCGGCTTCCAGCAGCTCGTTGGTGGGTCGTTTGTCACTTCGTACTTGACGTACTTTTTGTGAGTCTTGCTTTGACGCGACGCGGCTGCGAGCTGACTTTGACAGCCAATTGGCCGGTACCCCGGTTCGCTTGTCCCTCGGCCTGGGCATGATGTCCTTCAGCGTGCAAGTGGTTGGCAACCTTTTCAGCTGGTATGCCATCGAGCGCTTCGGCCGTCGCACTATGCTGGTCGGCGGCCTGGCCTCCATGGTAGTCGCACTCCTCATCATCGGCATCACCTGGGCCGTACGCACACCTGCTTCGCTCTGGGTCATGGTGGCTTTCATGAGTGCGTTGAAACGATGACGGTGATCGTTGCTAATTCCCTAGCCATCTGGGCCTTTCTGTACCAGGCATCAATCGGCGCTGTCGGCTATAGCATTGTCTCTGAAACACCGAGTGCTCGTCTTCGACCGGCCACCATCGCCTTTGCTCAAGCTTTCGCTCAAATCTGCGCATGGGCAATGGGCTTTGCTACTCCATATGTGCGTCGGCGTTATCCTGCTGACGTCTGCTGACTTTACAGTTGATCAACCCGGACGAAGCCAATCTCGGCGGCTTGGTCGGTTTCTTCTTTGCCGGCCTCTGTGCGATCGCTTGCGTTTGGGCTTTCTTCCTCGTGCCCGAGACCGTTGGTCGGACGCTGGCCGAGATTGACGAAATGTGGGTCGACAAGGTGCCGGTCCGCAAGTGGAAGGCGCACCAGTGCCGCGCGAATATCTAAGTGTGGAGACGGTACAGGGGTGAAGGGATCGATCTGCGTAGCACTTGATATGCAAAGCTTGTGCTGGACCATCTGCAAGTAGGATCTGCGCTTGGTGACCATGCCCGGCCCGTCCCGCGCCGAAAATGCTGGCTTGAATCGATGAATTGAAGATTTCGGGAGTCATCGACGGCCTTGACAGGTCGCAAATGTCAAGCGCATGGAGCGAACGATAATGCATCAAACTGTAAACCAACCCAACCAGGATTATCCCCGCGCATAGCTCGACCGTTTCCGCAGAGTGGGTCCGTAGTACTTGATCAGCTGCAGAGATCAGTAGCCGCTGTGTGCGATGGACGTCATTGGCTCACCCAAAAGAAGGGGATCAGCAGCGCCGATAGCCCCGCGAGCAGGCTCGTCCCGCCGGCAAGACCTTGGACTTTAGCTTCACGGCTGAGCGGTGAAGAAGACTCACCAAGATTAACGTACAGGGCGTGCCCGAACAAGGGGAAGGCGGCGGCAATAGCGGATCTTGTCAGATCATTCGCTGCAAACACTGCAGCCGTGTGGTCGGGAAACGCGGCCGGAAGGTATACCAAGATCGATTGAAACGTCATGAACACGCCTGTTTTTATGTCAGTCGCTGACTCTGCGGGGAACCTACACACCTGGTAGGTATAGGGATCCAAAGATGACGGGGACGATCCAGTGGACGGATGCGCGGGCAGTCCAGCCGAACAGCAGCGTCACGACGGGGATGGAAAGACTGGCGTAGATCCCAATCTCAAGCCGATCCTCGACAACAAAGGTACCTGCATCGTAGCGCGGGCCTATGCGGTATCGCTGATACAGAGCGTAGACGGTGAAGCCGAGAAGAGAGGTGACGAGAAAGGCGATGAACGGCAGCTGCGAAGTGGCCAAGTCCCAGTCGTAGACACCGCCGGGGCCGTAGATCAGCGGGACTGAGACGGTTAGTCGGTGCCAAGCTGGCCATTGGGACCTACAGCTCTCAAAGAAGCTGGGGACACATCAGTAAAAGCAGCTGCTCCCAGAGATACTCACAGGTAGAATTGCCCATAGACAAGCCCGAGGTAGATCGAAGCAACGAGCATGGCGGGCTCGACGGAGATTCTTGCGGGTAATACCAAAGCTTCGTACAGGATCTGAGAGAACTGTAGTTGCTGAAGTTCAGACGGGGACTTGTACGCGAAATTGCCCGTCGACTTGCGCATCCGCGCTGCACGCTTGTGTAGGATGGTGGCCTCGAATGTTCTTTACAGTGTCAGCCACGTCCAGCGTGCGCTCCCAGCACGGACTCTGGCAAGAGGAATATGGACATGACCCAGGTCATGGCCGATGCCCAGGCGAGGAACTGAAACGGGCAAGTCCAGTCTTTGTATTGCACGAGGTAGCCGCCGATAATTGGCGCCACGCAGGGACCAGTAAGCGCGCCAACGGCCCACAGCGCGATCGCGTATGGTTGCTGCCGCTCTGGCCACTGGAGGGTCAGTGAGCTGGTCCTCAGAGAACACGATCACTTACAATGTCTGCCATGGACGCCCCACCCGTGGCAATCGACGGAGACGCGAAAATGCCCCCCAAAAAGCGGAATGCCAAGACCGTCGCCATATTGTTCGCGTAGATGATCGGTAGCTGACAAACTGGAGACACGACTGGTCACTGCGCTCTCTTGTGTTCACACGTCCAGACTTACGGATGAACAACAAGCCACAGACGATATAAACGGGGTTACGTCCAAGTACAGGTAGTTCTTGTAAAGGCGTGGCGACCATTGGCCCCTCACATACCACTCAGCGGTGCTATACGCCTTTTGGAGACTTACTACCGCATACCCCAGCACGAACAGTGTCAGACCAAGTACGCCTTGGGTCTCACTCGCACCAAATCGCTCTCGGAGGGACGGGATCGAGGGCGTGTCTGTCACCGTCAGCTTGGCTACGGTCGCGACTACTGACAGATTGCAGAGCCCGCATACATGACAAACGCAATGAGGGCAATCTCGAACGTCACAAAGCTCTTTTTGGCGAATGACCAATTCTGACGACCGTCAACAAAGTGAGTAGCTTCATGAGACCTACTTGTGGTCTCTCCTGGTCATCGTCGCTAGACCAGCCAACAATGTTATGCGTTTGTTCTCCCGCAGAGTCAAGGGTGTTGGGAGGGCGCGTCACTGTTGGCTCCCTCCAGTACTCCGTCAGCACATATGTGACTGCCGGCCTTGACAACCCACGGCTCCATTATCGACGCGCCGCTGCACTTTTCAAGCGCGTCCGCGTCGCTCGGCAAATCAGGGGCCGCGTGAGGACAAGTCGTGAGCTCGTCGGCTGTAGTTCTCCAGCTCGAGACAGTTGGCGCGCGAGATCCCTGCTGATCGGGATATGGCAAGTATCGCCCTGTAGACCAATGGTTGATGAGGTTGCCAACGGGTGATTCGCGCCAGATGTCCTGCGAAGTCTGAATCAACAGGTCCGACTGGTCTGGCACTCACGAGCATGATTCAGACGGCTGTAGGGCGTGAATCTACGTATTGAGCTCTCCCCGACTATGCGCCGCTTTGACGTTTTCGTTCAGGGCGGAACTGACAATCCCGATCAACCGGGCTGCGGCGCGCTGCTCAGTCAGCCAGGGTGGCGGAAACTCGACAGTCGGGATGTCCAATGCCCGTAGCGCATGCTCTTGACTTTGATGGCACGAGTGGGATGTGTAATATGTTGAGTGTGTGCACCTGACTGTTGATGAGAAAGCACTTTCAGAACGAGTTTGCTGGACTGTATGCCGAGCTCCACCACCTAACGCAAGAGCCCTTCCGTTCTTTGAGCCCTATCGCTTTCCCCTTCAGTGTCCACTATGCTCCGAGCTTTCAGAAGCTGTACTCATGGCAAGCTGGGCAGCTCTATGCGACCTGGACAATGTCAAGAATACCTTGAGGCCAGCCGCCACTTGCCACTTTGTGATCGATCGATCACGTGCTAACCCAATTTGGTTCCGTTGCCCCGCGCTATCGTCATCAGCTGCGACCGGCCATCCTTATCCTCTTCTTGTTATCCATCCACTCTCACCCAGCATGATTCTCACTCCACGCCTTCTCTCACTCGGCATGCTCGCCATCTCGGCCACCACTGCGTCCGCGGGCCTCGCAACCGACCTCGCAGAGTGGTCAGTCGGTGTCGTCTCGGGCGGTGGCAAGGCGCCTGCGGTGGGCCAGAACCAGCCCGGGACAGTGCACACGTACGATAGCTGGAGCTATGTCGATTGCGGTATGTCGCCGTCTGCCGTGGCTCTGTCGAAAGCTGACGCGATGGTGACAGGTCTCCCGACGGATGTGGTGTGAGTGCCGTCTGTTGATCCTGCAGCTACACCACGCTGGTGGCATCTGCCTTACCGGCAGGGTGCATTCGCGTCCATGCAGCTGCAAGTATCGCACTGTTCATCGCTGACTCGTTTGTCTCCTTTCTGCTACTCCTCAACACCGATCTACATCAGCCAACTCAAATCACTCAAGGTTTCGCCCGATCCCCCTCAACCAGGCAAGGAGCTCACCGTCGAGGTCGAAGCCGACGTCCTCGAGCAGATTGATGTGAGTCTCGTGCAGATCGCGTCGAGTCTTGTCGAGCCACGGGGTTTCGTCGATCCAGCTCGTGGAGCAAAGATAGTTGCCGGCTTGGCTGCCCATATATCTCCAAAGCTGTCTCTCGAGTGGCCTGAAGGCTGAGTCATCGGCGACTCTGCGGGATCCTAGATGCGGGCGAGCTCTGATAGCGTGTGTACCGACACAGAGAAGCGTGCTAGTACTTAACCGAACGAGCTGCTACCGTTGCTGCTTCCCGGTCTTCATGCTCTTGCCCGCTGCAAAGGCTGTTCCCGTGCGGTGACCGTCATACGCACGCGGATAGCCGTGGGGCTACCTCATCTCTTGCTAGCGGTCACCGGTGGCAAAAAGCCCAAGCCTCAGCGACAGCACAGCGTCGACATTGTCCATCTCTCATCTCCACAAATCCAGAAAGCCGGGTAAACTACACGAGCTGCCCAATGCCTAAGCTCGCGTTTTGAATACGAACCGCAAGGTTGAGCATTGTCAGCTGGATGCGGTGTATATCGTCTTGGGTTGCTGCGGACGTTGGCCGTAGTGTTGGCGCTGTACAGCACACAGCGATATTGTGTGTGGGTCGGCTTCCCTCTGCGGTCGACGACCTCCGCTCATATCGTGCATGCTGTGCCCAGCGTATACTTTAGCCTGGGCGGATATTCTTGGAGTAAGCAACGTGCTTTCTGTCGAGTTTCGCACGTACGGTGATATGGACAGTGGCAATACTCCGTAAGAGTACGATCCGTTTAAAGCAACCAAGGGCGGACGGTCCAGTGCTGCAAGGTGGCTCATCTTGCCTGATCATGGATGTCCGCCCACACGTTTCCGCATTCATCACCAACTCGAGCTCAAGCTGACTCTCACAGGACGGCGCCTACGCCGACGTACTCGTCAAGCTCGGTCTGATCAAGCTGCTACAGAAGCGCTTTGACGTATGCGAGGAGGCGTGAGTAAAAGCTTGCGATTGACGCATACGCAAAGCGTCTGCCAATCTTCGCATCTGCATACTGACGCCCGCAGCGAGAACGCAAACGCGACCGTCCAGTGCCCCGTCAAGCCCGGCACGTACACGGTCAAGCAGTCCGTCGACTTGCCAAAGGAGATCCCGCACGGTCCGTTCTTGAGCTCCCACACATCCGAGCCAAGGCTAATGCGCATCGCAGCCAAGTTCCAAGTCCAAGTTCGCGCGTTCAACTATGACGAGAAGGACATGCTTTGTGCCGACATCTTCATCGACTTTGTGAGTGCTCGCTGTCGCCTCGCTTTTTCTCTGGGATTGTTTGGCGCTTTGACCATGGGGCTATACGTGATTGACGATGGGACCTTGCTCAGCACTGCGTCCTGCCTGCACCCATCACCGGTATCGGACGCATGGCTGTAATGTCAAGAGCACGATGGACAATCTCGCATCGCATCTGTAGCCCACTCGTGTTCATTCAGCGGTGTGGTCGTGCATCAGTGCGGATCTCAGCTGAGCATTGCTGCGCCATCCTGTGTCCCTGTGACATATCAGATGATCGCAAAAGGCAGCTATTCTGACCGGTGCATCGATCTACTTTCGGTTCACTCAACCTGGCATTTCCGAGGCATGATAAGCCGAAGCGTGGTTGTGATCAGCCGAATTTTGCGCCCGTTCTCTGACATGCACGTTTGGGCTGTGTTGCCTGCGTACAGCTGCATGTCTATCGAGGCTTACTATAGCGCCATTCTGCTCGATTCCTCATCAGGCCAGTACCTCCGTGTCAACGTTCCGATTGATTGCGCAGATAGCGATGCCTGGCATTGATCGCTACCTGGTCGTTCATAAGACGTTGACTCCTCCCGCGTCACTTGTAGGGTCTTCCGAGGACCGCTATGAACCGGGCATGTGTTTGCATAGAACAGTGCTGCGCGACCGCCGGCCAGACGGCACGTCGTATCGAGAGAGCGCTGCGCGCGGCTGTCAGAATTCCATATTTGCCCACGTCCTGCTCTCAGTTGTTGCTCAATGCGATGTGCCCATCATTTGCCTACGGCGGATCGCCCCAGGTTGACTTTAGCGTTGGCAGCTGAGATCATTGCTGCCCTTGACGAGACAGGAGAATGTTACTCGCTAGTCTCGCGCCTGGTACTCAGCCTACTATGGCTGAGTTAAGGTTGCGAGCTGGAGTGATACTTCCATGTCGTATCAGTGCAGTGCCGCTCTGGATCAGCTGTGGTGATTCCGGTCTTCGGCATCACCGAGTGCTGCGGGTTGAAAACACTTCCAGCTGATGGACTTGCGCTACGCACTGTACAGTGCTGCTCTACGTAGCGGGTGTCATTGCGCGAGTTTGCGTTTCGATCAGCAGGGCAGGGACGAGAACGTTGAGAGCTGCAGCTCTACAGTATTTCGTTGCTGCACTGCTGGGGTTGACGATATTTTTTATCTTTGATCCATCAGCCATCCTGTGGCTTAGGTGTGGCAACGCGCCGCCAGCTATGGTCTAGAAGTAGCTGCACTGCGACAGGTCAAGTGTGCTCGTCGGCCGTTGCGCCGTTCGCGCAACACATACATGTCCACGGTCAGCCCACGACTGCGCGATAGCGCTCGGTGTGCTGCTGATAGTGAGGAAATCAAATGCTGGCGCGGCGTCTGCTCGTGCCAGATCGGCCGATTCGTGAATGTGATCACTCATCCCGGTCGAATGCATCCCATTCAGTGTCAGCGCTGACGAGTGTACAGATGAAGGGTCGCAACTAATCGACGAGCGTTCAGACACGGTCGCGAGGGGCGGGCAAATACAGGCGAGACTCGAGGGAATTAGGCGCATGCACTGATAATCACTGCAATGTGCTCTGCTAACGTACATTCACGCAGCATCAGTGCTCACGCAACATCAGACGCGGTTCGGCGCCGTGTTAGCGAGCCGTTAGCGCACCAAGCACCGTCTGGCACGTGCTAGCAGCGTGCAAACCGCGTGCGAACCGCGTGCGAACCGCGTGCGAACCGCGTGGTATGCCGTAACCCTCCACTCTTTCTTGACCGCCTCTCGCGTTGGGTGGACGCCCCGTCGCGACCGGTCACGACACCAATATTACTTGTACACTCCCACACCTCATCCCATGAGCGTATCAGCGACAGCAGCGAGTAGGGCGAGTCGGCAAGCACTTGCGAACGCGAGCGTACCGTCACCCACTGCCGAGACGATGCTGGTTCCACACAGCTCAGTCTCATCCCCGGCGTCGGACTCGAGTGCCGAGATGATGGGCATGCAGGTGGTGTTGCTGCAGGACGAAGAGCAGCGTGTCGACGGTGAGTGCGTCACACTCCACGCAGCGCAGATGCTGATGGATGTAGCGTTGATGGGGTTCATCGAGGCTGAAGTCTTATTGTCGACCACCGCTACCTCCGCCTCGAGCGGTCATGCCGACGCTCACCTCACCCGTCGAATTCGTCTCATCTCCTTTCTCAGGCATCACCGCGTCGCTCTCACATCAGTCCCCATGTTTGACTCGTTCCTGAGCTCGCCGGCAAGCCCTCTCAGGCAGGACGAGGCTGCGAACGACATGCTTGGGCCTTTGGCAGAATATGGAGAGTCCGGCTTGACACCAGAGCATGACGAGCCCGACCGAGATGCCGGAGGGTCGAGGGAGGAGGCTACGACCGAGAACGCTCCGGAGAATCATTGTGTCACGGATCGCCAAGAGCAGCACTCGCAAGGCGATGCGGGCAAGGTAGATCGAACGCACCAACGCTACAATGCCATGTCAACGGCGCCGCAGCAGGTATCGGCGATTAATGACGTGGCGTTCTCGTGTCGTGCTCCCGCGCTGAATTCATCGAGCACCCGCTCCCGGAGGGGCGACTCTGTAGGAGCACAAAACTAGGTACAACAAGACGGGGTACAAGGAGGAATAGAAGGGGACGGTGGTGGGTAAAGACGTTTTTGGCCACTCTGAAGAGGGCACAGAAACAGGGATGAGAACAGGACAAGAGGGAAAGAGAGAGAGCCCAGCCAAGACGAGGGCGGCGCAGCTGCTCGGCGTTGTCTCGAAACGCAGGCATTGACACCCTTCGTCCCCGAACCAGCTTCGAACATGCGCATCCATCCTGAATAGATCCAGCGTCCAATAGCGCGAGACAGCTCGAGGACGAACACCATGACATTCCAAGTCCGCTCTTGGGGTCTGAGACTCGGAGTAAAGGCAGCGCGCAGTCAGCGCCAACGCCGTCGAGCTCGACGATCACAGCGGCAGTTGAGACACAGTCCGACCCCACTGTCGCAAACCCTGTCTTAGCGTCGAATCGCATCTATGTCGCCTCCTTGTTCAAAGATTCTTGAAGAAGGAGACGACGCTGTTGGTGCTGTGAGCGGGAAAGGCTACTTGTCAGGCGCAACGTCAAGGTAAGTGAGCTTGAAGAGATATCATAGGTCTGGCGCTGATGTCACTCCTCTACCAGCTCGTCGATCGACGTCTTGTGGTATCCCCCATCTCCTTCATTCTTACTTTCGCCACGATCCGACACACTCGACACACCCGCGACAAACGCCAGCTCTCCCCAATCATCTGCGGAGTCAGACGCGAGCAAGCAAGAGGCGAACAGGATCACGATCGAAGGCGTTTCAAGTCCTGCCGGCGGAGTCAGTCCGACTGTCGGACTCGGTATCGATTTCGCCACAGCAGAGCAAGAACATGGCGGCTACCAGTCTTCCCCTGCTGAGAGTCCCTACGTGACCACCAGTGTGGACCAAACAACACCGCCGCCGCCGCCCGCACCCGTCCACCCCCCACCACGCCTCCCAGTCCATTGGCAAAGTAGCCCAACAGAATTCGCCAGCACTTGGCGATACTTTTCGCGCCCCACGGACCCCCAGCAATGGTTGACAGTGACCAGTACAGGCGATGTGGAGGATCAAAGGAGGACTTGGCCTCTCACAGCGTTCTCAACCCTATCCGAGCCTGCGCACGCCAATGTTCAGACAATCTTGGGCCGCGCTTGCAGACTACGACTCGAGCACCATCCTCCAGGAACTGGGCGACTATGAGGAGCGTCAAACGTCTTCGATCGTAACTCCCAGGCCCGTCAAGGTCAACACTACCGTCAAGCAGACTGAAGACGAAAACAAGCTCGCCGTCTGGAACTTTCGCGTCTATTCATTGGATACCGATGGTGCCAATATCCTATTCGCAGGTAGATATCCTGTCACCTGCATCGTAAGCCAGCTAACCGACGGTAGGGTTTAACCGACCTCAGAGCGTTGATCACCCGCGTTGGGAGATTGACGCGCTACACATCTACAAGCGGGTGTGGTTACTGGCCAGCCCAGTCAAGCGCGAGCACGACTGGGTCCTTCAGCGCTGGCCAGAGGGCGAGGTGTTGGATTGGAGGAATACCAGTGCCGTTGAGCCGGGCGACTTTGTCATTTGCTGCGCTACTCCTATCGGTGAGTACCATTGGTTTTCGCGGTTCACGTCGTTGTTAACATTGAAGCAGGCCTTCGTCCGATGCAAATCCAGTACGAGTTTGCATTCTACAACGCCACTCCCGGTGCTGTCTCGCCCCCTCGATTCTCGAGCTCACACCGATTCGGGCCAAACGACGTTCGAGGCAAGGTACATCGCCCTGATGACAAGGTACGCATCCGACTACTGTCGTATGAATGAGTGCTGACTAAATCTCAGGCCGACAGAGTATGTGACCAGCTTCTTCAATCATCTCGCCGTGCAGGAGCTCATGTATCCACAGAATCCTATGCCGACCGCCAAGATCCGACGGCGCGATTCAAGTTGTAGGATATCTGGCAAGTGTACCCAGCAGCCGGTAGCAGATCTCCTGCACGAGCCCTCTGTGTCCCACGTCATTCCCTATGGCGAAAAGAATACCGTGAGGCACTCGCGAAGCTGCCCAGTTCCCGGCTGATGCGTATCAGGCCTACCTGTACCACCTCTCCTTCGATCCAGCGCTGATCGAGTGGACGGATACGGCCGGTGGACGACGGGCCCCCAGCCAGCGGGGGTACGCGGCTTCGAATCTAGCGCTACTGCCTCATCACCCGGCCAACCTACTCAACCTCACGAAGATCGTTGAAGCGAGAGCATACGACAGCAACCTGCTGTACAACGATCCCTGGGATGACGACCGGATCTGGTACGAAGGCACACTGCGTGATCGCGCAATTGGCACACTGGACTATGTTCGCCAGGGAGAGCCACTGCTTCCTCCTGTCTTCGAACACGCCGATGATCACCTGTGGGATGTCAACCCGATCGGCCATCTATACCGTATGGTCTGCGTATTGAACCTTTGTTGTCGTCTCGACGATCCGCGTCATCCATCGGTCAAACTTCCGCCTCCCCCAACCCGTGTCGACCAATCTGCTGCGGTCGCTTCAGCCTCGATGACACGGCCGAGTTCGCATCAGTCTGCGAGTGCGTCACAGGGCGCGGCGCCAGGTGACTTGTCGATCTCAAGCGCGAACACGCAAACCACGCCTGCCGACGCAGCCATTCGCACTACTCGCCAAGCGCGAATATCTGACGCCTCCAGCTCTGGCAGCGACAGCACAAACACCAGCACGACCACGGGTTCGGCGAAGTCAGCGTCGACTGCCGCCACCTCGGTATCGTCGACATCTGTCGACTACGCCGACAAGGTCGCAGACGTGGACACCGCCGCCGTTTTTCCTGAAGGCCTACCAACATGGCCGAGCGCGACCCGCGAGGATATATTGCAATGGGTCCTTGACGACGAGCGCGAGCTCGAGAGTATGTGGGGGCAGCCGGTTGCGCCAGGGTTCAATGAGGACCTCTATGAAGAGCTGCGACGAGCCCATAGGCAATTTCAAGCGTACCTCCACGGTCTGTATCAGCCCGACCATTGGAAACTCGAATCGCTCAGAGACGAGGCCATGCATTGGCACTCGGACACACAGTTCGCGCTGGAGCGAATCAAGGTGTTGATCAAGGAGGATGTGAACTGGATTCTCGACGCCATCACCCGTACCAATGTACCGTACGATCAGGTCAGAGGTAGGCTTTGCGATTGCAATTGTGTTGTGCTGATGATATCATAGAGGCCATCAGGCGGGACCTCGAGAGCGATGGTCTAGATGCGTCAGAGGTCTTTTGAGGTTGAGCGCTGGTATCGTTTCAAGCATGTGTATGTTCCCTATGAGTCTGTGTATGAACATGATTGTACGAAGTGCATGACTCGGGCGTGAACGCATCGTTGAATAGTAACCGCTCTACAATAAGCGCGCTACTCATACGGCACATGGCTGTGCGTGTCAACGCGCCGAGTGATAGAGGTCGTGAGGTGTCTGCGAGGCAAACCGTTGGGCGCACCTGGGTCGCTCGCATAGTTCCGACCAGACGGGGTCTGCGTCCAGCAGTAGCCATGCCATTCATCTCGTAGGGATAGTGTCCGGTTGCGGGATACGCTCCACTGGCATCTATCCTTGAGCTAGACGCTCATGTTCGATAACTCGACTCTGGTGACGGTGCGCCATGAGGATCAGTCTGTCGTGTTGCGGTCTAGCCGAGTCGTAGAGTGGTCGGACCCGTGATCCATCTGGCATCACTCGCACGCATCGCGTTGGATCACAGCGCGCTGGCGGGCTCTTGGCATGAGACACGGACAAGAGTGATAGCTGCTGTATCGCTTGTTGAATTCGCACGCTGCGCTTGCAGCTGAAACCCCATGGCGCCGTGCGCTGTTCAGTACTCTTTGCGTCGCGGTCGTGTCTGACGCGCGGTCTGGTTCAGTAGATCTGGCAGAACAACGTCGGCAGGGCGATTCGACTGGTGCCAGCTGGTGCCAACGAGGCACTCTGTCTATCGTTTGACCATGAGCTATTTGTGATGTGCCATTGCTCTACATCTTCGACTAGATAGCTGGATTGCTTTGATCACCCGTGCCCTCGCCTCGAGCCCACGATGAGCCGCGCGCTGCAGGGATCCATTCTCTGGTGCTGACTCATGATGACGTTTTTCGATCCTGCTACGGCGTCTGCTCGTCGATCCCGACGGTGACCCTGATCCCGATGCGACCGAATCCGTGCGAGTGCTGACGAGGCTGCTACAGTACTACTGTAGTACAGATCAAGGGCCGCAACGGAGCGCTCGCGAGCAGTCGGGTGGTCAGGTCGTAGTAGGAAGGAAGGAAGGTATAGGCGAGACTCGATGGGAATAGGCAGCATGCACGCTAATAACTGCACTGTGATTGGCTGACGGGATGATCAAGCTGCAGTCGACCTCCACTGTGAACCATCCGATTCCAACCCAGCGGCGACTGACTCGCAGCACAGCACCACCACCACAGCACTCTACACAATGGCGAGCAGGATCACACCACTGCTCAGGACACAGTTCACCACTTGCCGCGCTCGTACGGTCCAGCCGCTCCGTCGCAGGTTTGCAACAGGGCAGACGCAGGTCGTGAGTCGCGTCGGGAGCATAGGAATGCAGGGTGGTATGGCGGGTTGAGCAGCTAGTCTGGATTCTGGCAGAGTTCAGCTAGCTGCAGTCAGTGGTCAATCAGCCAGGCCGGCTAGTTCGCCAGCATCGCCCATGCCTTCCCAGTCGCCACTCTCCCTTGCACTCCCAGCTCGCTAACGCTCCTAGCCCCCACCACCACCCCCCGGCGCCTCTTCAGTCCCGTATCTCCTCGGCGCACTCGGCGTCTCCGCCGCAGCCACAGCCTACTACTTTTTCGGCACACCAGGCTCACCCGCCGACAGCGCCGGTAAACTCGACACGGCCGTCCGCGGCACCGTCGCCGCCGTTGAGAAGTCGACCGGGTTGAGGAGGGGCAAGGAGGAGTATCAAAAGGTTTATAATGCTATTGCGGGAGTGTTGGACGTGGAAGACTATGATGGTCAGTTGGCGGCGCGCATGAAACGATTCCGTCTCGGCGCATTGCGCCAGAACCAATAGACTATCGACAGGACTCGAGCTCACACTAGCACAGACGGATCCCTCGCGCCCGTCTTTATCCGCCTCGCTTGGCACTCGTCGGGCACGTATGATGTGAGTCTTTGCTTTATTATGTACTTGTCGGCTCGATTCTCGCTGGTCTTTCCCTCTCCGTGCGCGAGAGAGCGCAAGAGCCCAAGTCGTTCAGACGAGGCTAGCTACTAGTTTCTTTCGCAGACACGATACCCGAATGTCCTCGTGTGTCGTGTCTTTGAGCACCAGCTGATGTACTTGCGCTCGCTTTCAACCTGTTTCTAGTGACAGTCACGCTCGTCCCGGCATGCTATCCGAGCCTGCGCGACAGACTCGGAGCAATGCGCGTCGTCGGCTACTATCTGAAACTTGGCACCTGCTGCACGCAGTGATTGCGTGTGGAGGACTACGAGCACCAGCTATGTGCTGACAAAGGCGTCGCGTTTGTCGCCGCGCAATCTGACAGTCGCTCGATTGCTTGGAGCCATAGATCGTTCGACTAGTGGTGCCTGGTGGCGCAGGTCGTCTTGACGATGCCAGCTTTTCCCACAATGACGCGCTTTGCGCACGAGCTACTCTTATCGGGATGACGCTGCGCGCCCACTCAATCTGGTACTCGCTAGATTGTTATCCATCAGATCACTAGACGGTTTCCCCATGGTCCATCGGATCGGTTGCGTGGGTTGACGACGTTCAAGCGCTGCGCGTCCTGGTGGGAACACTGCGCGCTCGTACAGTATATCATCGTTCAACTGCTTGTCGGCATTGCAGCATTGTGGGAGCAAGCGCGCTGCCACGCCAGACGAAAAGCACTGGCCATCTATAGGTATACAAGCCGCGACCGTCGGCTAGCAGCTGTAGTTCAGCAAATTTGCTATGCACGCGGGGCAACCGCGTGCGCCGCTCTGTGTGTACCAGCTGCATGGATCCGGTCCTGACGCTTGTGCACTATAATATACCACCTTCTCATCCATCATACCTCGGGGCAACGTTCAGTTCTTTGCGGACTGGGCGCTGGTCTTGCAGTAAGCGCGTTTGATGTGCTGTAAAGGCAAGTCGCTGGCTTCCTGATTGTCAAGTCGTTTACCGCGCGGCCCCAGCTTTGCAAGCAAGCGCGTCTGGCGCGCTGCGACAGGCAAACCGCAAGCTGTGATGCTTCGGAGTCTACAAGCCGCTCAAGGCACCGCGTGTGTCGCGCAGTACTTGTCAGCCGGTCCGATGTCGGCATCATGCGCTCTGTCGCCAGACTTGTTGCGTTGGCGTTGTGCCAAGTCATGGACAACGCTCCAATGCCTACGGGAAACGCGCAGTTTGTGCGCTTGAACGGAAGGCCACGAGCCGTTGGTCTGGCTCGACAAGTTGTTATAGACGGCTGTCAGCTGTTAAATCGTGTGCAAGCGCATGCAGAGCTCTGCGCCTTGTGCCGGCGTCAGCTGTAAGAAACGGCTGTGACGTTTGTGCGCCTAGATGAATACGACGCGACCCAGTGCTGTCGAGCATATATTGGCGGCATTCACTCTATCATGCGCACTCACTTTTGTTTGAGCAAGCGCCATTGATGCGACGCGATATACGAATGAGCCATGCGAAACTTCGAACGCATCCAGCTGCAAATTCATCATAGTGATGTGTGCAGGAGCTGCGCGCGTCGGCTTTCGAGCTCGAGCTTTGGCTCATTCAAGTCGCTTGCGCGCCTCATTGGGCACTGTCAACGGCCGCCTCATCAAACAGTGTTGCATTTCCGTTCTCGCTTTGGGAGTTGCGCTTGCAACTCGGGTGCCTCGAGCGCGCAACGTGCTCTGCAATTGTTCACATGCAAGCGATTTTCTCGACAGGCCGTCGTCGATGCCCCGCTGTGCCAAGTAGATGCAAAGCGCGCGACTGCACCGCGTGCGACGTACTACGGATTCGAGCTGCACGTTGTTCTGCGAACAGCCTTCTTGGGCTTGATCTGGGCAGCATGACACCTGTCTTGGAATCCATCGCCGCTCAGTGGCATTTCTGTAGCGTGGGCTTTCAAAGTCCTGCCGGCACTTGCGCTGCTGGACGGGTTTTTTCCGAGCGCTTCTCGCGCTCTGTAGTCTTCAGCCTCGAGGCGCCGTGTCCGTTCGTATTGTGACTCCCTGTTCCCCGTGCATCGACTCCACGACATTTTCTTTTCTGATCACACGGGTTGTTTCCCCTCGCTGACGCTGACGCCTTTCACAGAAAGAGTCCAACACCGGCGGCTCAAACTACGCCACGATGCGCTTCAAGCCTGAAGCTTCGCACGGCGCCAACAACGGTCTGGTGAGTTGGAATCTGATTGATATCTCGGCGTGTTTGCGCCAGCCAGCAATTTCGTGTCTGAGATTGTGCATCTTGACCTGCATGTGTCGTTTTCACCGGGTGCTCGGTTGGCGGTATGGTTGCAACTCATACGAGCCAACAAGCCGAACCGCGCGAGCGCCGAAGTGTGACACAACAGGTGATTGTCAGTGACAGCGCGCGTCTCTGCAGGGTGGCTATCTCGGCCGAGTTGGCTCAAACGCGCGAGATCGCGATGTCGTGACTGGAATGAACCAGCCAGCGAGTCTCACTTGGAGCACCCGGGCAGTTGCAACTTGTACGCGCTCATGCGAGGCGGTTTGCCGTGTCGTCTGGCCATTGCCTCCTTGAGGGCCCATAGGAACCTACAAGCCCAGCTACGTTTGCTAGAGTCCTGCTTCAAGCGTGCCTGAAGGCAAAGACTGCCATGCCGCATGTCCCATGTCATGCGGCGGGTCACTCTGGTCAGACGTACTTTGTGCATGCAATTGACCTGCCCACTTTTGGCCCCAAAGCCCAGGTTGAGCTTTGATACGTAACGGAATCTATCCTGCTTGCGTCGTTCAAGTGGCATGGCGAACAGAGACCGCGCAGGGGAAGCGCGTCCTTCGCGGATGCACGCAGCCATGGGTGACATTCAGCTCTGTCTCATCGGCCATGACCATACGTGGCGACGTTGCGCCCCACTGGTCCTTTTCTATACTCTGTCTCAGTCCCGCTCTATCATCTTGAACCTCGCTGACACCCCTAGCACGTCGCGCGCGACCACATGGAGAAGATCAAGCAGCAATACCCCTGGATCTCTTACGGCGATCTCTGGACGCTCGGTGGCGTCGCCGCTGTCCAAGAGACCTCTGGCCCGCACATCCCTTGGCGCCCGGGCAGGATTGACGGCTACGAGAAGGACGTGACGCCTGACGGCCGGTTGCCCGACGCTGCCCAGGCTCAGGACCACCTGAGGTTCATCTTCTACCGCATGGGGTGAGTTGTTCGTGTTGGCTGGGATGTGCTCGATGGTGTCTGACACGGGCCCGATACCCGTGTTTGGAAAGTTGGACTTTGGCGGCGGCCGGTTGACCCATGCTTTTGCGCTGCGCTGCCTTTGCCATCGCGCCTAGCAATGTGATGAGCGACCGCCGCCAGACCAGTAAACGCGAGTACCGCTGGGGCGCTACTACACTTGCATATCACTTGCCTGTTTAACCAACAATCGCGTCCCACTAGCTGACGACCTCAGCTTCAACGACCAAGAGATTGTCGCTCTCTCTGGTGCGCACGCCATGGGCCGCTGCCACACGGACCGCTCTGGTTTCGACGGCCCTTGGACGTTCAGCCCCGTCACGTTCTCCAACGCCTACTTCCAGCTGCTGTTTGACGAAAAGTGGAGCTGGCGCAAGTGGGCTGGTCCGGCCCAGTACACGGACAACAAGACCAAGAGCTTGATGATGCTTCCGTGGGTGGTGGACTGAACTCGAGAACGCGGCTGATGGGACAGGACCGACATGGCGCTCGTCAAGGACAAGACGTTTAAAAAGTACGCCAAGCAGTACGCCGAGTCTGAAGAGGTCTTCTTCAAGGAGTAAGTGTGCTCGAGGGTGGTGGACGCTGCTGACCTCGCAGCTTCTCGGCCGCATTCGCCAAGCTGCTCGAGCTCGGTGTCCCGACGAGCCAGCTTGAGAAGGAGCCGTGGAAGATGTTGACGGTCGAGGAGCAGAACCCCTGAGCTGTAGATGAGCGTGAACAGTCTCGAAGATGATGAATCGGTTGAAGCGATGATTGTCCGTCAGCACAGTCATTAAACGCGTCGAGTGCTCTCGAGCGGTCTGTACGGGCGATGAGCCTGCTCACTCATCCTCTGCTCCGTCCGGTGCTGTGCGTTCTCGTCCTCCTCGCCGTCATGAAGAGCTTGCAGGCGCACTGGAGCCGGTTCGGAGCAAAGGACAAGATGCAAGCACCGTTCGAGGGTGTCCAAGACGGGAGACGGAATGACCGTCTGGTCGTTGCCCACTTTATGGTCTGGACACCGTTGGTGTATGCTTAGTCTCAGTGGATTGACATCAGTCTAGCTTGGCAACACTTATCCGTTCACCGAGGACGACTGGCTGCAGACGTTTGACCTCGCCGTCGACACGGGTCTGTGCGTCGATATGACACCGAACGAACCCGCCTGACTATGATCGTAGAGACGCTCTGGCGCTCAACCTCGGTCCAGAAGACTGGCAAACGACCCAGGCGTCTACAGCATACGCCCTGCTCGCCTCACCCCCGGCTCATCTACGCAAGCTCAAGCTCTTCGTCTCTCTCGATATGAACGTCCTCCCGAGTGTCACGCACGAGGATGGCGTGAAACTGGTCGAGGTACTACAGCGGTGGTTGTCTGAGCCTGCGCAGCTTGTATGGAGAGGCAAGGCGGTGTTGAGTACGTTCGGGGGTCAGCATGCGGCTTTTGGAGGCAGAGGCTGGCCTGGAGTACTCGAACCGCTCAAGAAGCAGCGAGAGGTGAGTCTGATACTGAGTGCGCAACGGAACTGAGATAGCGTACAGGTCTTGTTCATCCCTTCGTTCTTCCTGCCGCCAGACGACATCTTGGCGCTAGACTATGTGGATGGCGCCTTGGCGTGGAACAACGGGTGGTATGTGTCAAGCCCTATGAAAGGGTAGTGCTGACAGCAACAGGCCGCTGGCAAACGCTACAACCAACATACTTGAAGATGAGCCGTTCCTCCGGCATGTGGGTATGGGGTATGCTTGCTGTAGCTGACGCTTTCTAGCACAAGCCGTACATGGCGACCGTCTCGCCAACGTTCTTTACGCACTATGGCACGACCGGCCAGTGGGCTTACAACAAGTCGGTGTGGACTATCTACTCGGGCAAAGACTGACCTCGCACAGGAATTGGATCTGTCAGTCTCCTGTCAGAGCTACACCCGCTGACATTCAGATCGTTCCGACGACCTGCTCTACCCGACTCGTTGGGCGCAGCTTCTCGCTGCTACTCAGGCGCGCAAAGGCCCCGAGATGATCCAAGTGATCAGCTGGAATGATTTCGGCGAGTCGCACAACCTTGCGCCGGTCCTTGGCGCTCAGCCCGGATCAGACGCTTGGACGGACGGGATGGAGCACGAAGCGTTTCGTCAACTCACTAGGGAGTTTACGACGCGGTGGAAGAGCGGCAGCAGGGACTGGGCGGTCGAGGTGTGTGATCCGGGGCTAGTCGGACGCCGCTGAGTCGGGAACAGAAGATCAAGGTGTTTCTGTGGTATCGGACTCACCCTGCGGCATTGGAAGCGAGTGACGATGCCGTCGGTCGGCCACGACACTCTGAATGGGTATGTCGCGGCATACGTCGGCTACAAGCTCACCGGCGTAGGCTCGAGATCTGATCAACATTATCGTGCTCACCCCAAAGTCTGCACATCTGGTCATGACCCTACGGAACGGTCACACGAGCGCGCAATTCAGCATCACGCCAGGCCACCTCAACGCTTTTACACATCCGTTCAAGCCCGGCCGTGTGCAGCTCGAGGTTACGCACGCAAAAGGCGAGGCGGCCAAGGTTCTCGATGTTGAAGGGGAATCGATCAAGGCCGAGATTGAGCAGTACAATTTCAATTTCTGGAGTGGTTACTGGGAGGCTTAGAACGGATGGCGGGATGCATTTTGGGCTTTGCGATTCATTTACGTATAGGTTCCTGCTTTGTACATTATGCATCACTGGCTCACGCATTCAGCGCCGTGGCATGGAACTCGATGTGCTCCTTGGCAAACGTCGAGATCTAGAGACGTCAGCAGCGCGTGGGTTGCCAGACAACGCACAAAGTAGTACGAGTGGTCATAGCCCTCCCTCAGCCTGACATCGACTTGTGCCGCGCGACCAGCCTTGTCCGCCGCGGCGATCAGGTTCTCCGGCAAGATCTGCTTGTCCTTGTAGAACTGATCGGCCGTACCGGCGTCGACCAGCACTTTGAGTTTTGGGACCGACTTGTCAAGCTTGCCGAGGAGGATGGTCGCGTCGTGCTGTGAGCCGGTCGAAGGGTCGGATAGATAGTTTGCAAACGCCTTTTGGCCCCAAGGTGCCTCGACCGGGTTGCTGGCATGGTCAGTGGGATCGAGACGAGGGATAAGACGTACCTGATGGGTGCGAATGCCGAGGCAGACTGGTACTTGTCGAGGTGCTTGAGGTAGAGAGTCAAAGCGCCGTGGCCTGGGCACAATGTCAGCATGTTCTTACTCGATGACTGACTCACCGCCCATAGAGTGACCAAAGACGGAAGCCTTGGCGGTGTTCTACACAGTCAGCAACGAGCCGTGATCTCTGTTGCACTCACAATCGGCAGTCCAGCCTCGGCGATGACTTTCGGGAGCTCGTCGACGATGTACGTCTCGGCCTGATAGTGCTTTGACCACTTTGCGCTCGTCGCGTTCAGGTAAAAGCCCGCGCCCGTCCCAAAATCCCAGTCCTTGTCCTCGCCTTCAATCCCGGCACCGCGCGGTGAGGTATCGGGAAAGACGAGGGCGAGGTTGTTGGCGGCGGCATGGGCAATAAACCCGCCCTTTTGTGCACCAGTGTCTGTACGTGTCAGTCGTGTGACGAGTGCGAGCGCAAGCAAAAGACTGACCCTCGGTGCAGGTCAAGCCGGCGAGGTAGTACAGCACGGGCACTGGCGAGCTCTTGGACGCTCCGTTTGGGATGAAGACGTTGAAGCTCGTCTTGAGCCCGCCGAGAGCGGCAGAAGTGTACGAGTACTTGGTCAGCGTCCCGTCAAACGTCTTGTTGGATGATGCCTGCTCGAGTTTGGCCGACATGGTTGGTCGTCTGGTGGTGAGACAGGAATGCGAGTCCACGGTCAGAACATTATTCAGTGCTGTTTCGTGCACCGGCGCTGCTCGCATGCACCGAGAGACTATGCATCATCTGGAAGCCGTCTGCGAGCTCACTGTCAAGCTGACAACCGCAAAGGACACTATTGTGGTGCTCACCGCCGTCGGGTTCCCGGCCGAGATGGCTGTTGGTGCTGCCAAGCGACAACATTGACCGTCGAGCATCTCAATGGCCCATCCCAGACAGCAATAGTCTGTCAAGATCTGCCAACTCCGACACCTCCCTCTTCTCCTCGCACGCACGGCCTCACTAGCCCGCCGAGCTAGGGATCGCACCGACAAAGCATGTTGGACCTGCGGAAGCGTCTGCAGTCGATCCTCCCTGGCGAGGTGGGTACGCGCCTAGTCAGCCGTCTGCTCACCAGGCTCAGGCAACCAAAGCTCGGCTGCAGGATGTATTAACTGTTGAATGGTCAGGCCACAAGACGGTCCTCGTCGAGGTCCCCAGTACGCACACGCGGTCCAACGAGGTGGAAATGTCTGGCATGAGCTCGCCGTCTACGGCTAATACGAGTGGATACGGCCGTCTCGTCGATGACGATGTGCGTGGATCCGTAAAGCATGCGCGTACTGATACCTGCAGGAGGACGACAAGCGACCGCTGAATCGCAGTCGGTACAGCGACAACACGTACCCACTCCACCGCGAACGAGAACGGGAGCGTGAGAGACAGAGATCGTACTCGTCTCAGGACGCATCATCACCATCCACAAAGCTGCCGCCGAACCCAAACCTGACGCGCTACCATTCGTTCTCGGCGGCCGAGAGGACGAAGAATCCGTTCGCATCGCCGGCAGAGCTACGGGATGAAGAGGCGAGAGAGCGCGAGCGGCAAGGCGCTCAACGACAGCCGGATGGACGCTATGGCGAGTGGGCAGGCTCGGGTTCAGGCTCTAGGACACCAAAGGAGGCAGAGGACCCGTTTGCGTAGTGGGCCGCACACTGTTGTACATGCCAGGTGATCAGGATTGTAGCCATGAGGATGAATCGATTCTGCACACTACACTCAAGTATGCTATGCATAGACAACCGGGTCAATCCCGCACGCCCGCCGCGCAACAAGCACACTTGCAATCTCCTTGAGGAACTCTTCGAGGATGATACAGTTGTCAAGCACCTGCGACAGGGTAACCTGTACCCGGTCCGGCCGCGACACTGCTTCTACTGCCTCTTCGTCATCGTGCACGATAAACGGGTCATCGGCTTCCAATCGTCGCTTTGGCGCAGGAGACCACGGACCCGCTTCGACGCCTTTACCCACCCGAGGCTCGAGCACAACAGACGAAGTCTGCGAGTAGTGCACGTTGAATGGTGAAGTCGTGATCCCCTCTGCGGCTTTACGGACCGACTGGGGTGTGATCGCCTCGGCGACCGGTGGGTTGGACTTTTTCTTTGGGGTGAGAAACGACCGCAGGCTCGAAGCCATGGACGGTCGCGGTTTGGGTCGGACGGCCGCAGGCGCAGGCGTGTCGGGGAAAGAGACGGCGTCAATGTCGAGCAAGACGTTCATGGCGTCGTCTAGGTGATCGGCAAACAGCAGACCCTGACGACGTTCGGCGAGGAAACGGTCAAAGTCGGCGACTTGATCACGGTAGCCGTCGATTTGCCGCGTGAGATCGAGAAGAACCTGGTAGACGGCGGGAAGGGCGGTGGTGTTGACAATGGGTGCGTCACCTTCGTCTCGACGGTCGCTGCGCTCGTCGAGCGAACGATCGTCATCGCCGCTCGGGATATCGAGAGCATCCCACTGTGCGTCTAGGCGTTCAGGCGTATCACACACGAGCCAGCCGGCAAGTGATCGGTTCGGGCAAATGGCCAATACCGACGCCGCACCTGTCAAAGCCACATTCTCATCGGATGAATGCGCGAAAAAGTCGCCCAGGAGCGTCAGAACGGTGCGCAAGACTGGGTCCGATGGGCTCAGTCTGTGCTGGAGGGATGCAATGGGATGTACTTGAGCGTCGGGAAACGCTTGTGACTGCACAAAGCACGGGTCGTCTCGGAGAGAGTGGAGCACGTCGGCCATGTATGCTTCGGTTGCACCTGCTGGCGACACGTGCGGGTTGATCTTGGCTACCAGTGCTGCGTACAGGTCGGCGTTGCGTTGTCGAGTAGCGTCGAGGGTTGGAACAAAGTCTGGAGGCAAAGCCATGTCGTGGCCACCCGTCTCTGCCGATGGATAAATAAACACGTCCGAATCGGGCGTCACTGGGCGTTCGGACACCCCGAGCAGCGTATCGACCGGCAACAGCGGCTTCGCCAACAAGGTCGCAATGTCAACCTTGAGTGGGACGAGCACGCCATCCAAAGAGTCCCGACAGTGCCCAGCCAATAAGCTCTGAAGCAAGTAGAGTGCCGATACCGTCGCTTCCGGTACGCCACTGCGGAGATTGTCCAACACCAAGTCTTTGAGGGTGAAGCGTCCCGCGGCGGTAAAGTATTCGAGGTGATCGCGACGCGGCTCGTCGCGTTCGAGCAGTAACATGGCCGTGCTCTTCTTGTGCTTGTGCCGTACCGGCGCATTGCCTTGTGCATCCAGACCAAGCAGATAGCTGAGAATACGCGACAGCAGAGGGCCGTGATCGACTTGATTCAGCATGACTTGTAAATAGGTCATGACGGCGACGGCGCTGCCGTCTGCTGCCGAGCTTTCTAGGATGGATGGGTACAGCACACTGCCGAGGAAGCTTGTCTCGATCGAAGCCAAGGTCGCTTGGATGATGGCAGCGCCGATCAACGTCGCCGGCGTCACGGTCATTGGCGCTGATGTCGACTCGGACGGCGCACTGCAGCGAGACAAGACGTCGTGTACAAAGCCGAGCAGCTTGAGCAGCAAGTCGAGCTGATTCTGGACGTCTTTGTCGGTCGATAACGTCGGCCGGGTGTCGTCCTCGTCCATTTTGTCAGTGATGACATCTCCGCCGAGGTGCATGCCGCCACCGACAGCTCGGCCTTCGTCGACCGCCTCGGGCTGAGACGCAAGTGACGGCACGCAGAGTTTGGTCGGTAGAACCGAGTACACGGCGCCGAGGCCAGCGGCCATGACGTCGCACGTATCGCCGTCGAGCACAAACTCGGCCAGACTGTTTTTAGCTTCTTGCAGCGGGTCAACCGCATTCTTGTCGTCGGCGAGCTCGGCGTCGGTGACGGGTAGAAAGGCAATGTCAAAGAGGAAGAGCAGGCCTGCGCGGGCAAAGTCGCCGATCCGGCCTTCGCGGTGGACAAAGCGGAGTAAGTAGGAGAAGAGGAGGAACTCGAAGCGCTGTGGGCGCCGAGAGGTGCTGGTGCCCGAAATGACAGTGTGGCCGGATGGAGACGGCGACGAGGGACGTGGCTCGGTCGCCGCTTCGTTGGGTAAAGGTATGGAGGCTGACCCAAGCCAAGAACGATCGTGGAAGAAGATGAGCAGCAGAGGAGGGCTGCGTTGTCAACTACTTTTTCGCGTACCGATGCACTCACTATGAACGCATGCGGGAGCAGAGGATACACATGAGGTCGACAAGCTCGAGGTCGAGTGCGGGATCGCTGCCAGCCTCTGACGCCGCGGCGCCCATGACGCGCGCTTGACCGTCTATCCGCTCCTCTGGATCATCCCCGACACACGACTTGAGTAGCCTCCGCAGTGGTCGGTGTACAGCATTGTGAACCAAAAAGTGCTCGCTCATGAGCACGACGCAGTTGTTGATAGCCTTGAGCACCTCGGCTGCGGCGTCAGCAGTGAATACTCGGGATCAGACGACAACACACCCTTGACACCGCGCGGTCGATCTGGCTCGCAGAGTTTGCCGAGTTGACCGAGCACGTCGTTTTTGAGAAAGTATTCTAGGCATGAGCCGGTGGTGCTGTGCGTGTGAGTTGACAGGCTCCGTCTGATCGATCAACGCACTCTTCATCGTTTCGATTGCTCTCGTAGACGAGTGCGTCGACGAGGTTCTGCAGTCTTGCGGGAACGTCTGTGGCATGGATACCCCTGTGCGTGGTCAGTACGGCCCGTGCGTGCAAAGTGCCGCACTTGCTCAGCTGGCGTTCGTCGGGCTGCAGCAGTGTATCCTTGGCGCTCTGTCAGCACTTGCACCTCGAACCGGTCCTCACCGACCCGGATAGCAATCCAGTTTGCGTCAAACTCGACTGCATCGTCGGGTTGGATGGCCCGTGGAGCCTCCTTTGGGGCGTGCAGGAAGCGAGTAAAGAAGCTGGAGACCTCCATGGTGCATCCAGTGCTCTCCTGCGCTGTTTCGATAGACTCGACGACGTTTGCAAGCGAGAGAACGCCAAGAGAGAACAGAACAAGGATGACCATGACCGGTGCAGCAGAATGTGCGGTGTTTCATGTGCTTCAACAAAATGACGTGTCGATGACGTGTGCCACCAAAAGTCGGTGGTCCTTGTTTGGTGCTGCGATTGTCTTTACCATCTGCTGCTGTTCTCGACATCCACAAGCACAATGCTGAGCAACCTCGACCCAGTAGAGCGCAGGCGCCATGTCCAGGTCCTCCCAGAACGTGTCGGAGCAGTCAGTCGGCCGTGGGGCGCGAGGTAGCAGCTCAACTGACAGGTTCCCAGGTCGCTGGCTCCGACTTTCCAGGTCACTACCCCGGCGAGGACCACAGCTGGAGCCTGCAAACGTTCAAACAGGTGCGTTGACATGTGCCATAGAGTGCCAGCCGCCTGACGATCTACAGCGCCTCGTGACCACCATCAACCGGCTTACACCCACCGCGCTCGAGTTTGACCTCGTTGGCGTGGACGCATCAATCGCCAACGCACTCCGGCGCACAATGATTGCAGAAGTACCGTCGATCGCCGTCGAAACGGTACACATGTGGAACAACACGTCGGTCATGCAAGACGAGGTGCTCGCTCACCGGCTCGGTCTCGTCCCTCTTAACCTCGACCCACGCCAACTCGAGTGGCGTAAGTGACCAAGACCTACTATATCCCAAGCTGACGTTGACAGCCAACCCGTCCGCTCCGACCGACAAGAACACATACGTCTTCGACCTCAAAGTGACGTGCACACGTAACCCGGAAGCGGCCAAGACCGAGACGGACCCGGCGAAAAAGTACATCAACTCGTCGGTCACGTCCAGTCATATCACATGGCAACCCGTCGGCAAGCAAGAGGCCAACTGGAAAAAGACCAAGCGGCCAATGCCGGGCCCGGTCAACCCGGACATTCTGCTCGTCAAGCTGCGGCCAGGCCAGGTGGGTCCTCCGTTTCGTCGGATCGTCCTGACTCGTATACGTATAGACGGTCGACGCCGAACTCCACTGCGTCAAAGGCATCGGTTCAGACCACGCCAAGTTCTCCCCAGTCGGTCAGTCCCCGTCGCCCGCCAGTCTCAATCTAACCCCGCAGCGACCGCATCCTACCGCCTCCTTCCCTGCATCCACCTCCGCGCCCCGATCCCTCAAGAACACCAAGAAAAGTTCAAACACTGCTTCCCGCCCGGCGTGATCGAGATTGAGCACGACGCGCACGGTCAACCCCAGTGCGTCGTCAAGAACCCGCGCAAGGACACGGTCTCGCGCGAGGTCCTGCGCCATCCCGAATTCGCAGATCTAGTCGAGCTCTCACGAATCCGGGATCACTTTATCTGTACGTTGACGCCGCTTTGAGCTGAAGCGAGGCTGACACGGGCAGACAATGTCGAGTCCACGGGCATCTACAAGCCAGAAGAACTCGTGCCCGAGGCGATCGACATTCTGCTGAACAAGATCAAAGCTGTTGAGGATGCGCTGGAAAACTTGATCTCACCCGTGACCGAGTAGTGGGCAGTTGGCTGGATAACGACGATGCACATGTACAACAGTGTTCACATTCCAGCCGCGCGCGCTAGCTTGAACCGGGAGACCTTTTTGACTGGAGCCGCGGGTTTCCCATCTGCCGGTGGCGCAGTGACCGGCTCGACCTTGGCCCAGCCCTGGACCTGGACCTCGTTGACCGCCGGCCGATCAGCACGCAGCAAGCGCTCCCTCGCGTCTTTACGCCGCCTCCGCTCCTCGACCCGGTCGAGATCGTCATCCTCTTCAGCCTCGGTATCATCGCTATCCTCACCGGCCGCAACGATCAGCTTGCCATTCTCAAGCTTGCCGACGCGTATATGCGCGCCGAGGTCGGAGAAATGGATCTGATCGACAGCCGCGACGTCGATCGGTTCGAAATCGGGTCCAGAGAGTTGCGGGAGGCCGAGCTTGAGCTGGTGCTGTTAGCAGTGTAGGAGATGCTGGAATCGCGACGCACTTGCCGATCATCGGCCCACCGTCCCTGTCCCGTCTCGCGATCCCATTCGTCCCCGCCCACTGTGCCGCCCTCGTTCAGCACGTGCATCATACTCCGCCGTTTATGATACTCGAGCGCGACCTCGCGCGCTAGCATTGCCTGATCCATGTCGAAATCGTCCTCGTCGTCTGTAAACTGTGACACCTCGCTATCAGAGCCCTCTGTCTTGACTGGTGCAGGTTTGATCGGTTTGAAAACCGGCTTCTCCGGCGCGCGCTCAATCACACTCGACTTCATCGAGCTCGAGGGCTTGGATGAAGACGCTTTCGGTAACCGCGGACTGGTGGTGGCAGCTGCGGGCTGGCCTTGCGTTTTCACTGGTAAAGTCGGCGCTTCCGTCTTTGGCGCCGTCAGCTGCGCTTTGCGCTGTGCGAATAGGCTCTTCTTCTTTGGCCGTGGTGCTATAGGCTCGGGTGTTGGGTCGGGTGCGCAAGTCGCGGCTACTGGCGTTGGGTCTGATGACGCCAGCTCGACAATTTTAGGTGCAGGAGCGGGCTTGATCTCATGACTGAGCGGCGACTTGAGAAAGCCACGCTTGAACCCGGCAAACGAGCCTGTAGAAGACGCCGACGAGACCGGCGGTGTTGCCGGCTCGTCATCCTCGAACGAGACCGACTTTTTCCGCGCGGGCGGTTTGAGGATCGACTTTGGCTGGCCAGGTGTACTCGTCTCGGACGACGATGCAGCGTTGAGAGCCGGACTAGCTAAAGCGCCTTGATCGTCCGCATCCTCATCGTCGTCATCGTCATTGCCAAAGATCTTGCTGAGCCGTTCCGCCCGCCGTCTCCGCGCTGCTTCAGTCCAGTACGCGTCATCCGTCGCGGCCGTTGTCTCGACCACCACAGGTTCTCTGGCTTCTCCGCCGCCGTACTCTGCTTGCTCGGGCGTCTCGCGGATCTCGAGAAAAGGTAACCCATCCTCGTTGAGAATCTGATGATGAGTTTGCGTACAAGATGGGGACTCGACTCACTGTATCGTCTTGGATGACTTCACCCTGGCCATCCTTCTTTGACGAGGTAGCAGGCTTCACACCCGCCTCGTTTTCCTTGAGCGCGAGCTGCTCGACCAGATTGACCAAGTCCATGTTGGTCGGAACACTCGAGCTGCCGGCTGCTGGCTTTGGACTTGCAGATGGTAGCTTGGAGGAGGCAGATGCCAGCTTGCTCGAGGACGGTGCCGAGACTACAATGTCGGGCACTGGGGGTGAAGGAGCTTTGGTCTGGGTGGGTTGAGATGTTGGGTCGGAACGGAGGACCGACTCTGCCGACTCTGCTCGAGAGCTAGACTTGGCCGCTCCCACAAGGGTAGGATCTGCGGACGACGCGTCTGCCAGCCGGACATGCTGCTCAATCAGTCCTACACTTGGCTCAGCATGGACGGTCGGCTCAAGCAGCTCACTCACGTAGCCGCTGCCTCTGCACGTATTGTCCGGCCTCTTGCGCCGTCATCTCGACCCAGATCCCTGACCCGATATTGACTCGGAGATCGTTGGTGTGCACCAGCTTGCCCCTTGCCGTCGCCTTTGGGCCAAAAGGGACATGGACTGGCCAGCTCGTCTGTGCCGTGAGTCCGCCGAGGCGAGCTTCCAAGAGGTCGAGCGTCTGGAGCTGAGCCTGCAGTGAGCTTTGGGGCGGTGCCAATGGATACCGCTGAGCGTCTCCCATGCTGCTATCGTTGTTCGCAGCGGGCACCATCGACAGCAAGAAAGTGCTTTTCCCCACTTTCATGTGATGGATCGCACTCGACAAGCTTGACGACGGTTGCTGCGGCTCATCTCTACTACATAGTACTGTCGAGAGCTGCTGAGCTTGCTGGCAGACTGGGCATGTCCAGACCAGGCAGTACATCCTACGTAGTCATCTCTGGCGGCTCGGGCGCCAACGGGTTTGTGCATGCATTCGACAAAGACCCGGCGTTCATCCTCCCCGTCTCGGACGACGGCGGGTCCTCGAGCGAGATTCTCAGGTGTTTCGGTGGACCTTCGATAGGCGATGTCCGTCAGTGTGATGCAGCTGTGCGCACTCGCCATAATGACTTGCGCACAGGATCTCGCCTGCTTCGACTGATTCCTCCACCGGAACAGTCGCGCGACCCAAGCGAGGCAGCGGCCGTGCTCAACCTCCTCGCTCATCGCTTCCCCGTCGATGTCGATGAGAGGATCGTACGGGATCTCTGGCACGAGATTGTAGAAGGCCGCAGCTTGCTATGGCGAGGGATCCGCGATGACAAGAAGGAGTGTATCCGAGGTGGGTGTATGCCGTGGTGGACAGCTCTGATGCTCGGCAGCTTTCTTGGTACACTTTCAACTGTTGTGCTTGCGGAGAGCGCACAAGCAGTTTAGCTTCAAGAACTTTAGCCTCGGCAACGGCTTCTTGACAGGCGCTCGTGACATGTTTGGTTCCCTCTCGAGCGCCATCTTCTTGTTCAAATCGATTGCGGGCGTCCATGTGAGTTGGTCTCAGTCGTTAGCTATCAGCTGACATGGGCAGGAATCATGCCATGTTCTTCCAGTCATCAACACGAATCGTACGCCTTCACAGACTGACGCTTGGCTGACCGCGCAGAGAGCGTCACTATTGCAGTTTCACTGGTGAGTCTAAGAAGCATAGGTTTCCCGCTGACGATCACAGGAGAACGGGCGACGGATCATTGGCCAGTGCGAGATCTCGCACCCCACCTACTCGATCCCGCCCGTCACCACCGAAGCGCTCTCACGCGCCTCGAGTGTTCGGCACAAACAGCAGCTGACCCAGGACCGGCGTCGTACCGGCATCCGCCGAGACTCGCGCACATTCGCAACGTCGGAAACGTCTCTGCCGCCAATGAGTCGAGGCGTCAACAGCTTTGAAGACGTGCGCGATAGTGTGCACGGCCTTGAGAGTCCGACGATGGACGAGCAAACTCCGGGCAACTTGGCGTATGTCAAGGGCGATGTCGTGCTGCCGCTCGAGTCGAGGATACAACGTGGGTGGTGATCGGCTGTGTGCGTGGGCTGATGATCTAGGTCTGTACTATATCAACTTGTATGCTCAGGTACGGTCTCAGTGTTTGTCAGACCAGACTAACGCCCTCACAGGAGATCTTTCCAGAGCCAAACCCAGACGTACTGGAGCAGCTCGCCTCGCGTGATGTACTAGTCTACAGCTGCGGATCCCTGTGGACGAGGTCAGTTCTAGCCTTGGCGTCAACGCTGCTGACTGGCGCAGTATCATCCCGTGTCTCGCTTTACGCGGAATGGCATCAGCGATTGCGCAGTCGTCAACGCTGCGTGCCAAAGTACTCCTTCGTACGTTGACCGGTTCCCGTGGTCATGCTCACACTGCAGTCAACTCGGTCAATGACCGCGAGACGACCGAGTACACTGCAGTCGACTATATCAACGCCATCCTCGGCACGCTGCGACACTATGATCAACCGATCCGAGGTCGTACGATCAGCGGGATCGATGGTAGGAATCAGCGCCTGGTAACGCATCTGGTAGTGCTGGACGGCGCGCAAGTCCCGGTGGACGAGACTGCCATCGAGGTAGGTGTTGTACTACGTCGGCGCCGGAACTGACATGGCAGGCTCTGGGCGTACGAGTCGTCCGGGTGCCAGAGAGTATACACGGGTATACCGAGTGCACGCCGTTGTTCAGCGAGGAGAGTGTCGCGTGGGCACTGGGCCAGTTATCCTGATGCAATGCATGCTCATACCAACGCCGCTTGGATCGCCGCAGCGTCCTCTCCTACCAACCCTCGCTCTTCCTGACCAGTAGAACCCCAATTCGACCACACGGATGCGATCTGCGACTTTTGCTCGTCGCTCAGAGCGCCCAACCTGGCTGCAGTGGCCAACGCTCGCACACTGTTCTCTTCGACCTCGACATCGCCGTCGTTGAGGCCCTCGATGAGCCCGTGGAGGATCCCCTCTTGCTTTGAACCCTCGAGCAGCTTGTTCTCGCCGTCGACGAGCGGGTCGTCTGAAGACTGGGTGACGAGAGCGCTGATGAGGAAGCTGAATTTCCGTCGGATGACGAGCGCGTCGTCCTTCAAACCGCGTTGTAGCGCGCGCCACCCTTGCGAGTCATTGGCACTGAGGGAGAGTGCAGCAACAGGCCAGTGTTTGAGCGAGGCCGAGAGGGCATAGGTCGCCTTTGCGCGTGTCGCAGTGCAAGGAGCAGAGGTCGAGGAGGATGGGTAGATGAGTTCTAGGATGCGAGCGAGGGCTTGCTGCGCGTGAAACTGCCAGTGTCAGTGTGGTTCTCAGAGTCACGCGAGCGACGTACCGCCTCTTGCGCCTTGGGGTTGTTCTGTACAGCGGTGCCGATCACCCAGCATGTCTGGGTCACGACCTCGGCTTCGGACGAGTCGAGCAAGCCGAGCAGGGGTTCCCACAGTTTCATAGAAGAAATGTTGTTGGCGTTATCAATGAGCTCGATAAGCTATGACTGTATAAGCCTGGTCCGACTCTTCCTACAGTACGCACCATCTCAAAGTTGTCTAGCGCCTGCACACGATCCTCGACCGATTTCGACTCGTCCACAGCGACCGCGAGTTGCTCCTTCATCAACGTTGAATCTGCTTTGCCCATGATGGCCTCGAGCATGTCCGCAGTCAGGTCGGATCGCGGTGCTGGCGCCGGCTGCTCGTGGGATGCGTGCAGGGGATCGGACGGGTGCAGTGCGGCCAGGTTGCTGCTTCCAGCGCTGGCTGGCGGCGCACCCGAGTTGGCGAGAGACCATTTGAGGAGCTGGTTGAGGTCTGGCATTGTTTGGAACGAGAAAAGGGATTGGTGAGCGTGAAGATGGTTGACAAAGCAAGTCGAGGTGGTGAACGCACTGGAAGCTGGTGGCAACTTTTGCGCGGAGCAGTTTCATGTGATATTTTGGAATCGCAATTAGCTTGTCCTAATCAACCACAATTACGATTGTAATCAGCTACAATTTCAATCCTAATCAACCACAATTTCAATCCTAATCAACCACAATTTCAATCCTAATGGGAAAATCCTAATCAGCATCGTCCATAGACAAAGGTTGCTATCGCCTTCGACTCTGAGCAAGCTTGGCAACGGAACAACGACCTGCGTGCTTTGGAGAGTTCTCAAGATGCCAGAGAGCCCCCCGAATGATGATGCGTTTCCCGCCGACATCACGGCGTCGCAACCGACTGCCCCGGACAATTTCCACCCAGTGCAGGTCCAAGCTGTCGAGGTCGTGATACCTGGTGCAAGCGTCGAGACGGAGCATGTGGTGAACGACTACACAGGAGGTGCTTCGCCAATGGACATTGCGTCGGTTCTGCAAGAGCGCAGTGTGCAAGAAGCGCAGTACTCGGATAGCCCACTCGGTCAGGGCGACGACGAGGCAGAGCGTCAGTGCGGACCGTAGAGAAGAACATGGCTGACTCGTCACAGACCACACTGTATTCAGTGGTCCTGGCAGCTACACGGTCCGGCATTCGTTCTCGCAGCACCGGTCGAGCTTTGCAGGACGTCGGAGGAGCAACTCTAGCGTGCGCTCGAGCTCCCAGCGTCCCTTTCTGCGGCAAAGACAGTCGGTAACATCGAGTGTGGTCGTTTTCGACGAGGCCGAGCTGCCTCCGTCATCGCCTCATCGCCGTGGTACCGGCAACCGCTCATCACGGCGGCCGTCCATCACTTCGTCGGCAAACTTTGTCATGGACAGGGACGACGATAGCAGCAGCTGGAACGCAGAGCGCGAGCGTCAAGATGAAGCTGGCCCGTCGACTACTCTTGGCCGCCTCGCATCCTTTTTCGGCGCAAGCAAGCACCGTGACGATGACGAGGAGAACCGAGGGCGCTCGCGACGCTCGTCCATGGCTTCTTCGAGGACAGGCCACGTTGTACGGTCTGGGTCACCGACCCCAACCGACTCTGGTTCAGAAGACTGGGGGTACAACTCGCATGGCGAAGAGGACGATGCTGATACCTACTCGCAAGTGTCGGAACGGACGCACGGGGAGAGCTACAGCTCGTCATTGGCAGACGACACTTCCCTGCCACCCCAGTCACGACCCACCTCGCCGGCAATCCCTCTGCTACCGTCAGACGGCATCTTTGGCGATCCGACATCTCATGCCCACCTGGACGAGCCCGTGCGCGAGTTTGAGCCGTGCACGTCGAGTTCCCGGCAGACGATCCTGTTGCCCGATGAAGACCTGTCCATCCGCTTCACCTGCTATTCGTCGGACCCACTGCGGAACGCTCTATGGTGGACCGCCTGTGTGCTGAGTTTTGGCATACTCGGCCTGATCGGCCGATGGATCCCCAGTGTCTGGGTCAAGTGGAGCGGCAAGGAGACGGCTTTCGACGAAGCCAAGGGTGGCAGCTGGCTCGTCGTCGAGGTAGGTCATCGTAGTTGTCGTGAAACGTAATTGGAGCTGACAACGCAGACACCCTACGGAGATCTTCACATTGTTCCGCTAACCGTATTGCCGTACCCTTACCCACTTTCGACCGTCTTCCCTCGCATCATCGTGCCTTCAGCTGTACCTACCGCGACATCCTCGCGCGCGCCCTCCGTGTTGCACGCCACACCTGCGATCAGCCACGCACTAGACGCGGCTCAGCCCGGTGGCATCGGCGCAGCCAAGGATCTCGTCACGAAACCAGTCCAAAGTAACAGCGACGTTGAAAGCGGCAAGACGACTTGGGAAGAGACTCTGGGCTTCTTAAAGGTCGTCGAGTACCGATACACTCGGTTTGCTCTCAATCCTGCCACGAACCAATGGACCATGATCCGCGATTGGCGCGATCCGCGCTGGACTTCGGTGCGCGCCGTTGCGCCCGGTTTGGACTCGGCTACGCGCCAGCAGCGCAAGGTGCTGACTGGCGAGAACATGATTGACATTGAAGGCAAGACAGTCTTGGGCTTGCTCGTTGATGAGGTGTGCAGACCATCCGTTTGCAAAGCCATGCTAACCGTCCTAGGTGCTGCATCCATTTTACGTCTTCCAGATTGCTTCCATTGTGCTGTGGTCAATAGACGACTATTACTACTATGCTTTTGCTATTGCTCTCATCAGCGCGGCTAGCATCCTATCTAGTTTGGTCGAGACCAAGAGGGTGCGTCGACAGATCTAGACCGACCTCTTCTCACACCCCGCAGACGATTGAGCGGATGCGCGAAATGTCTCGCTTTCACTGCGATGTACGCGTACTTGTCGACGGACACTGTATGTCCTCTGAGCTTGGTAGCGGGCGCTGACAAAGTAGGGACCATGCTGGACTGCGCCGAGCTCGTCCCCGGTGACATCTTTGACGCTTCCGACCCTGATCTCACCATCTTCCCCTGCGATGCTCTCCTCCTGTCGGGCGACGCCATCGTCAACGAGTCAATGCTGACGGGCGAGTCGGTACCCGTCTCCAAGATTCCAGTCAAGGATGAGAACCTGCGCGTCATGTCGAAAGAGGAGAAGAACGGCAGCTCCGAGGTGGACCCCGACATGGCCAAGCATTACATGTTTAGCGGGACCAAGATCATCCGGATCAGGGCTGCCGGAGGTGGCGGTGTTTCTGGCGGCAAGACTGAGCAGAGCATGGCGCTCGCACTCGTAGCTCGAACTGGTATGTCGTCGGCCGCGCACCACGCCCGCTCACATTCGCAGGCTTCAACACTACAAAGGGCGCACTGGTCCGCTCAATGCTCTTCCCCAAGCCAATGGGCTTCCGGTTCTACCGCGACTCGATGAACTTTATCGGCGTGCTTACTATCATTGCCGGTCTTGGCTTTGCCGTCAGCGCGGTGCAGTTCATCCGCATGGGTGTATGTTTTCTCCGACAGTGAGACCTAGTTGACGCTCTACAGATTCAATGGCAGACCATCTTGCTACGCGCTCTGGATCTGATCACCATCGTGGTCCCACCCGCGCTTCCTGCGACTTTGACCATCGGCACGACCTTTGCTATCGAGCGCTTACGAAAAGCCGGCATATTCTGTATCAGCCCCAACCGCGTCAACATCGGCGGCAAAGTCAATGTCGTCTGCTTCGACAAGACTGGCACTCTGACAGAGGATGGTCTTGATGTTCTCGGTGTCAGAACCATTGACCGCCGCGATGAGCGCTTCTCCGAGCTGCACGGTGAAGTGCAAGAAGTGCCCTCGATCGGCGGAGTGAGCGGCAAGACCCCGTTGCTGTATGCCCTCGCAACTTGTCATGCCTTGAAACTCATCGAGGGCGAGGTCATTGGCGATCCGTTGGACATCAAGATGTTCGAGTTCACCGGCTGGACGCTTGACGAGGGTCAATCCAAGGCTGCAATCCCTGCTTCTTCGACCAGTGGTACTCCTGGTGCCAAGGCCAAGGCTGAAGCGCGCAACTCTGACCGTCCGCAGACGTTGGTGCAGACGGTTGTGAGACCGCCCGGTACCGAGCAGTGGCGGTTGGAGGACGCGCTCAAGTCTGGTGCCAAGGTTCGTCGGGCGGTGCTTGAGCCATGACTGACCACGTAGCACGCGCATTTCCTCGAGCTTGGCGTGATCCGCACCTTTGACTTTGTCTCAGCGTTGCGCCGCATGAGCGTCATTGTTAAACGTCTCAAATCCACAAGCATGGAGGTTTATGTCAAGGGCGCGCCAGAGGTCATGGCCGACATTTGCGATCCCGCGTCGTGTGAGTCGGTTGCAGTCGGCTGGATGGCTGCTGATATCATTCAGTCCCCAAAGACTACGAGGACATGCTCTCGTACTACACGCGCAACGGCTTCCGAGTCATTGCTATAGCAGGCAAGAGCATCGAGGGTTTGACGTGGCTCAAAGCGCAAAGAATGAAACGGTCGGTGGGCTGTACGCGCTGGAAGTGAACTGACCGTAGCGCAGGGAGGTCGCCGAATCCAACCTGCAATTCCTGGGCTTCATCGTCTTTGAAAACAAGCTCAAGGAGGGCACAGCGCCAGCAATCCACACGCTGCGATCGGCGCACTTGGCGTGCCGCATGGTCACGGGCGATAATGTCCGTACTGCTATTAGCGTAGCGCGCGAATGCGGCCTGGTGTCGCATTCCGCCAATGTCTTTATCCCGTCTTTCGTCCCTGGTAAATGCACAACAGAGGTCTCAACCAAGGCTAACGCGTGCGCAGGCACGGGGAACAAGCAAAACGCCCAGTTGGACTGGGTTAGCGTCGACGATGAGAGCCTCAAGCTTGACGAGTACACGCTCAAACCGATTGTTCCCGCCCACCTGGCGATGACGCTGGACGGAGGCGAGAACGACTATAGCGATTACCAGCTTGCCGTGACTGGCGACGTGTTCCGGTGGATGCTCGAGTTTGCCGCATTGGAAACGGTTCAGCGGGTGCGTCATCAGGCATACGTCTCGTAACCAGCTGATGTGCACAGATGCTGGTCAAAGGAGTCATTTTCGCTCGCATGTCACCCGACGAAAAGGCCGAATTGATCGAGCGCCTGCAAGCCTTGGGCTACACGGTGGCATTCTGCGGCGATGGCGCCAATGACTGCGGCGCGCTAAAGGCAGCCGATGTCGGTGTTTCGCTGTCTGAAGCGGAAGCTTCTGTGGCTGCGCCGTTCACCAGCCGCACACCTGACATTTCGTGCATGATCGAGGTGATCCGGTGCGTCTGGTCGCACCAAGGCGGGATCCGCGCTGATGTATCGCAGCGAGGGCCGAGCCGCGTTGGTGACGAGCTTCAGCTGCTTCAAATACATGTGAGTACCGATTGGATAGGAAGACGCAACTAAGATCTCCAGGGCTTTATATTCGCTTATCCAGTTTACGACCGTCACCCTGGTAGGTTGCACTTGTATTCTTTGCCCAAGCTCACCGCCACAGTTGTACTCGTTTGCATCAAGCCTGGGCGACTTTCAGTGCGTTGCGTATTACGCGAGTGGCAATCGCTAACATGGCAGATTCTTGTACATCGACCTGTTCATCATCATCCCTGTGGCCATTACTAGTCAGTCTAGTGCTGCATTTGTGCGCTCGGCTAATGCCACACAGTGGGCCGCACGCTGCCCTACCCCAAGATCCATCCCAAGCGTCCGACGTCGAGTCTTGTCTCGAAAAAGGTCTTGACGAGTATCATTGGTCAGATTGTCATCAACGCTGCGGTGCAGTGCTTTGTCTTCATTTGGGTGCGAAGGCAACCATGGTACGTCGATTGCAATTGGTGCCACAAGTTGACACGCCCAGGTATACAGCACCAGACGTCGAGAATGACAAGCTGGAGACTTTCAACTATGAAAACTCGGCCTTGTTCTTGATTTCGTCATTCCAGTACATTCTGGTTGCCGGCGTGTTCAGCGTCGGCCCGCCGTACCGAAAGCCAATCTACACGAATCGTAAGCGATGATCGAATGCGGAGCGCAGCGCTGAAGGATGCCTTAGCGTCGCTCATCCTTTGCTTGACCGGGTTGGGTGCCTTTAGCACCTATGTGCTCCTCGCACCGTCACCGGCCATCGCGCTCATCCTCGATCTGATCGACTTTACGATGCGGTTCAAGATTGAGCTGCTCGTTGTTGCAATCGTCAACATTGCCGCATGCTTTGCGTTTGAACGCTATGCCGAGCGGCCGATCGCACGCTCGATCGCGACGTTGAAGAGGTGGCTGCGTGGCCGGCGCAGTCACGGGCGCGAGCGCAAGATCCAGAACGGGCATCACTACAAGGCTGTAGAGGGCTCCATGCGGTGATTGCCCTGCCTTTGTGATGCAACGGTTGATGATCTCCTTGGGATCGCGGTCGACCTGGCCTCGATCCTTTGTCCACGTCCACGGTCCTTTTGCGTTCAAGCGCGCAGCTAGGGTGTCGTGGGACGCACGGCCGCCGTGCTCCCTAGCGTCCACAGCTGTTTGTCAATCCGGCCCCGAGTCTGATGCGGTCTATAGTACTTTGCCTCTGTATCGCTGCTAGTGTGTGTGGGTGAGTAGTCTGAAAGGTCTGCAAGGGGCTAAGCCGGCCAGCGCTGCGAATATCACGATAGATGACTCGCAATGGTCTACGCCAGCGCTCCAACTGTCCAAAGACGGGTGGAACATGCTCCGCCAAGGCGGACAACAAGAGTTTATCAATGCCACGGCCGTGGCCGAGATCGAGCCCACGTTGGACGAATACTGGAACAAGAGTGTATCGTGGACCGACGTGACGGGCTCGTGGATGAGTATAGTGTTCAACGGTACGCCGCGCGGTCGGTTACTAGCGCATACTAATACGCTTAGGGACCGACGCTTACTTGTATGCAACCAAAGGTCCGGCCCAAGGTGGTTTCCGCGTTCAGGTCGACGGCGTCACGGTCGGTGATTATACTGCGACGGATCACGAGGTCGTTTACTCGACCGTCGTGTTTGAAGCGCACGGTCTGGCGCGTGAGACGCAGCATGAGATGCGGATCGTTGCGGGTGCTGGACGGCTGTCTATCGACCGCCTGGTTGTGACCGAGGCGAGGTGGGTGCTATCATGGCAGTGTCGACCGCGCTGATAGGTATTTGTATCAGTGAGGACACTGGCAGTGTTTTACCCGCGCCTAGTCTCGCATCGAGCGACAGCGACAGCGATGGCACGGCCCAAGCGGAAGCCTCTGCCGCATCAGAGCTCGACCCGTCCACACTCGACCCGTCAATGCTAGATCCCAACACGCCAACACCGCTCCTAAGCGGCTACACTCCAGCGCAAATCGCAGCGCTCAGCGTCCCATACCACCTCGAATGGAACGGCGCGACATGGTTCGTCGTGTGCTTTGCCGGTGTCGTCGGCGCCATCGTGTTCGTCGTCTCGCTGTGGGGCGCTTGGGCGGTCCGACAGGCCCATAAACGGCGTGGGCGGGAAAGCGAGAGTTTTCTCTACGACGACGAGAGTCGCGGGACGGGTCGATCGAGTAAGCGCGGATTACTGCGCGCGCTTCGCCGTAAACAGATCTCGGGACCGATCTCACAGGACGAGGGGGATGATTCCGAGATGGGCAGTGCGAAGGTGCAGCCAGAGGGGCAGGCGCAGTGGTGATTGCACGTCGTGGGTTACTATTATAGTGGATGGCTAGTGGTTCATTTCGGCTACTCTGCAATACATGCTCAGACGGATTCTGGGATTGTTAGTGGGCTTCTAGACGAGCTGGACTCACGCTGGAGGGTGGCGTTGAACCGGGTGACCTTTGATGAAGCCGAGAGGTCGACTGCGATTGTCAATACGATCCAATCGTCCACATGGCACGCACTGGTTTTGTCTCCGAAATCAACGAGGAGACCACCGAGGACGGCCGGGTTGACCTTGTTGACGACCTTGAGCGTCTTGCCCTCTGCCTCTTTCGAGCTCTTGAGAGCCTTTTCCAGCCTTGCGAGCGTCTTGGCGTCGAGCGCTTCGGCAGAGGTGACCGAGACCTCGAGCTCGCCGCGGTAGGCTGCAATGAGCGTGTTGAAGTCTGCAATGACCTTTTGGGTCTGAGCGAGCCTGCCGTTCTCCGAGAGCACCTGGAGCAGGTTGGAGAGGATAGGCGAGCTCGAGCCAGCAAGTGCACCGAGAGCGTTGGATCGTTCGGCGGCCGAGAGCGTGGGGTTGCCTGAGTGCGTGAGCGCGCGCAGGCGACGCAACGAGCCAACGTACTGATAATGGCCGAAATGTTCTTGTCACCGGCAATCTTCTTGTCGAGCTCGACCACGTCCTTGGCGAGCGTCTCGAGGTCCTTGGGTGACTTTTTGAGCGCGGCGAGGTAGGCCGAGGTGGCGTAGACGCCGGTGAGCGAGTTGAGCTGGATGGGAGCCTAGGCGCGAGTCAGTCTACAGCACATTGAGCAGCGGGGATGAGCGTACCTTTACAGCCGGGGCAGCCGCCGAAGCGTAGCCACGAGCGAGGACTGATCGCAGAGCGGATGCCATTGTGGATGCGTGCTGGCTGCTGTCGACGGTCGATGGTGATAGTCGAACGGGCGGTGAGGAAACGGGGGGGGTTAACCGGTCTCGGCGTTATCGGTGTTTCAGCTGAAGGGGTTAGCGTGGCTTAACCGGACGTGTTTTAACTCGGTGGCAATGTTTTAAGATCGCATTCGGCCGTCGCTCAGTGCAAACGGGACAGCGACAACCGCGCAACGGACAGCGATCAAGCAGCAGCAACCATCAGGGCGACAGTGATCAACGTCAGACGCACAAAGCATTCCAGAGTCACAGTTGGCAGTCTCGCAATCCCACAGAGGTCGGTCGATCAGCGATCACTCTTCTCGCGACTAGCACAGCTGACAGCAATGTTAGCACCGCACCAGCCAACAGTACCGACCGAGTTGCGACTGGGATCATCAGCAGCGAGCGAGTGGGATTGAATCAGCCCAACCACACGATGGAGTCGTTACCGGCCAGCTCGGCGTTTTATCCGATCCACTCGACTCACGGTGGCGACAATGCTGCCAGGCTCTCTGTCCACGACTACAACATCAACGCCATCTCTCCTGCGCTCTACGCATCCGGCAGTCCGTGGTCGCCAGACAGTGACGGCGCGCACAAAGACCGCCACCCGCCCGCCGCGTACGACGTCGAGCACCGTCGAGCTCAGCCGGGCTCACACACGAGCGTGCAGATGCCATCCGGGCTGATGCCACTCGACAACGCTGCGTCGGGAATATCACAGCACTCGCAAAGGGACTATCGGATCGAGGCAGTGCCGAGCCAAGGTCAGGCCTTGTACACTCGGCACGGCTTGCAAGATCTACCCCACGCACAGCACGTTGACGCGCGCTACACTGCACAACCCGGCCAAACTGCAGATCTTGACCGAAATAGAGGTATGTCTACCCTGCGCCGTCTGCTCTGTCTCGCTGGATTGGCGCTGTTGGTGCCAGTACCGGCGCTGGCTCGGCTGCCTCTTTTCATCAAGCCGTGCCATGGGATTAGCATACCACTGCCAATACCCACTCGCACCCCGTTCATGTGGAACCTTTATGCTTGCCTGCCAATACATATATCTTGGCCGATCATCGTACCCCTCCTTTGACCCCTAGCGCGTCCACCGACAGTGTTGCGTTTGCGGAATGCGTGTAGAGATGAAAGCGCGCATCAGAGTGCTCGCTGCTTGTCTTGATGATGGTGAATCGCAGCGATCAACCGCGGAATCAGTCGCATTTGGTGGGATCAACGACTGGTTTGCGTGGCTCGAGTCGCCACTGGCGCCTGTGCCGAAGAGGGCGTGACGTACTCTCCGCAGCGGCATGCCTGCTTGCCACGACGTCGGTGCCAACCTCGGCTACGCGTCCCGTTCCCTCGAGCAGATCAAGTGCTGACCCGCTCCCACTTGCACCCGTAGGCGGATTCTCGGCCGGTTACGACCACACGGACGACTTTCCCGCGTCCAGCCATCAACTCGCCCAAGGCTTGGACGATTCGCCTCAAGCCGGTCCATCGAATTACCCCGATCAGCGCTCGCGCTCATCGAGTGCGAGCGACAGTCAACCCGGTCCAAGTCGGCTCGGGTCTTCCACAGGCTACAACGGCGCAGAGTACGCAGATTATCAACATGACGCCCCGCTCGAAGACGGCCCTACCGCCGTCGAGAACGAGGAGCCGCTCTACGTCAACGCAAAGCAATACCACCGCATCCTCAAACGGAGAATGGCCAGAGCCCGTCTCGAAGAACTCAATCGGCTCGTCAGGTCTCGTAAAGTGAGTTGACGGATTCAACATGCCGGCTGGTGACCTGACCTGTAGCCATATCTCCACGAGTCGCGGCATCGACATGCATGTTCGAGGCCGCGCGGCAAGGGAGGCCGCTTCCTGACCGCGCCAGAGATTGCGGCGCTGAAAGCGGAAGAGGAAGAGAAGGCTAGGGTAGAGCGCGATAGCTCGAGTGTCAGCGCGTGAGCGTGTTGGACGTGTGACCGTTATGACACATTGGCTGGCACGTGGACCGCGCGGAATGCATCTTACACGTCGACATCGACTCGTTGCTCGCTAACCCTCTGCCTGCTCGCACCTAGCCTGCAGGGATCTTGATCATACGCCCGGACAGGTACGACCAGATCGCTTCGGCTTGATACCAATGTCAATCTTGACACGCGTCCGTGGACGACCAGACGCTGTTGAACAAGATGAAAGGGATAGACTTGTATAGCAATGAGTCAGTCGCAAGTCTAGGTCGAACTAGCGTTACTGATGCCCATCAGCACATCCGAGACCGACGCCTACATCTCGACCATCCACCCTGCCATCGTCGCGGCTACCGCGGCCGCCAACGAAACGCTACTACTTCGCGGTCCGACTCTGTCGACCAGTCAAGAGGGTCTGGACAGTTTTGATCACGGTACAGATCAAGCCATCGTCGTATACTACCCCATATCGAAATTCCAATACGATAGGTGAGTTGCACATCAAGCCGTTGAATCACCATTGACACAGACATACGCAGATGGGTCGCAACTCGCAAGCCGCAAGGTGCAAAGTACTTGTGGTGGCGCAATGGCCTCTACTATTTGGGCGACCCAACCTGGGTGCACGAGACGGCGATAGCAAAGGTGACGCGACGTTTCGCTACACCTCGTTGAATGCTCAGACTTGCGCAGATCAGCACCTATATTGACTTGCAAATATCCAAGATTTTTGCCAGTCTGCCTGATACCTCGCCAGAGCTTGAGCAAGACATTGCCGCCGCCATACAGGGCATGAGACTTCTACCAGCCGACCCGCGCGCTCGCGGTACCGCAGCCGCCCGTATTCTATGCGACAGGGTGAGCGCACAGATCATGCAGCAGTACCGTTCTGACGCCCTTAGTTGGCCGCAATTTCTCGCGATCTCAAACGTGAGAACGAGGCTGGGGAACGGGAAACATTTGCAAAGATTTCCGACATGGCGTGGGTCGCTGGCGAAGAGATGCACTCGGCAAGATTGCTGTTGGAGGTCGCGCACAACAACGAGTCGGGATCGCGCGCCAGACAAGACGCCGTTGACGAAGGCTACAATGGTCAGTGCAAGATGAACCAATTCAATTCCCAAGCTGACACCCCGGCAGGCAATTCGGTGATCGTCGTCAAGATTTACGGTTCCTCGGTCCACCCCCTGGAACCGAACATCACGATCTACACGGCGCATCCGACTCCTCTGGATGAGCCAGCGGTGCTGCAAGTCGCAAACATTGGCTGGGGGACCGGCGTCGGAGCCCTGCTCCCGCGTAGGGTGTGGAGCAGGTACGCCACCAAGGTAAGCTATACTCATCAAAGCATCCACGCGCGTGAGCTAAGGGTAATAGACGCCATTCGACAAGCGTTCTGGAGGTGTCGAGTTCTCGTACACTCCGGACCCGATCCTGTTCGAACCGCCAGTCAACTTCCGCACACCTCGTGATGAGCACAACCAACTGCAACACCTCAACGTTGCTGTCGGCCCCTTTGTCTATTCAATCCTGCAAGCCTACTTCCAGTCATACTCCCGCTCGGTGCCAGATGATATCAAGGACTGGGCTGCACAACAACACCTCTGCGTGGAATTCTGGGCTATCAAGAGCTGTGTAACCGAGGCCCTGGCCCTAGCAGATTGATGCATCGACCATCATCTTACATGCCTTGCAAACCTTTCACGCAATCGCAGCCTCCCAAAAACTGTGCACACCGTGTCGCACGAGCTTACTTGATAGACCAGCAGGCAGCATCCTGTCATCACGGAACAGTCGCCGTGAGCTACCAGATTGTGAGAAAAGGGCTCGCAGTCATAGATATGACTGATGCGTGCGCAGCTACTCCTTTCGCGCTTTGAGTGGTCGTCATGCCGATGGGACTGTAATGCTCCGGCAAGCAATGTAGCAGCAGCGCAGGCGTAGCACTCGAGCACAGGGTCACTGGGACCACCACAGGTCATACACTCGGCACGCGCGATCGCACCCAGGTCGGTCGATCAGCTCGATGACTGACCGCTAGTACAGCTGACAGCTCTGTTAGCACGAAATTCCACCGAATAGAGTCACCAGCCAGCGAGTGGGATCGAGCTCGTACAGCTTCAGAGCTACCACCACGCTATGGAGTCGTTACCAGCTAGCGCGGAATTTGACCCGATCCACCCGACTCACGGTGGCGCCAGGCTTTCCGTGCACGACTCCAACATGAATGCCATCTCGCCCGCTCGGTACGCATCCGGCAGTCTGTGGTCGCCAGACAGCGATGGCTCGCATAAAGATTGTCCCACGTTGAGCACCGACCTCACGCGGCGCCATCGGCCATGGCAGATGCCATCCGGTCATGCCACTGGACGGCGCGCAGCACTCGCAAAGAGACTATCGGATCGATGGCCAGGCAGTGCCAAGCCTAGGCCAGGCCTTGTACAGTCAGTACAGCTTGCAAGATCTACCCGACACACACCCCGTTGACGCGCGCTGCAATGCACAACCTGGCGAAACAGACTCGGAGCGAAACAACGTCTGCTTCCGCCAATCGCCCACCGCTGGCAAGCCGGCGACTCTGCCAGGCCTCTTTTCATCACTTCCGCGCGATCCGATTGGTATACCCACTACCAATACCCACTCGTCTCGCACGTCTCGTAAAAGTTCCTGTGGAACCTTTATGCTTTTCTGCCAATAGATCATGGGCCGATCAACGGCCTCCCACACCTCCTTTGACCCCGGGCGTTCGCCATTGCGCTTCTCACGGACCGTGGCGTGCTTTCTCGGAATCCTGCGTAGCGATCCGTTGTTGCCGGCCTGTATGTGGGTCGTGCGGAATGTGAATGTGCACCGGGTTAGACTACGCATAAGACGTCGTGCGGCACGGCTGTCTCACGACCGTGTACATGACGGCCGGTAACCTCGATTGGCTCGAGGCTCAGCGCGCTTCGTACGACTGGCCCGTTCTCGACCACCAGGCTTGTCACCCTGCCGAACCAGTCGGGATCGACGACTGGCCCGCTTGGCTGCTCGAGCCCGCACCATGCAAAGGCCTCGACGTGCTCTCGACAGCGGCAGGTCTGCTGTCCACGACGGTTGAACACGCCTGGGGCAGTGCCTACGAACCCATTGCCTATGCGGCAGCACCCGGCGCGTACACCACGCCGCGTATCATTGTCCTCCCGTACTCTCAAGCAGAGCAAGCGTTGACCACTATTCCACCATCCTATTCGTATCCGATCGTCCCTATTGGCGACTACGTCGACGCGTCCTACCCCTCCTTCGCACCAGCAGTAGCCGACTTCTCAGCCGGTTATGAGCACACGAACGATTTCCCCGCACCCAGCCATCACCTCGCCCAAGGTCAAACCCAAGGCCAAGGCTTGACCGAGTCCCCCCAAGCCAGGCCGTCAACCTACCCTACTCGGCGACGTTCATCCAGTACCAGCGACAGTCAACTCGGTCCCAGTCGACTCGAGTCATCAGCCGAGTGCGCAGAATATTCAGATAACGACGCCGGCCAAGGCCCTGCGGCCGTCGGCGTCGCAAACGAAGAACCGCTATACGTCAACGCAAAGCAATACCACCGTATCCTCAAACGACGAATGGCGCGCGTTCGACTCGAAGAGCTCAATCGGCTCGTGAGATCTCGCAAAGTGAGGGCGCTAGCGTCAGCGACATGATTGCTAGCAACTGACACACACACAGCCCTACCTTCACGAGTCTCGCCATCGCCACGCTTGTTCTCGGCCGCGCGGGAAGGGAGGCCGCTTCTTGACCGCGCCAGAAATTGCAGCGCTGAAAGCGGAACAGGAGAAATCTAGAGTAGAGCGGGATAGCTCCAGTGTAAGCGCGTGAGCGCGTGTTTGTATGTGATAGTTATAGCAGCTTCAAGTCTGCACAATGGAAATGCGGTGTAGGACCGCCGTTCAGTCAGGTGTGAAGGATCATAGTAGTGTAGACAGCGCTGGGACGTGGTCTGGGTTCTTCCCTGCCGTGCTGCCTTTTGCGACTAGCATCTCATACGTCTACCTGTTCCTGGCTTACGCCTGCTCTCGCACCTACCCTGCAGGTATCTGACTCGGCATCGACGGCGAGAGGCCGGGGCGCTGTTACGACCCTAACCTGGTGGTCACATGCAAAGGGTTGAGGCGCGCTAGCGCTGTCCCCGCCTAAGCTTAATTCAACGTCTACAGCGGTCAACGGTAAGCAAGAGAGGCGAATTGCTTATTGGTTCGGGAAGAAGGATTTATGGATTGATCAGATCCATACGCTCAGAGGGAAAGAGGACACTGTCCAATTTCCGTCTCTTATATAGCTAGACTACGTTATATGAATAAAGATTTGCCACCCAAGGCTGGCAGCTTGCCTGGCCTGCGGCCTGGCAGTTGGCATGGCAAGCGGCTTTGCCCTGGCTAGAGGGGCTACTGTCCTGGCACTCGGCCTGGCTGACGGTTGGCTGACGGCCGAGTGGCAAATCCTTTACAACGATTGGGAGACGATCGTAAGACAATTGTAAGAGGATCGTGAGACGATTGGGAAAAGGTCGGGAGCTGAGAAGGCTTGCCAATGATGACAGTGGCGTCTCTTTACAATCTTCTACTTACTGTTTACTGCATATGCAGTAAACTCTGGGTGCTGCCGAGTTCTCTCAACCTCAAGATCTGACGGGTCTGATCTAAACCTCTACATAGTGAGCTCCCCGCTCTGCTCCGTCCACCCCGGTCTGGCCTTCGGCCGTGCCCGAGCGTACCATGACCGACGACTGCAGCTTGGCTCGCCCCATTGTCCGTGCGCAAGCCAGGTCACCGGCATCTGGCTCAGCTCCATGCTTGTGTAGTCCTCCGCCTTCTTGTCACGCTCTACAAGCTCGCGCTGCGTACGGGCTTCATATGCCTCGTCCTTTTCACGGCGCGGATTATCCTTGCGATACTTTCTCGGCTGGCTCTTGGATAAGCCCGTGGGACGGTCGGCGCACACCGCTGTGTCAATTGCACCGGCGGCATCAGCGGAGAGGTGTGCCATCGTGCTGCGTGCTATCGATCAAGCACGTGTTGACAGATGGAAGGAGCTAGATCGCGAGAGGCAGATCGCGATGATGACCTGAGACCCGAAGGCCCGGCTGCGTGTGTCCTATGAGGGACCGTATGGGCTCCGATTTGAAGCAGATCGCACCAGAAGTCACTGTCCGCGGGATTCCTTGCAGGTGTGCTAGCTGGCTTCGCCGCTCTTCAACACCACGCCAAACTACATGCCACGCACCCGTGCGACGAATGATCGGATCTCCGACCGGATCTCCGCACGGACCAAGTTGTTTGCCACCCGCAAAGCGTTGACCCTTACAACCAACCACGACACCAAACACCCTTCAGACCGGTCAACATGACCAGCACTCGACCCATTCCAATCGTACATTTTAACGTCAAACCCTCAAGAAGTAACAGAGAGAACAAGGGCCGGTAAGTGTGCTCGAAAGGAATATATTGCGACACCGACTGATGGTTTACGAGACACTATGCTTGGTATCGCATTGGGCAGCCACGAGCTGCTGCTGTAAGTACTTTAGACGTTGCGCGACTGGCGGGCGGCACCTGATCACAAGTAGCAGCCCTTCCAACCCGCCCCCACCCCATCCGGTTCACCGTCACCACTCGCTGTACCGTGCTGGCATGTGTACGTGCTGCGATCTACATACGGGACCTTGACTGACTTGCCGTCTAGCAGACAGGAACCTCCTCGGTATGCCGACTTTTCTCATGTGGACACGACTCTGATGCTGCTTCCCACAGCCATAGCCCGACCGCGCATTCCGCCCCACCCACCCAGGGTATCGATCCCCTCTCGACCTCATCTACGATTTTCGTCGTCCTCTGATCACATGCCCTCGTCTACGTCTTCGGTACGGTCTTGGCCGTCCCCTCGGTCGATCAGACCCTCCTCACCCCCGTCCTCGTCGTCGCCTCTCGCACAGCACTTTAACCACCTCGATCCACGGGCCGTATCTTCTGCTTCAAGAATGTACGGCGCGCAGACGAGGCAGGAGATTGGATCACTTGACGCTCTCACGGGAAAACGACCGACTGCGGCTACTGCAGCTCAACTGCCTCGTCACAGGCGGCTAAACCCCTGGTGGTGTTCCATCAAACTACCAATGCCCAAGAGACAGAGAACGAGCCGTAGAGCAGTTGAAGGAGGAGGTCGGCGACGTGGTAGAGGACGACCAAGATGGGCATTAGCGTGGGCTTCTGCTGGTCAAGGAGGTACGTCGTCTTTGCTCCACAACTCAGCTGTGTGCTGCAGGACCTCTGCTGACGATTGCTAGGATGTTCGAACTGCTGTGCGTCGGGCGACGGCTTTAGCGGTCGAGGTGAGAGTGGGTCAAGTGTTCCTTGATGGGAACCATAGGACTGCTCTGGCATGTCTCATACTTGCGCTCGCCGAGGCTGGCTACGTGACAACGCAAAATCATTGTCAATACACGGTATATTGCCGTCTCGGGCAACGACTCCATGTCGACAACGACGACAATCAGCTCACCAAAGCCGCTATCGAAGCCTCTTATTTGGACACGCTCACCTATGTGTCCAGCCACGTCAGGCGAGGCGTTGCGACACGGCAGTACCTCGAGAACTGTATGTTCGAAATCGCCAGCGTGGCGGCCGTCAACTCTGAGGTTAAGGCGCTTCACGACGACCTCGGTCGCTGCGTGCTGTGGCAAGCAAGGTTGGAGCTGTGGAACGGCTTGAAGGCTTCGGCCGACGGCCGACGGCTGCGTGTACGATACCGGCAGGCCAACGGGCCTTTGCTGTATGGGATGCTTCAGAAGGTCGCAACGGGTTCGCCTCGTGAGTCAACCTGTTCGTCTGCCGAGACTTTCGACGCTGACGTTATGGGATCCCTCGCAGACGACATCTTGCCCCCGCCACTTCAGCTCTTCCGGGTTTGGCCAGAGTCCTCCTGAGCTTCCTCCTTTGCGACGACCCTTAGCCTTGTACAGTCATGCCTCTGATGGCCCGTGATGTATCCGTGTGACGCTCATCGTCTGCATCTCTCCATCTCATCTGGGGCCTCGTGCGGATCCAACGAGCTGTAGTCGATCGCATCTCACTCGACATCCATCACCTTAGCCATGTCCCCGTCGATGCAGTGGAAGCCATACGCCGCGCTCTTCATCACCGCCCTGTTTGCCCTCAATCCAGCGCATTCAGGACTGTTACTGCCCATCGGATTCCTTCCTCTCGTGCTACATCTCACAGCGTCGCCGCTCAAAACGTACCTCACTCTCTCGACGGCCCATTTCGGTTCCTGCCTCCCGACCTCGCTCCACCTCTTGCACCGCAGCTCGGCGGTCCATGCGATCGCTCTGCAAACCGTCTGGTCGGCCATCGTCGGGCTGGCCATCTTGGCACCCATTGTGGGCTATGCTCATCTCGTCAGCCGTGGAAGATGGACTGGGCTGATGGTGTTCCCGATCCTGTGGTCGGCGAGCTTGGTGCTGTGGCAGACTATCAGCCCGTTTGGACGCTTGGTGAGTTGTAACTGGTGGGTAGCCGCGGGCCAAGCCTGCTGATTGATCGTCTACAGGGCGCACCGATTCTCTCGGCTGCAGCTCTCCCGAGGCTACTACTGCCGTTCATGAAGACTTTCGGGCAGCCTGGCGTCGATTTCCTAGTCGCCTCGACGGCGATCGTCCTCTGTTCAGCGCTTGGTGCGGCCCACAACGATCAAGTCGTCACTGCACCGCATGGGGTCGACCTCCTAGGCTTGGCGGAGGAGACTTCAGGTCCAGACGAAGAGAGCAGGCTCGTCGCACACGAGACTAGCGATTGCTCAGGCTCAGACCTTTTCACAAAGCAATATTCGACATTCCCGTCTGCGACTCCCGGCGCCAAGAGCTTGACCTCGAGACTCGCAATCGCCCACTGGACGTTGCTGCTCTTCCTGATCCTGGTAGCGATCATCTCGTCACTGTGCTCGCCTTTGCCTCTCCCGCTGTCGCTCTCGCAGCCGCTAGACGCCAGCACACCCCTTACCCTCGCCTGTGTCCTCCCGCCGCCTTCAGAGGGCGCCACACTCGAGACGTACCTACACGAATCGACAAAGCTCGCCTCGCAGGCCAAAGTCCTGCTCTGGCCCGAGACGGCTCTTGAGCTCACGACACGCCAAGACCGGGACGAAGCGGTGGAGATGATTGGGATGCTGGCGGCCAAGCAGGGCGTCTGGATCGCTGCCGCTCTGTCGAGCGTAGGAGACAGCAAGAGTGAGAAGCGCAACGAGGTGGTCTTGGTGGGGCCGCATGGGGTCATCGGGACGTACGAGAAGCGCAAGCTGGTACCGTGTATGTCGGAGGACGCTGTGACGAGTCTGGCTGATACAGCGCAGTGATTGAATCGTACGGGCTAACAGAAGGCGCAGAGCCATCGCCCGCTTGGGCCGTTGACCTTCCACCGTACGTCAGCCCCTCCCAACTGCACAAGAGACTGAGATCGTAGCCCACCTCACGTCCCCAAATCAACATGGGCAGCCAACCAACCGCACATCCGCGAGATCACCGTCTCACCTTTGATCTGCCTCGACGCGTTTCACGCCCCAGCGCTGCCTCTTGACGCCAACATTTTGCTGCTACCGACCGCTTCGCCCATCCCCGAGATCGGAGCGCAACTCTTCGATCAAGCGCAGACTCTGAGCGTCACACGGGGCGTCACGACGTTGATGTGCGATCGGTCGCCGGACGGCGTCTCGGCCTTGGTCGATCCCTGGGGTCGCGTCCTGTACCAGCAGTCTGGCACGGTCTCGTTCGTCGTGCACACGACCGTCGATTGGGACGGGACGAGAAGCAGAGCGCAGACGACTGGATGGGACAAACTTGGAGATGTCGGGGTTCTTGCGCTACTGCTAGGCATTGCACTCGTCGGCTCGGGGGTGGAAGCGGCTGCAACTCGCGGCGCGAGGAAGACCTGGCACAATCTGGCGAGTATCCCGCACCGTGTCGGCGTGCGTGCCCTCTGTGCGCGCCAGACTGTCTCGCCTCGCCACGAGCAAAGCGCAGAGACCGAGTCGCTCATCTAAAAACACGCGAATCCATGAGATGCTACAATGCGGTAATGTATATACGACTATGATGCAGCTGCTTTACGCCTAGAGCTTGGCCACCCGAGCGAGGTATTCCTCGACGACGCGTTTGCCGTGTCTGCGCACGTCAGTGATCGCAAGGCAGAGTGTACGCCGACTCACCGCAGATTTTGCAAGCGAATGCGTTCGTTTGGCAGATGAGCCGCATCGCTGGCTTGCCCTGCGCGGCGTCAGCAGTGAACAGAGCTGTAGGTGGTACTTACCCAGAGGAAGATGCACGACAGGAGCTGAAAACTCCTTTTCCAAAAAGTTGATGGTCGGGATCGTCCCGCCTGCAGTCTGTCAGCGACCCAAGCCGATCTCCTACAACCACCTACCTTCCCGGATCTTGAGCGGCTCGACACCCCAGACTTTCTCGACGGCCTGCTCGAGCGCTTTCAAATATGGATCTTGCAGAGATGCAAGCCACCAGCAAGCCTGGTGCTTGATCTCGAGCTATTGCCGTGAGGAGCGGCCACATGGAAACTGGCAACTCACCTCAAACTTGTTGTTCGATCCGAGCTCCTTGAATGACTGATGACAATATTGCTTGATGGCGTCGACAATCACGTCGAGTTTCTACATACATCAGCGTACTGCGTGCGGCAGAGCCACCCATGCAACCGACCTGGTCGGGCACAAGACGGAAGCTAACGCTGCTGGTGACTCTTCGGGGGATGATCGTATTGTTGGCCGCACCCGACGAGGTGACGTTTGCGATCGAAAACGTTGGATGGCGCCATTTCCGGACGAGATCGCTGACTTTGGCGTCGGAGGCCGTAGCAGCGGCTTTGAGCAGCTCGAGCTCGGTATCGTCTTGAGCGCGAACGGCGTCGTCTGTGGTCGTCAGCTCCGTCGAGATCATAGGCAGAGAGACTGACAAAACCCGGGGATCTTGACCTTGTTCGCATCGCCGATCGAGGACAGCAGGCGGACCATGTCGATCATGGGTTCTTGGACTGCGCCGCCATCGACACCGCTGCAGACTACGTCAGTCTGGCACACACACGCCGCCACTACCCACCTGTGCGCATCGTGATTATCGTTGGACACTGCAAGGCTGGCATAGATCACCCCGCGCATGCCAAACACCACACATGGGTTCTCCTCGCCAAGCCAAGTCGAGTTGGAGAGCAGGATGACGTCAATGTGGCCGATATCGTCCTGCGCACATCAGCATGAGCACCTGGGCACGACTAGACTCACCTTGTGTCGACGGACAGCCTCGGCGAAACCGGTACTGCCGGCCTCCTCTTCGCCTTCGATCAAGAGCACGACATCGACGTCAAGCTCGCGACGATCCCGCAGCGCCGCGGCGGCACAAGCAACGGCAAGGATCGGGCCCTTGTTATCTGACACGCCGCGGCCGTAAAGATACCTAACCTGTCAGCGAGCTCGGACAACAGCGGCGGACCCACCCGTTGCGGCCAGAAAGCTTCCACGGGTCCGATTGCCAGCGGGCTTCGATCGCCGGCTGGACGTCGTAGTGGCCTTCCGACTGTCAGCGTGTGCCTTGCTTTACTTCCAGCCGACTGACCATAGAACAAGACCCTCTTGCGCGGCTTGTCAGACGCCAGACCGGTAAAAGTCGCCGTGACAATCGGGTTCTTGCCCGGGCTGCCCGGGAGCTATATCACCCATCAGTTCTGGTCCCGACATGCATAAGCGACCCACCAAATCCGCCTTGGCACCGAGTTGAAGCAATATCTTGCGCAGCAAGTGCGCACCTTGACGGCAGCTGGTGGCATCAGCCCCGCTCACGACGCACAACGGCGGACTCACTCCTCGCGGTGCTCATCGTCGCTGACGGTCGGGATTGCGACCAGCTTGGAAAGAGCATAGAGCATGACGTCGCCTTCGCTCTTGACGTCTTCAGCACCAGCTTTGTCCACTTCTGCCAGGTCGATTGTCCATATCTGCCCGTGGCGTCAGTATATGCCCCACGGCCATGCCATACGAGCACGCACTTTGATAAACGAGTCGTTCCCGGCCGTATAGAGCTCGTACTTTTCCCGGATACCCGGTACGACGAACGACGAGAGGATGATGCCTGAATGAGCGCGGAAAGCGGCCGTGCAGTCGAATTGACGGTTGAAGCGCTGCGGCGTTAGCTGATACTTTTAGGTGCACTAAGTCACGAACCAAGACCCGGCCGTCTGCGGCGGCCGTGTAGAGATCGGTCCCGAGCATGCTCATGCTGAGTACATCGCCCTGCTGGCGTCAGTCCGACCGTGTAATGTAGCGCACATGAGACTGACCTCGTGCGCCATGATGGACCGAATGCAAGCGCCAGTCTCGAGATCCCACACCTGGCCGATCAGCTCCAATCACCTGATCAAGTCAAGCGACGCCACACACCATGATCTGACCATCCTGCAACCCGGCGAAAAGCAAGCTATCCCTCGTCGCGAGTGACAATACCGCGCCACGTAAATCACTTTCCGCGCAATCCGTCAGCCCTTGCCTGCGCTGACAAGGCTACACACCTGAAATGCCGCAAGACCTCCAAGCCGCCGCCTTCGATGCAGCGCCAGATCTGGCTCGTCAGCCTGTCGCGTGACACTGCAAGAACTCACCTTGACATCGGAATCGCCGGAACCCGAGACGAGCCAGACTTGATCTTTACGCTGGATCATCTCGATCGCGTACACGTAGCCGTAATGCGCGGTCGAGACGCGAGCCTCGCTCTGAACTTCAATCTCCTTGACCTCGGCTTGCTGCGGGAGGTCTTCATCCCCAGTCGCGAAGTACCCTGGCGCGTCGGCACGCGGGGTGTACGGTTGAGGCGAGGCCGGGGTCGACGTCCCACTCCGTGTGGGTGTCCACGAGTCGAAAAACTTGTGGGGCCGGTACCGGCCTGATCGCTGCGGTTTCGAAGCGGTTGCTTGCGGAAGGTGCGAGGGGGACGTCGCCGGTGGTACAGCGTGAGGATTCAACGCAATTGCCGCGCCGCCGTTGGATGTTTTCCGCGTTCGCGGTGAGAGAGCGTTACCAAAGCTGACCCACTCGATCGATGTGTTTTGGCAGCCTAGACGGTGAGCACAATTTGCGATTGCAAGCAGACTGACCAAAATAGAGGGTGCCGCCTGCGCGCGCGTCCCACGCTAGCGTGTAGACGTCGCCAGATGTATCGTCACACGGGTGGATAATGTACAGCGGTGTCAGGGTTTTGGTCGACCATATCTGGTCGGGTCAGCTACAGCTGCAATACGCAATGTACACACCCTAACGTCGCCTCCGCCTGTTGACGTTAGCCACATTATCACAACGATCCCACTCACTGCTAGCGCTCACGAGCCATCCTTTGTCCTTGACGACCATGAGGGCCAAGATTGAGCCGGTATGGCCGAGAAGGCGATAGAGCGGCTGGAGCGAGTTGCGCGAGAAGACCTGCAAGACGCCTTGTCAGCGGCGAAGGCGTTCGGGTCAACGGGACGGACGACGATGCCATTATCGGCCGACTGGGATCCTGAATAGACGTATTGGTCGTCTGCGGCTGTGCCGTGTCAGCACTGCCGCGGGGAGGTGCAGGACCGACCTAGGCTGAGCACGCGGCCCTTGCCTGCGCCGAGGAGATGGGCCAAGACGGGCAGCTCGCCCTGGGCCTCTCTCGTCAAGCTGTCTATGTTGCGTGGCATGGGTGTTGGGATGGCGGAAGCACAGTCATGCCCGATACAGTCGATATCGAGACCGAGTAGTGGGCGTTCCGGGGTGTACCACGGCACCGGTGGGGACGCCGCGGGGGTCAAGCGAGGCGTGACAGTTGACAAGTCGACAATGGTCCGTTTGGTGGGTGAGCGCGAGTGCACAGACGTTGTCGGTGAGAGCGGCGGGGAAGCGAGGGAATCGTAGAGGGTGGGAAGCAGGGTAGCGTCTGTCAGCGACATTGTGATGGAGACGGAGATGGAGACGAGGCAGGTGCTAGCAAGCTCGGTGCTGTGCGCTCGCGGCGGAGACGACGGGTGCGAAGGCCTCGGGTGGAAGCGAAGGCCTGTGCGACGGGCAGGCGATCCGGGGAGGACGATCGCAAACAGATGAACTGGGCGGGCCAACGCAGATCTACGCGTGCACAGTGTACTCGCGAATGGAGATGCAAGACCGAGGGGTCGGCAGCAGTGCTGAGTGGTCGCCCCGGGTGACTAGACAGGCAGAGAGGAGCACACGCACCTTGGCGGAGTGTAGGCGGCCTTATGGCTCGATCCGACTCGGCTTTGCTCTCGCGCCGTCTCCGTTGAGCGCTCGTTGACGCCATCGCACGCTGTGCGTTTGAGGATCGCGCACGGCTCAAAGGACGGCGACGAGGGGAGGGAGAATGGTGGGATCGCGAGCGGCGCCTGGGCCGAGCTCTCTGGTGACGACCGAGCGGAGCTCGAGAACAGACAGGAAGGCGGATGAGGTGATGGAGAATGGGCTGAGGGCGGAGTTGAAGCTGAGTTTGGATCAGACAGCAGAGTGGGAAGCGGCGTCGACGGCTGAGCACGGACGGCGGTGGTGATGCAGCCGGAGCAGCGGTGCTGGGTGCTGGGTGTGGATGCTGGCGTGCTGATACGTGCTCTGCAGGACTGTCAAGGATCCTCCGAGCTGTCCAACGTTGTCGAGGTCGAGTTGAGCAATGCGAGTGCTGCGGTGATGGTGAGCGTGAGCAAGCCGGGATCCCGGATGATGCTGTCTATGGATGGGATGCGCTGCTTGCTGTTGGGATCGACGGCCATGATCAACTCGTTGCATGCATCAATGGGACGCAGTCTGATGGCCTGTCGAGCAGGGAGCAGCAACAGCAACAGCATCGAGGAGAGCATCGAGGACACGGCGGCGGACGACGATACAGCATCCCAGTCTGCTCAGCTCTTCCTGCTACACGTCGCACACTCGCATCAACTGCATGGATACGATCCAGTGTACGCCGAGCGAGTACCTCTTGCATGCTGCTGTGCACTATGTATGGCCCGGTCGCAGTTGTTGAGCGTTGGGTTGAGAACCCTGTCGACGCCGCTCAACATCTACCGTGTCCTCGCCAGCATCGTCCACCTTGCCAGTGGGATCCAGCTGCGTGCATGCTCACTGTCCAGCTGTCGAGCACGAGCCGGTGACAGCCATCAGCGTCCGGACAAGCCAAGAAGCACTCCAACTCGACGCCGGATCGACGCACGCCCGATCGCTGCAGGTGAGTGAGAGCACGACGACGACGACGACGACGACGGGTATCGAATGGATGGCTTGAGCTCATGATTGTCTGCTATCGTCAACTGCTGCGCGCGCTGCACGGCTCATCCACCCTGCGTGTGTGCAAACACGCACACAGCGTACCGTCCTTCGTGACAAGCTCGCACCCTTTGGCTCGTGCTCGCAAGCCGTGTTGATCAACTCTCGACCGCTGCCCTCCGCTTCTCGACCTTGTGCACGCCCTCGTTGCTTCTAGCCTCGCCAGCTCCACTCTCGCCGCTCAAACAGGCTGACACTGGCAGCAGCATCGCACACCATCGACCAGCACAGCCGCAATGCGTCTGCACTGGCTCATCGCATTCGCCTGCGCCGTCGCCGTCTCGGCCCAAGACTCATCCTCTGCTCCATCGCAGTCACCGCAGTCGTCAGTATCCGCATCTACAACGAACCGCTCGGCGTCTTCAACCCCAACCGCACCGTCCAACACCTCGGCCGTCCTCATCACCACCACCGTCCTTTCCGTCCTCCCGACCTCTTCCGGCCAGTCTCAAGCCGTCACCACCTCGCTCGTCCTCACCCTCACCCTCAACTCGTCTGCCATCCCGACCTCGACCATCAACCAGACCGGATCCTCCGTCAACACGACCCTGGCCGGCAACGAGACGGCCATCCCATGGAACTCGACCCTCGACTGGCTCCCTTTCCATATCGCGCTCGACCCGGCGTACGGCGTACTCGGCGGCCTGCTGATCGTCAGCGGAATCCCCGTCGCCGTGCTCGGTGGCAAGAACCGATGGTGCGTCGGGTGGCGCACGCGAACACGCTGACATCCCCCAGGTCTTCCCTCGCGATCGCTTCCGGCTACACCCTCATGGTCTTTACCCTCGTCATGATCCTCCGCTTTGGGTCGGTGGCTTAATCGGCTCCATTGATCCTGCCTGGCTGACTCCCACAGCGTCGAGCCAGCACTCCAACCGCCCTCGCCCAACCCGCCCTCGCGCACCCTGCGCGGCCTCTACCTGCTCGCCAGCATCATCGCCGCCCTCGTCGGTTCCGGGATCGGCATCTTCTTTTGGAAGTTTGCCCAGTACTGGGTCGGCGCCGCCGGCGGCTTCGCCCTTGCCTGGTTCGTCATGGCCACGAAAGCCGACGGCGTCGTGCACGGCGTCGTCGCGCGCTGGGGCCTGTTTGGCGGCGTGACGCTCGCAACGTTTGTTCTCGGCTTGGTACCAAAGCTAACGCCGGTCATGCTGCTCGCTAGCACCGCATGGTGCGTGAGCTGCGACTCGGCGAGCGTTCACTAAAATTGACACGGCGCAGGATCGGCGCAACCGCGTTCACACTCGGGATCGACTGCTTTACCCGAGGCGGCCTGAAAGAGTTTTACATCTACAACTTGGGCTTTCACACCCTGTTTCCCAAACTCGGCGGCGACAAGTACCCTCTGACGCAGACGATGCAGGTCGAGCTCGGCGTCTTGGCGGCAATGGTCGTGGTGAGTCCCGAGCCAAAGCTCCGCTGTCGGGAATACTGACCGCGTAGATCGGGGCCGCGATCCAGTTCCGCGTGCTCAACATTCTCCAAGCGAGACTGAAACAGATGCGCGACCTCGAAGCCGCGCGGCAAGAAGCAGAAGAAGAAACCAAAGCGGCCGAGCGCTTCAAAGACGTCAAGGGCGATCTGTCCGAGTGGGAGGCTAGATACGGCCACGGCCAAGGCTCACCGAAGAGTCCTGCGCTCCCGCAGCTCGGGTTCGGCGACGCGCGCGCGTCGAGTTCGCTCGGGTTGACGCCCACGGCGCGGTACGAAAGCGTAGCGGTCGAGTCGCCGACGCTGGAACCGACCGAGCACCTTGGGCCGATCGATGTCGGGAACCGCGCGTTGTCGCCCGAAGAGCCGATGGATCCCGAACTGGAACAAAAGATCAAGTTGCTGGCCGAGGTTCAGCGCGTGCGCCGGGATGTGCGTGGATCGATTGATCAACTGCGCGCAGGGACGCCAACGCCAACGCTCGGTGGCAGCGAACCGATCAGTCGCAGGGTGTCGATCGCGAGCGGGCGTTTACTCACCCCCGGCGGCTCACCTCTTGCCTCGCCGACGTTGCCACCGAACGGCTCGTCAAAGCCCCACTCGCACTCGCCGCAATCAGACTGGGACGCGTACCTGCACGAACGCAAGCTTGTCACGCCGCCTGCTGGCATCACGGCGCCGATCCCGACGACGGCGATGCCGGGCACAAGGCGGAGCGAGTACGTCGTCGTCTCGGACGGTGTTGCCAAAGCTCTGGATCGTAGGCAGCGCACGATGAGTGCATTCGAGCTCGGGACGGCGGCGGGCAGTAGTGGGGCTACGAGTTCGGACGAGAAGCGGTCGGGTACGATACCACTACAAGACCGTACCACCGCCAGCGATGGTGATTCTCCCATCCACGCGCGCTTCCCCTCTGGTTCAGGCTCGCGCGTCAGCCTCGGCCCGCCCGTCATCATCGGCCATGCGAAACCGGCTTCTGGGCCCAAGCCGGCCGCACCGCCGCGAACGCTGACGTACGACGAGCTCGATGCGCGCCATCGCCGCCGCATCTCCAAGCTGCAAGAACCCGTGTCGTCCAAGATGCAAGAACAAGTCGATGTCGCTGAAGCGCGTGATAAGTGGGCGCAAACGACCAAGCGCGAGCGCGACGAGATGCGGCGCAGGGAACGGGATCGCGTCGCGCGCGAACCTGAAGGCCAGCACCAGCACCAGCGCGAGACCGTGTTACCGCACGTTCCGAAGCTGAGTGCGGCGCGCAAGACGGAGGAGTGGAGGAGGAGTATCGCGGGTGGGCTGGATGGCCTTGCTGCGCCGGAACAGCCGCAAGCGCCAGCTGCCCCGAGGCGAGAGCACCGCTCGCGCCCGTTTATCAACTAGGACATTGGAGGCTGGAGACTGGAAGGACATTCGTTTGCTATGGACTGCTGCTATTACTCATTGTACTACCCACTCATTCCATCCCACTGCATATGCATAGACTGCTCGAGTATGGCAAGAGCATGGCTAGAGGAAGGGAGGGCACTGGGATGAGGATTGCTGCGAATGTGGTGACGTGGAGAGCAGCGAGTGAGGATGCCATCTTGTTGATGGTGTTCTCGTCGTTGTCGACGCTTGACAGCTGCACAGATCTCACTGGGAGCGAGAGAACACGATGAGCTCGTACTAGTCATCCACCGTCACCACCAACATGAGCGACCGCGACGGCATGAGCTCGAGCACGGCCATCCGACCATCGAGTCCTGTCCCGTCCTCGAGCGACTCGCACGTCTCGCGCCGGCTCAGCTGGAACAAGAGCAGCCAAGACGACGAGGTCATCATCACCAACCCTGCGCGGGTCGCCCACCCGCTCGACGGCGGGCACCGGCCATACCAGTACGACTCGGCCGCTGCTGGTTCGGACAGCTCGATCGACCGCCCGCTGGTGTACAGCCATGGACACGATGTGGAATCGGCACCGTTCTCGGGCTCCAAAGAGGATTTAGAGCGGTTGACGAGTCGTACAGGGCAGCAAGGGTATTTCGATGTTGGATCATCAGCATCGGCCTCGACCCCGCGCTCGACTAGGCAGCGTGTGTACGGTCAAGATGGTCTGATCAAGACGCCTGCAACGTCCCCGCTCCGGTTCGCAAACTCGCTCGCGCGCAGTCCGACCGTGCGAGCCGTGTCGGACAGCTTTAGGCGGGCTAGTGTCAGAGTCGTCAACATTATGGGCAGTGATGGCGACAAGCGGCTCAGGCTTGATGATGTGGATGGAGAAGAGCACGAGTTGGAACCGGTCGATACGGTCCAGGCGGTGCCAGACGACCAGAGAGATGGTGCAAGGCCAGAACCTCGTCCACCCGAAGCGCTCGTGGGCAAGACGCTGGGCGTGCTAGGGCCAGACAGCAAGCTTAGGCTGGCCATGTACAGCCTGATCAAGTTCAAGTGCGTTGTCCTACCGCTCGAGCGCGCTGACAACCCAGGTTTACCGAACAAGCCATCCTACTCCTCATCATCCTCAACGTCGTCGTCCTCACCATCCAAGCGGCCAAACCGCTCAACACGCCGCGCCCAAACACGGGCTACTTTCAATCATGGGAAGACTATGTCCTCTTTGTCCTCTTCATCATCTTCACGCTGGAAATGGCCGCACGGATCATCGTCTCGGGTCTCATCCTCGATCCCCGGGTCCGAACGGCAGACCTGACAGGCCCAGACCCGAGCCTGCGCAACGTCCCGACGAGCTTTCTCCAGCGTGCAAAGTCGGTACGCCGTCGGTTCGTCCACGCCGTCAGCCAGCATTCGGCCGTCACGGCCGATTCGTCCATCGCACTGCCAGACGCCAGTGTGCCCGCGCACGACAAAGACGCCGTGTTCATGTCTCAAGCTTGGCGGAGCAAGCACCAGCCTGACAGACCGAAACCCAAGACGCCGAGGCGCAAAGGGACCATGGCATCCGTCATCACCGAAGCGCCGTTCCAGAAAGCCGTAGCGAAACAGCAATCACTTGCGGCCCAGGGTCGCCCGTTCCTCCGCCACTCTTGGCATCGAGTCGATCTCGTCGCCATTGCTGCGTTCTGGATCATGTTTCTGCTCGCACTGTCCCGCAACGAGGCTACAGACGACCGCCACTTGTATGTTTTTCGAGCGCTTAGTGTGCTGCGTGCGGGAAGACTGCTCGTCGTCACGAGCGGTACCACCGTACGTTCCTTGGCCGGGTCCGACACGAGCTGAAACCGGCAGACGATCCTGCACTCGCTCAAGCGCGCCGGCCCGATGCTCGTCCGCGTCTCGGCCTTTGTCATCTTTGCCTTGATCCTATTCTCCATCATCGGCGTGCAAGCGTTCAAAGGCTCCTTCCGGCGCGTCTGCATCTACACCGGCAAGTACAGTGATCGTCCGTGGCCACAACTGACCCGATAGATCCCAACAACTCGACCAATGTCTTCACAACCGAGCAACTATGCGGAGGCCATGTCAATTCAACCTTGCACCCGGTTGCGTTCCTCGACGCTAAAGGCTTCACGTCGGATGCGGGCCCGAAAGGGTACATCTGTCCCTTGGGTCAGATCTGCCAGGTGAGCCAATCTATTCGCAGACACTGAACTCTGATCACTACAGCTCACCGACTCGAATCCGCACGACAACGCACAGAGCTTTGATCACATTTTCGCGGCCGCGATGCAGGTCATCGTCATTGCTTCGGGTGCGTCCGTTCAAGACCGAGCGAGCACTGACGCACGCAGTCAACACCTGGGCTCCCGTCATGTACCTAGCCATGGATTCCGACTACTACTCTTCATCCCTCTACTTTATCGCCGGCGTCATCGTCCTCAACTTTTGGCTCATCAACCTCTTTGTCGCAGTCGTCGTCAACACCTTCAAAGCGATTCGCGCCGAGACGAGACGCAGTGCTTTCGGCGCCAGCAGGTACGCTTGCGGGATCATCTGTGGCACTGCTCACAGCGCAGTACCACCACCGACACCCGCGGCCTCGATCCGTTTACCGACGCCGAGGCGAAAAGCCGGTTGTGGCCGAATCGCCTGCGCAGCGTTTATCGGCGATCGCAAATGATCTGGGTGGCCCTGATCCTTGTCGACGTCGTGATACAGGCAACGCGAACGGCGAATACAACCGCCTCGCGCGTCGATCTCATGGGTAGGTCGTTCACCAGACTAGGAATGCCAGCTGATCAGCCTAGCCAACATCGAGCTTGCGTTCACACTTGCATTCGACTTGGAGATGATCATCCGCTTCATGGGCTATTTCCCCGATTGGCGCAAGTTTTTCCACGCGTCCAACAACAACTTTGATCTGTTCCTCGCCGTAGCCGCCAGCGTCATCCAGATCCCAGCTATCGCCAACTCGGGCGTATATCCTTGGCTGACGGTATTCCAGCTCTTGAGGTGGTATCGCGTGGTGCTTGCCGTCCCTCGTATGAGACCGCTGTTGGTGAGTGATCTGGCCTCTGCATTTCGAGAGCTTGGCTGACACGTTGCAGAGGACAGTGTTTGGTGGCTATGCAGGACTGGCCAACATGGTCGCTTTCCTGTTTTTGATCAACTTTGTAGCCGCCCTTTCGGTACGCCACCACTCCGCGCGAGCAGCCTGACACTATCTGCAGGCGGTTCAACTGTTTCGTGGCGACATTCCAGCAGGGGACGAGAACATTACCTTTTCACAGCAGTACAACTCGTATCTCGGCATGTACCAAGTATGTGATTGCACACGATAAACGTCAGCTTACCAGCACAGGTCTTTTCGTCGGAAAACTGGGTATGCTCTTGTGATGGCATCTTGGACGCTGACACGCACAGACCGATCTTCTCTACACGGTGGTACGTGTACGTACAGCCCTATATCGGCTTCTCACACCTGCCAGCTCGTCAGCGCCTTTCAATACAAGCAAGGGGTCATCTCGGCAATCCTCATCTGCGGATGGTTCCTCTTTGCCAACTGTGGGTTGAATGCTTTGGCAGTGTCAGTCGCTCATCACTCTGCAGTCATCGTCTTACAAATGTTCATTGCTGTCATCAACGAGGTCCGTCACCCGTACACGCGAGAGATACCTGCTCATGTCCAGAACTTTGACATTGCCGAGGATGCCAAACGGAAACAGCAGGTCGAAGCCTTTATCCAGCGGACCGAGCCCATTTCAGCCCACGTCAGCTGGATCGATCGCTTGAACCCATATCGACTCATGCAAGCAAAACCAAAGTCGGTCACAGTGCAAGCTATACCAGACAGCCTCGTGTTGCCTATGAAAAAGGATGTCATGCGGAATCTTGGCGCCATGGATGACACTCTGGTGAGTTGAGATGTTTGGCATCATGAGCTCAACAAACAGCCGGGTATCGCACCGGTCTCGTCCGGTGTACGCAAAGCAATCGGGCGCTTGCTGGGCCGTCAATCGGCAGAGCGCGAGGCCTCGGCTTCAGTCCGGCATACAGCATCTGCAGACGATACGTGGGATGACGATCGCGACCTGTAAGTACCGTCCCAACACATTGCACGGATATCTCATCTACAGTACCAACCTCTTGCCGACGAACGCCACGGGTGCTGCGACCTCGGACGAGCACGCCGACGCCGTACGTGAAAGGCGTAACCAGCAAGCCGACTTTATCGCTTCCCATCCCGGCTTCGACAAGACTCTATGGCTCTTTGGCTCGCGCAACCCACTACGTCGCCTGTGTCAGGCTTGCGTCCCTTCTGCATACGGAGAGCGCATCCATGGCCGCCCTGCCGTCCCTGTCGCCCACTTTGCACTCAAGCTTGCCGTCTTCTCGTCTGTAGTGGGCAGCATTGTCGTCATCGCAATCGCGACCCCAACCTATCGCCGAGCTTGGGTCGATGAGCATGGCGTCGAGAGCCTGACCTGGTTTGACAAGGTCGAGACGGGCCTCGGAGCCGTCTTCATCCTCGAATTCCTCATAAAGGTCATCGCCGACGGCTTCATGTTTGCGCCAAACGCATACTTGCTGTCTGTCTGGAACGTTTTCGACTTTATCATTCTCGTCACTATCCTGGTCAACCTGGCAGCCTCGGTCATCTACGTCGGCGAGCTCAGTCGTTTCACACGAGCCATCAAGGGATTCCGTGCCTTGCGCTTGATCACACTCTTTTCTCGCTTGCGCGACACGTTCCACGTTGTAGTGTTCGCCGGCGCTCTGCGCCTGATGGACGCATCCGTTCTCATGATACTCTACATCATTCCGTTTGCAGTCTGGGGGTGAGTCGCTGCGCCGGATTGACAGTGCTGACCTGCTTAGCCTCAACATCTTCTCTGGATTGCTGTTCTCCTGCAACGACAATAGCGTACCGGGCAGGAGCGCGTGTACCGGTGTATTTGCCGCATCGCCCGTCGACAACTCTTTGGAGTACTTGGTCCCACGGGTCTGGTCGAATCCCGGCTTGACGAGCAGCACGTGGAGCTTCGACTCGTTCCGCGACGCCATCCTCATCCTTTTCGAGATTGTCTCGCTCGAGGGCTGGATCGACGTCCTCTTTTCGGTCATGAACATTACCGAACGTGGCGATCAGCCAGAGCTCAACGCTTCGCAATGGAACGGCGTATATCTCGTCATCTATCATTTGTTTGGCGGGGTCATCATCCTCACTCTCTTCGTCAGGTTCGTTGGGTCTCTCACGTGCTTGCGTCCGCTGACACCGGCACAGCATCATCATTGAAGCTTTCAACACTCGCTCTGGCAACGCGCTTTTGACCAGAGAGCAACGCCAATGGGTCGACCTCTCCAAGTTCATCAAGCGGCAAACGCCATCTCGACTTCCAAAGACTCGCCCGTCAAATCCCATACACGCTTGGTGCTACGATCGAGCTGTGAACAAGCACGGCTTCTGGACACGCGGCTTCACTGTGCTGTATTGCGTTCACATTCTCTTTCTGGCGTGAGTTTTGCTTATCGTATGTCACAAGCGCTTACAGCAGCAGGATGCAAGACTTTGAGAATACAATCTTTTCCGACGATTCGCTCAGTACGCTGCTTTCTTGACTGTTATAGGTACTGACGGTAGACGCAGATGCCATCTTTCTCGTTTTCACAATCATCTACGCCATCGATTTGGTAGTCCGCTTCTACGGCCTCGGTATGCGCAGTTTCCGCGCCAACGGGTGGAATCTGTTCGATGTCTTTGTCATCACGGGCAGCTTCGCCACGACCATTCCAGCTCTGCAGGCTAGCTCGGCCGGGCTGCCTCCCAACCAGGTCAACATGCAGCTCCAAAAGTTGTTTCTTGTTTCGATCTCCCTCAAGTTGGTGCAGAGAAGTAGTGCACTGAACCAGCTGTACAAGACTTCAGTGTGAGTAGTAGTTAATTGAGACAGTGCTCGCTCACACTACGACAGGGCAAGTCTACCTGCCATCGGGAATCTCTTTCTCTTGTGGGCGGCCATTTTTATCTTCTTCGCCATCTTGTACCTGGAGGTGTTCGGTCTCACCAAAGTCGGCAACTCTTACCAGTCTCGCTTCCAAAACTATTCGTCACTTGGCAACGCGCTGATCATGCTGGCGTTCATGTCCGTCGGGTACGTACTTCGGCCGTGGCCCAAACCTGAACTGATTGAGCTGCAGTGAAGGTTGGAACGGTTACATGCACGACTAGTGAGCAGCTCATGCGCACACGCCGGAGGACTAATCAATCGTAGCACCATCGCTCCGCCCCGATGCACGCAGACAACCAGCTTCCTGTACTCGGACTGCGGTAGCGCCTCTTGGTCATTTGGTCTTTTCATCAGCTGGAACATTATCAGCATGTGATTGTCTCGTACATGTGTGGCGGTGCGAGCTGACGCGTGCACACAGGTACATCTTTCTCAACCTGTTCACTGCCGTAGTGGTCGAGTCCTTTGCATACGTCTACCAGATGCCCGGCACAGCGTCATTGAATCGCGAGGATATCCGTATGTCTTCGTGGAACATCAAAGTGGTCGTTGACGCTAGCAGGTGCCTTCAAGAAAGTATGGGCAGAGTTTGACACTCGAAGGTCAGGCTACATCCAACGAGACAAGTATGTGGCATTTTTCAGGGTGTGTCCTCAGTTCCGACGCCGATGAGTGGCTGACGCAAAAGCGTCTCACCGGTGCTCTCGAAGTCCGACCATACTCTCGGCAGTTTGCCGTGGCCAAGTTGCTGGAGTCATCCGCGATCACTTTGCCATACACGGGCCATCGGGCTACCGCGATTGTCCAAGGCGCAAAGCACACAATCGATGTCGACTTACTTCGAGAACAACTCAGCAAGATCGACTATGCGATTGTTCGTCAACGTCGGCAGATATTCGCGCGGCTGTTTTACGAAGCAAAACTCAGCGAGGAACGAGGCAAGGGGATCAGCTTCACAGCCATGCTGCTCATGCTTGCGCATCACAAGCTGATTGACGACGATAAAGCGCTTCAGTGGGTGACTTGATGTGGTCCAGGCCCGACTGACAAACTGTATTAGACTCGATGAGCTGCTGATCCGCAAGGTGCGCACAGAGCGCGTTGCCGATCTCGTCAACTTGGATCGGGTCCGTAGTCTCCTACTCAGCATCTATCTCCGACGACGGTACCTTCAGCAACGAGCCGAGCAGCGACGTACACTTGCTCCTGGCCACAGCGGACTTCCAGCCATTGTTCTCGAACCAATGGTCTCGACACCGCCCGATGATGTGGATATCACCTCGGCTGGCCGGCCGCGCTCGTCTTCTAGTACTGATGGATATCCATCGCCGTACAATTCACCATCATTGAGCATTGGCAGGGACGACGCCTCAAGAAGTCCCGACCATGGCCCTTCGGCGGCCCATTCGTCGACCCTGTTGACAGATACGACGCCGACAAGGGATCATGTGAGGAAGGCGTCTGATCTCAGCATGCTTTCTGCAATATCATATGGCCGGTGGGTCCCGTCCTTGTCAACGCCTCGATCAAAGCTTATGGGACTAGGGACTCTGTCTCGTCCGACAACTCGGATCAAGACGGTGTTCTGGATGCCCTGTCTCACTCCATGTGGGGTGATCTCATGCGCGAAGCTAACGACGAAGACGAGCTCTCACGACCATGACCATTACGACTATGATGTATTGCATATGATGAATGATGCTTGTTACGGGCGATGGATCTTTAGTGCGGATTGTCGCACATGCCGAACTTGGGAGCCTCTCCAGGGCTCTCTGCGAATACGGACCGGACGGTCTGCACGCTCGTATAGGTCGCGACGATGACGCCAAAGGCAATCAACAAGAGGTCGACGGTCTTTTGCCAGAATGTCGAAGCACGGCCTTTGAGGTGGAGCATTGGCGGGTAAATGAAGCACAGAGGCACGCTGGAGGTTGTCTTGTCAGTGATGACATAATAAAGATTCACGGACGCACCAGCAGAAACAGCCAACGAAAGAGACAAACTTATCGAGGTCGCCGGAACCGGCCCACGACACGAGCGAGCAAAACAAGACCAAGCCTGCGCGGAAGACGTTCTTCTGCCACTTGACTTTGGTGTTGTATTTGCCGCTGCGCAGGAACAAGGCATTCTCGAGAACACCGGTGATGGGGAAGAACTGCAAGGGCGCACTCAGGAGGATAGCGAGGGTATCTAACCGGGGTCAGTCGCGGGCTTGCGTGAAGAAGTAGACGTACATAGGAACTGCACAGTCTGTACGCCCTTGTTCTCCAGATTCAGGTTCACCAAGACGACTGTTTGGATTTGGGAGCCGAAAGTGGCGTACGAGAGCGCACCGACGCCAGTGAACAGGACCGACAAACCGGCCATGACGCCCGCCAGTGCGACTGGGAACTTTTCAGGCCGTTCCATCGAGTTGACGATTGGCAGGACGAGACCGATACCTTCCCACGCGAAAACTATCACTGTTTAGTATAGATTTCTTGGGTCGCATGAGGACCTACCCGCGGTGCCAATCATGAGGGAAAAGTCGACGGGGTTGAAAGCCTTGACATCGGCAATGCCCTGCGAAGCCAAGGTTGCGGTTTCCGACCCGACAATGTAAACGACTGAGATTGTCAGCGTAATCCGTTCCTCGTCGATCAGAAAACGTACTCCCAAGCACGATGAGCACATCCGCGAGAATGACGGCTCCCGAAAGATGTGCCAAGTTGCGGATCATAGCCAGGGGCAGGAACAAAACCAGCTGGATAGCAATCGCAACTGCGACCGGTAGGATTGTCTTGCAGTCTGTAACGGCCGCCACCCAAGCGATCAGGTTTTCGGCGATGAAGATTGTGTAGGCTACAGAGTGAGCTACATCCGGTGCCATAGGCAACCTACCACACACAAAGCCAATCTGGCTGAGCACGATGGAAGCCAAGATCGTGAATCGCATGTATCGCCCGTACAGAATGCCACCCATGTCTGTGATCGCATCAGCCAAGGTCGCACCCGGCGCCATCAGCACCCACCTCCAAAACTGCCGTCAACGACAGCATTGGTCTTGACCAACAACAAGAAGCTCCAGAGCGAGATCAAAGCCAGGGCAACGAGGGTGACCGATGAAAAGAGCATCCCTGAGAGTTGACGTCAGTCTTAGGGTTTTGCTTGAGATGCAACGTACCGCCATTGAAGAACCTGGAGTCGGATAGGGTCAGTATGTTACGCTGGGCCACGCGGTAGCGCACGCTTTGCCAAGGAAGAGGATACCTAGTGTCGCTCAGCACGTAGTAAATTTGGCCACAACAGGACTGACCAGTTCCAACGAAACCCTTGAGAAGCATGAGCACCGCTTGGGTGACACTTGAACCCTTCTTTTTGTTCGAGTAGCTCTTGGAGCGTTTGTGCCGGGTCTTGCTACCAGCTTTGCTTCCCAACAGCGGGGCGCGCTCGCCCATGGCCTCTGGGGCCGAGCCGCTCTCGAGCACGCGCCCGACGTTGCGGGTGAGCGAGTCGCGCGTGTATGATGAAGTGGTTGGTAGGCTGTCTTCGTCATCTTCCTCGTCGTCATCGTCAAAGAGGTCTTCTCCTGCCTATCAAAAAGTCAGCATGGTACCTTGCCAAAGTGACACTGGGCTTACAAAGTGACCATAGAGGAACAAAAAGTCGATAACGTTGCGCAGTACGGGTGGCCCCGTGAGGCCTTGCTCTTGCGCCCTGTTCATGACGAATGCACGCCGGAAGCCTCCCGGCTCTTTGATGTGCTGGAAAGTCGGGTCGAGCTGCGTGTTTGATGGCTGAGTGAACGATACACTGCGAACACGGGTTTGCGGGGCTTGCGCCTGGGCAAACTTGTACAGGTCGTGTCTACGAACAGATCAGCAAGGCCAGCAATGCACCGTGAACGTACGTGACATCCCCGCCGACAACATCGTAGGGCAGAGGGAAGCGATCCGAATCGTCGCGCGGTTGGCCGCTGCCCTCCGAGCTGCCCTCGCCGACGGCACTGCCTGTGCGAGTCAGGTCTTGACTGCCCGTGCCGTCCTCTGGGGTCGCCGACTGAGGAGCTGGCGTCGTGCCTTGGCTCTTGGACCCCGCTTGACGCTCTTGGGCCGAGACGAGGTGTCGCTTCAATATTCTGGCTTTTTCCTCGTCTGGGACGTCGGCCAAGTTGGAAAACGCCGAATCGTTGAGTGGAGTCGACGTGCCAGACCGCTGGCCGTTTGCAGATGACGGTCGCAGTGCTGGATTTGAATTCTGTGACTGCAGTTCAGCGCGAGGTGTTGCCGCAGGCGATGCACCGAGCGCGGCGGCGAGGCCAGATGGGCCCGCCTGGCCAGCACTTTGCTTGACAGGTTCCTTTTGCCCTAGACTGGTTGACGGGTTGGCTCCGTTCGGCGTGCGCGATGAGAAGGAAGCTTGTGGCCGGGGAAGACTTGCAGGGACGGGGCTGCCGCTGATGCGAGGCGGGATGTTGGGGATGGACGGAGGGGTCCCAGCATAAGACGAAGAGAAGGCGCGACTGGCGTTGACGGAGCGAGGTGCAAACGCGTCTTCATTGCGGCTGCTGGCAGAGGATGAGATGGGTGTTGGTTTGGCCGGCATGGTGAACAGCTGCAACACGCGTGCAGTGCAGTTCGTCTGAGTTGGACAAGACTGTTGCCGATGCTCTTCCTTTGATCCAAGGCTGCTGGTGACCTTTGTGAGGGAGCAGCTCGGTCGACAGTGCAGAGCCTACGGTCGTCGTGGTGACGGTCGTCGTCGTCGTCGAGCAGCTGACTGCACCGACGGCGCACCCTGCCGCACACGACCGTCCAACCGCAGGCATGGTACAACACAGGATACATAGCAGTGCTCTGTCCATGTCTACGTCGTGGTTGATCACTGCGCTTCCTGACGCTCATGTCTCTTCAGATGTGACGATCTGTATGACTATGGAAGCATCGTCCACGGAGTGTTTGCTTTGCAGAGTCGAGCTTGGCCAGTCTGTCAGCCGCAACGTATAGACAGTCCATTCAGAGGGTTGAACTGCATCCATCCCATCAGTGATCAGCAGTGGTGAGAACCATCACCGTCGTCGCTGCCGCCATCGTCGCCAGCATACACGTGTACGTTCTCATCCTCGTCGACTTGCACATCTCAACATCCATCCGGACACGCAGTCGCCATGTCTGAAGCAGCAAAGAGAGCGGCAGCACGCAGGGCAAAGATCCTTGCAAGAGGTTTGTCCAAGGCTGGTCAAAGCGACGGCGTGGTACTGATCAGCCGCACGCAGGCGGCGATGGACTCGCACAACTGGCAAAGACGGCTCGCGGGGAGGAGGGCGCGGCACTGTATGACAGTGCGTGTGATTGCATGCTGCTAGGCTCCGTGTCGACTGACATGCTGTACAGCATCATCCCCGTCGCAAAAAGCACCAAAGCAGCCATCCCCAACACCCGCAGCATCACCCCCAACACCTCAGTTCCCCGACACTCCCGATTCCTACCAAGCTCAGATGGAGCAGATGATGAGCATGCTGGGCGGCGGCGGTGCTTCAGGCGGTGGTATGCCCGACATGGCTGCGCTGCAGGCGCTGCTCTCTGGCAATGGCTCAGCTGGATCGAACTCGCCTTTCGCTGCACTGGGTCAAGCTCCGCACAGTGAAGGAGCCGGCGGCGCACCTCCACAGCTGCCCTTCTTGCCACCGCAGGCTGGACCATGGCCAGGCGCTCAGACCCAGACCGCTGCTGCCGTCAAGCCAGCGGTCGAGCGCTTCTTTCCGTTGATCCACGCGATCGCAACCGCCTGCCTCTTTGCGTTTGTCGTGCTGTGGTGGGAGCCCTCGATCCGTCTCGCCCGCTACGGCGACCTGTTGACTGAAAGCAACACGCAGCGGTGGAAGACGCTTTCTGGCAACTCGCTCTCGCGCGTAGGTGCGACCGAAGTCTTGGTGAGGGCTGGTCTTACACTTGGGCGGCAGCTGACGCAGACAGCCCGTGTTTTGGGCCTTTACGACGCTGCAACTGATTCTGCAAACGACTCGCTTCATCGTCTTCAAGGTGAGAACAGCCGCGGCCGTCTCGACCCAGCTGACACGCCAGTCTCCACCACCACCGCACGCGCTCCTGCAAAACTTTTTACCCTTCCTGCCACCCGCAATCGCAACGCCATTGTTGACCGGCTCGCGCTACCTCAGCTTGGCCGCACAGACGTGGAAGGACGGCTGTCTGTTTGTCGCTCTGCTCGGGCTTAGAATCGCCTTTGCGGCTCGGTAAATATTGGCTGCAGATGCAAAACAGTACATCTCATATTTGTACAACGGTTGGTGTGTCTAGACCACCTCAAAGTGCCGCGATCTGCTTGGCGGCGCACACGAAAACAGTCGGACGGTCCCAGCGTACGGATCGAACCCTCCGGCGGCAACGACCATTTCATGCTAGGCGCCAGTCAGTCGCACCCTACAGAAAGCAAGAAGACTTACCGGGTGGAATACCAAGGATGACGCGCTGGGACTGAACGCTCGATGCCGACTCGGTGCATGGAACGCCGGTGACAGGGGTATGTCCACGGATGAGAGCAGATTCGGTTTTGGCGTGTCAAAGCTGTGCACGAGGATCCGTTGCCGCGTCTGGTGAGCGGCAGGTGCAGATGTGCTGAGCGTGTCAGCTGCAATTCATTGTCCAACGGGATTCTCACGTTGCAAAGACCGGTGCGCAATCATGCACAGCCAGAGCGCACAAGCCATTCTGCTGTGCAACCATCTCCACCAGCGGGTTGTCGGGTGCACGCACATCCCAGATCCGGACTTCGCCATTCATACTGTCGAGAATCAGTCTAGTCGACCAAGCGCTCACGGCACTCACCTGCCGGTAACGAGCTCGCGCTCACTGCCTCGCTGCAGATATACTGATTGGATCCACGTATGATGTTGCCGCCATGTGCGCAGAACGACAGCTGTAGCGTCATTCATGCGTTTGTCGAACAGTCGGACAACACCGTCGCCAAAGCCAGCAACAAAGACGTTGCCAAGCGGCTCATCAGATGTGATTGCTGTTAGGTTGGAGCCCGCTTGGGTGGCGATATCCTAGGTTTGTCAGCAACGCCAACACTAGTGGAGTGACCCACTCTAAGATGTCTCTCGACCGTCGCATCCCACAGCCGGACAATCTTCATGTCGCCACCGACGAGCAAGTGGCCAGTCTGTTGCTCCCAACTCGTCAAGACACCACTGCTCTGCCCGACAGGCAGAACATCGGATACACCGCGGAATGTAGATGCGAGAGCTGTCTCTCCCGGTTTGTCATAGTCACGGAAGATCCGAATGCTGCCCTCGGCTGTTACGTATGAGCACCCCACAATGCAAGATCCTGAGACGTACTGGAAGCTGTGAGGAGCAAGGACGAAGCCATTTCGTTCACAAAGTGTACGCTAGAAATGGTGCTGCCGGGCACGTTGCAGTTACTGAATTGGTTGACCTTGGTTTGCGTCTTCCAATCCCATATTCTATCCGTTGTCAGTGTTTGTATAGAGACCTTTCGCACAACTTACGAAACATGGTCAGCCTCATCCGTCACGGCAAGATGTGGATCATAGCGGTGGAAGGCAAGCTGCAATGGCCACGAGTCGCTCTGCAGTGTTCCGCGATCAACATTCCATGGCGAGGTGGCTATGTCACGATAAGCATTGAACCGTGGCAAACCTGCCACTCACCCGCATGCAGCTCCTGCTCTTTGCTGGCCTCGACGATGGCCTCGTTACGCTGGCGTCGCCACGTCTGCTCGTTGTAGAGGACGCTACCAGGCTCGTCCGCGTCGGGAGGCTAGAAACGTCAGCGGTGTTGCAGGAATTCAGCGCTGCTCACCTTCATTTGCGGCTCACGGAAGTACTCGACGCTCCAATCAAAGAAGCCGCTCTTCAGTGGGAGGACATCGTCTTGCACTTCCTTGGCGACCATACCCAAGCCAAGATCGTTGGGTTTGGGTACCCCTTGGTTTGAGGACAAACCATCCGCATCGCCACCCGCTTGCGTGCCCCTCAAGCGCCGGATTCGCAAGCGCTCCATGTCCTCCTCGGTCAGGTACTCCAGAACGTCGACAGCTTCAACTGGCACGTTGTGGTAGCGATCGCTTGCGGCAGTGCCAAGACCGCCGTTGGCGCGCATGTGCGCGTTGAGCAACGAGCCAATTGATGCAGAGCGAGTGACCGTGTCAAGTCCTAGCGAACGCAAGGAAGGGTCAGACCCTGTCCCTTTCGGTACCGGGTAAGGTGACCGATAGTGCGCTTGGTTCACGGGAATAGTCGTTGTCTCGAGCGGTGCGCTTGCTTCGGTCACGGGCGACGTGCTCTCTGGCTGATCCAATGGGAGGAAACCTGTCATCGAGGCGAGACTCCGGATGGCGTGAGCTACGGAGGATGTTCGTTTCAGAGGGCTAGGCTTCGAGGACGTAGACACGTCAGACTCTGTCCGAGTGAGGGGCGCAGGGGCGCTGAGTGGGGACAAGGCAAAGCCAGGGGTAGCGGCGGGGGTTGTTGGAAGACTTGCAACCGATCCAGCTTGTATACGAACGCGCGGCCGGTGTGCTTGGCGCAGAGAAGATCCTTGCACCCTTCGGAACGCCGAGTCGATCAACAATGCAACGATGTAGTCAACGACTGTTGAGGCCATTACCGAAACTTCAGAGTGCGGGTCGACCGAGAGATCGAGCAGCGCTTCAAACATGGCTTTGAAGCTGGCAAGGATTGTGACGTTCTCCCGATGCTCCTCTTCCGAGCGATTGGGATTCTCCACCCAGGCGTGCACCGTAGCCGAGACGATGTCGAAGCTGTCATCTTCCGAACCCTTGCCACTGAGCTCACGGGCGTGCAGCTTTGCTTGCAGCACCTCATGTTCGTGATAAGCCCATGCGGCGCACACAAACCACCCACGCCACTCGCGAACGACGCAGCTCAGGACGACCACGAGCTCTTTGCGGACGAGCGGGCTGGCGTCCTCCTTGACGCGGAGAAGACTGGTATAGGCAATGCCAGCCTCGACTTGCAACTGCTCCCGCTCGCGAATGCCGATCTGCGCGCCCGTTCCGCCGCCGCCTTGACTTGACTCTGCCTCGGCAGGAAGCGCCGAGGCACCAAGGAATGTACCCAGTGCGTAGAGCGCGGCAGCTCTGACCTCGACCGCAGGATTACGTAGGGCTTGCAGCATGTGATCTTGGTATCCCTCGCGTAGGGCAAGCGCTTTTGCTTCGTCGTGATCAGCCCACAGTTGTGCAACGCAGAGTAGGCACCACTGCTTCAAAAGCCAATCATCCTCGGCGAGACGCGCAAAGCAGCTCTCGAAGACGTGCATCGACATGCACGCCAGCTGCCCCTGGCGGAATCCTCGGCACAGCATGCTGAGGATGAAAGCGCACATTGCGCGGTGCTCACTTGCGTTGGGGATGAGCAGTGGTGGTCCGCCAGTTGTAAAGGGCGAGAGGATATGCGCAAAGTAGTTGTAGCCCGCGTCCTTGAGTAGGTCGACCTGGCATGACTTGTCGACGGCCAAGATACGAGCCCAAATGAAGATGAGGACCGGCTTGAGCTCGACCGCTGGTGATTGCAGCAATTTCTGCACGTATGGGAAGATGCCGATTGACAAGGCGAGGTGAACGGCCCAGGGACCCAGGTCAACGAAGCGTGATAGGAGGATGAGAGCGCGCAGGCGGTGCGCTTGTGACAGGAGGACCTGGAGAACGATGGGCAGTTGCTCTGGGGCCGATCGTCCCCCATTGACGGCACCGCCTCGCAGGCCCGGCAGAACTCCTCCGTGTTGCAGCCACACTTCGAATGCTTGCAGATGTTCGGCAAAGAAGAGCGATTGCTGATATTGCACCGGTGGTCGAAGCGAGATAACCGAGGCGCCGAACTGCTCCAGTCTTGGATCTGGCTGCGGGTCTATGAGATCTGGAACTTGTGACAAGCAAGCGTCCACTGCGAGATCCCACGAGTGCCAGAGTGGATGGTTGTGGGTGGCCGGCAGTTCGGGATGTGAGATTGGCGTGCAGTGGTATGCGCGCATGATCCGGTTCGCAAGTAAAAAGTTGCGAAATAGGGCGGCGACCAACAAGTCTTGACGGAACAGCCGGTTGAAGATGGCCCGGGGGAATGACAGCCAGGCAATGGTGTCTGTTACGGCGGTGAAGATCCAGTTGAGTTCGCCGAGTGGCGTCCGACGGTCCTTTAGGTCGCCGGGGATTTTGAGGACGAGATCGACCGTGATACGCGAGCGCGGATCGCCAGACTCTGTTTTTGCCCGCAGCGGATTCTGCAAGACAAAGAAGCGCAGCGCAATGTCGATTGGCGAAGTCAAGCAGCACGTGAACAGATCGGCAGGGAGGTCTGGTGACATGGGCAGCACCTGATCTGCAGCGCAAGCAGCGAGGTGGATCGACTCCATAAAGGGGGTATATGTGTGGCCGGGCGGAGCGTCTTCGGCCGGATTGGCGCTGGGTGCGGGTGCGTTCTTGGCTTCAGAATCTCGCCGTTCAGCCCAACGGTGGAAGTTGTTGATGACGTTGCCTGCAGCGGAGCACTCCCAGATGTAAATGCACGGCCTGCAGAGCGTCAGCAGAGCAGACAGCTAGGGCGCCACTCACCCCCCGAGCCACGTTTGCAGGTCGTACAAGCTGACAGGGATATATTGGGTGTAGTCTAGAGGGTCAGCGGCAGACTACCGGATGAATACTACGCACTCTTGTTGAAGACCCAGATTTCTCCACTCGCGGTGGGCTTTGGAACGCCATGGCCGTTGTAATAGAACAGGACGCGCTCCTCTTTGGCAGTTTTTCGAATCCCGACACAGAAGCGCTTGGTCTCTTCTACTGATGGATCAAGGTACTGTAGACATCAGCGTCGAGTGAGCAGGCAGCAAAGCGACTGACAGGCTTGTAGCGGACTTTGGGGCTGAGGTTCTCGAGTTGTTTGCGCAGATCTGGCACGGCTTAGCATGACGCGATAGAAAGAACCCACTCACTGTCACCTATAAGCTCTATGGCCTTGTTGGGCGGCCAGTCTGCTGGATTGACCCAGCACTCGAGTTTTGCGCACGGGACAGTCTTGACAATGTCGGGTGGATCGACGCCAATGTTGAGGCACAGAACCAACACGGCAGAGAGGGTCTTGAGTCTGGATCTGAGTCGCCAAGGGAGCACTGACGGCGGTGAGTGACTCTCGATATGTGGCCAATCATACGCACTCTGTTGCTCGTCGTCCCTCGGCACACGCGGATTGCCATCGCTGAGATGGCGTTTCGCCGTCCAATACTGCATGGCGGACCACACCTGCTCTGCCGAGTCCTCATCGTCGAGCTGATCATAGACGGCTTGCCCGCCGTAGTCTGCCTGTTCATGATAGCTGTGGGCGGAAAGCGGTTGCGACGTCGAGGCCTCGTCTCGAGCATACGGCAGCAACGGCGGCTCGGACGGCTGGCCGTACGCCTGCAACATGACTGCTGGCTCGTCCTGGGCGCTTGCAGCCTGCGTTGGGAGTGATCGCTACCGTTGTGGATGTCGACGACGCAGTACGGTCCCACTACAGATGTCGAGGAGCACAGGCCCGTGGGAAACCCGGGCCGTCATAGTGGATGCTATAGATGCACTCGACCGTTGCTCACCCTGCTCCGTCGCATCGACGTTGACAGTACGAGCATAGCATCATGTCGGACGACGAGTTTCTCATGGAGGTGCGCGTTGGAACGGTGTCGAACGGTCGAGCTGACGGGCTGCTATCAAGGATGCCGCGGATGATGAGGCGAGTGCATCCGGGACACTCGACCGGCCCAGCTGATGTCGAGCAGGAGTACGATTTCGACTATGATGAGGATGAGGACGACGCAATGGATCATGATGGCAGAGGAGACGTGGAGAATCAGTACTACCTCGCCAAGGGTGTGTCGCGTAGAATCAGTCTGCGAGAGCTGACAATGTGTTAGGTCTCAAGGAGGACGATCCCGAGGCAGCTCTGCAGGCGTTTCGCAAGATTGTAGATGAGCAGGCGGAGCGCGGCGAATGGTACGCGGTGCATGATCAACTGCCGTGCTTACCACCGATAGGGGGTTCAAGGCGCTCAAGCAATCGATGAAGATCAGCTTCCTCCGTTTGCATCGACCACAGGACGCCCTCGTCACGTACAAGGACCTCCTTACTTATACCAAGGTTACTTTGACCGACGCGCCTGATCAAGCTGGCTGAACTCCATCGCAGAGCGATGTCACGCGCAATTACGCCGAAAAGTCTATCAACAACATTCTTGACTATGTCAGTGGCGAGGGCAAGGTATGTCGAAATGCGGCTTGACTCTAACGTGTTGCTGAGCCGCGCAGCACGCAGCCTCGGCCCCGTCTGTCCCTCTCGACACCCTGGAAGCGTTCTACGAGGCTACGCGGGTGGCCTGCGAGGACGCCAAGAACGAGGCAAGTCATCAAAGACGTGCGTGACGAGCGCTGATGACGACAGCGCCTCTCTGTGCGGTCCAACGTCAAGCTCGCACAACTGTGGCTTGACAAGCGCGAATACACTCGGCTGTCCTCTGTGAGTACGCCGGACATCACGTCTGTGTCTGACGCAATGCAGATCCTGGATACCCTGCTCCAGTCGTGCGCGCCGTCAACAGGATCGGCTTCAACGTCATCCGAGGATCAGACCAAGGGTTCCCTCTGTGAGTCCTGCTCCGCCCGCTTGGCAAAGCTCAACAGCTAGTGCTTGAAATCTACTCGATTCAGATTCAAATGTATAGCGACTTGCGAGAGACCAAGAAGATGAAGGTAAGTCAGTTCATTCGGCAGCACATCTGACACGTCAGGAAATCTATCACGCTGCGTCCCAGGTGCGCAACGCGATCCCTCACCCACGCATCATGGGTGTCATCAAGGAATGCGGCGGCAAAATGTGGATGACCGAGAGTAAGCCAGCGTGGAGGCAGCAAGGAGTACTCACGCTCAACAGGGGCGTGGGACCGAGCGTCTACCGATCTCTTTGACTCTTTCCGGCAATATGACGAAACGGGCTCCCCGCAGCGCATCCAAGTTCTCAAGTACCTCGTGCTCACGTACATGCTCATGGGCAGCGACATCAACCCTTTCGATTCGCAGGAGACCAAGCCGTGCGTCTCGTCCCCAAGCCAGCGTCGAGACTGACTGGAACACAGATACAAGAATGACCCGCAAATCACTGCCTTGACCAGCTTGGTCTCGGCCTACCAGCGTCGCGACGTACAAGACGCAGAGCGCATCCTCAAGGGTATGTGGTAATGTGGTCAGATACCGCGGCTGACAGATCCAGCCAACAAAGCGACGATATCCAACGACCCTTTCATCCGGACATTCATCGATGAACTGTTGCGCTCGCTGCGGACGCAGTTCGTCGTTGACCTCGTCAAGCCCTACACTCGCATGGAGCTTACCTCGTTGGCCAATGTGAATCAATCGCACTATGTGGACTAGCACTGATAGCCATAGACCCTCAACGTGCCCGTTGCCGAAGTCGAAAGCCTGCTCATTGCTTTGATCCTCGATGGCAAGATCGGGGGCAAGCTTGATCAGGTACACGGTACTCTGGAGCTCGACCAAACGTACGTGCGCGGACCATGTGACGAGGCGCAACTGATGCACGGTGCAGCTTTGCTGCCTCTCGGTCTCGATACCGCGCGATGGACTCGTGGGCCACAGAGGTTGGTCATCTGTCCAGGCAGATCATTGGCAAAGGTGTCAAGGAGAGCTCCTCGGCATGGATGCCAGGCATCGCCGCATAGCTGGCATGTTCTTCACGCTGTGTACGATCCCGTTGTAGATATGCATTCGCTCGGCCGAACCCGACGTGAGTTGGCTAGTTCCAGCGCACATTGCTGTCCGCGGAGATCTCGTTACCTTCACAGCTCGACTCAGACGAGATCGTCACCTGCTTTGAAGGCGTGACGGACTGATACCGCCAAGGGATTCGCGGGATCGAGCCCAGAGTCAACCGCAAGTGCGGTAGAGGCAGCGATCACAGTGGGAAAGGCCATTGCTCGCACGAAGCCCGTGCAAGGCTGTGTCCTTTTTGATCGCCTTCGCCGGTGTCTTCGGTGCAGACAGACATCGACATGGTACGTCGCTTGTGTTGAATGCAAGCATACCAGCACAACACATAACACATGAGTGATGATTTGACTTCGATATGCACCAGCAACAAGCGATTGGCTGAAGCTGTCAAGATCAAAACAGCCGGCGGTGATGGCAATCTCACCGGCGGCAAACAAGCTTCTGCTGCACAGATAGCAATAGAGTTGTCATACGTCGATCCCGTAAGCTCTCAGCTACCCCTTCCAATTCCACAAGACCGAGAAAACCACCCCTGCCCTCCTGGCTCCACAGGTCTCAGTCCGGACATGCACTTGAAGTTGACACTTCCGCACTCACCCGAGACCATGCAAACGACTTCAAACCGGGTGTCAACCACAGTCCCAGGGCATCTAGCGCAGGATGACAGTCCAAGGTTTCCGGATGCGCCCGAGTGGCTGCGGGTATCGCACGGCCCAACTGCCATTGTTGAGTTTGTCAACATGTGTAATGTGTTCTTCTCTCTCCATGCTGACGCCTTTCCTCCTCACTCACCCAGACGTGCAGTCGAATGGGCTGCAAGCCGCCTTGAGGGGCCAGCCAGACAACTCTACCTTTTGCACGTTGCTGCCAACACACCGGCACTTTTGTCCTGGGACCTCTTCTCGAAGTCACTGCTAGAGTTGTTGGGGCACCCATTTACAGACGAGCACCACTATTCGACTTAGTTATTATTGCCATGTAGGTTTGCGGGATGCTGCTTGTCGCACGTACGCGCATTTTGAGGAGATTTCAGGATTTGGTGCAAACACGCAGCCGCCCGGATATCTAACAAACTCCCTCCGCCTGACTTTCCGTCACTTAACTTGTAGCACCATGGTAAGCCGCATATGTCTTCTGCAATGCTTTGGCACGCAGGCAGCAACCGAGACAGGATTCCTGGAGTTTTGACCCCAGGGAAAACGCAAAAACTCAAGAAAAAAATTAACCCACCGCGGGATTCGAACCCGCGACCTATGCATCCTGCGCGCCGGCAAAGGCAATTAAGAATACATCGCTCTACCGACTGAGCTAGGCAGGCTTATTACGTAATAGCTGAAGTCACAAACAAACCATATTCAATAGATCAAACACGAGAGGGGTTAAGCGGTATTACGGCGTTTTGTAGCGCGAGTGGCAGTCTAAACTGGCGCTGCGCAGCTGCTAGATGATATGGTTCATAGACTATGGACAACTGATGAACTAGACACCGGGGCTTAACCCCTCCGGAAACGCCGGCGAGGCCTAACCCTCACAGCAGCAATAGGGGTGTTCAATTAATGGTACGGATGTGAGAGTACGGTACGCTGCAACGACCTTGCGACCGATATTTCCTTCGCAATCTTTCCTCAGCTGCTTTTCGCACGAGCTGCTGCTCAACTTGTAGATCATCCTTGTAACCAGCTCCAAGAGATACATTTGGTAGCTGTTCGACTAGCCTAGACCAAGACCCAGAGTGAAGGCAGACCAACGGGCCTTCCATACGTGCAGCTTCGAGCGAAAAAGACGTCTGAAAGATCGCGGGAAAAATACCACTCGCGCCGACGCGTACTTGGTGGCTACGTTCCCTGCCGCGACAGTCGAGGTTGGGGTCTGTAAGACGAGATCAGTTGTGGGCTTCAGCCAGCGAAGGCGGCTGGGTCACGTGCGTGGCAAGAGCCCAGGCGGGCGGGCCAAAAAGCACGGACAAAGGACAAAGCACGGCACATGAGTCACATGTGTCACATGTGCACAAAGGAGGACACGTGAACACGAACACGTGAACACGAGGTTAGGACCAACCGGAAGGAAGCTGAGTTGCTAGGCGATGGTTGAGTTGCTAGGCAACGGTGGGTGGTTGTCAGACGATACATCTCTAGTTCGCTGAAGTTGCGATACAAAGGACGGCACCGGGTTGAAGAGGTTTTCGGCGAACAAGTATACAGAGGAAGATTGTGCAGTCTGAGTTGTCAGACCACAGACTGTAAGTCCGCCACACCGTCCTTACTCGCAAGTTGTCCGCGAGCTTTGAGCTTTGTAGTTGATGGCGCTGTCCGCCGTCTTCGCTCATCAATCCTTTCTTTCCGCCTAGCACAGAGTACTCTAGCGATACATCTGGTTGCTGTTTTGCTTCCTCGTCCAGCGCCTAGCCCCGCCCAGCAGTGTTGACCCGCGCAGTCTTCCACACATCAAGTACGTAGCGCTCTTGAGAAAGATGCAGAGTCCTAGCACTTCGATCTCGACGTACTTGCAAGCCTAGAATGTACTCCATTTCGCCTAAATCCTTCATCTTGAACTCTTTCGAGATCAGAGACTTGAATTCGGACAGAGTCGCAAGCTTGGCTGCAGCAATCGTCAAGTTGTCCACATAAACACCAACGATAATCAGACCTCGGGAATCAAGCCGACTGTAGACTGAATGGTCACAAGGAGAACGCTGAAAGCCTAATGAACGCAGAAACACATCGAGCAAATGGTACCAGTTGCGAGGAGACTGTTTGAGTGTGACGCCCTCGCCTAAGGAAGACGGGGACTGGGAGGTCGAGGCGGGATCGGCGAAGATCTACCTCCGGAAGGGAAACTCTCRGGCRCGCAGCGGAAAGCGAGGTTCCGCACTACGAGGAACCTCGAGGATCGACGAGCGAGAATAGAGTGAGAACACTATAATATTCGAGCGATGTAGATACAACAGAGACGACGCGGAAGACGAGGGCGCGCGGCGGCACAGCCGCAGCGCACAGACACACGTGACACCGCCGTAGGCGTGACAGTCACCCCCCCCTACGAGGACGAGCTCCGTGAGTCCATAATTCTCTTCCTCAAAGAGGACCCTGCTTGTGCGGAAAGGGTCTTTCCGCAGGGCGGTCTGTTCGACTGCGGTCGAACCCCAAAGGATGGACTTGAAACGGTTCGGTGTTTCAAAACCGCGACTGTCGTGATGGTGCTGAAACCGGTGTTTCGCCGGCGGGTCTGTGCGCTGGCTTTGAGATGCCATAAAAACCCTCGAGGCCGCGCAGTCGTCTTCTTCAAGAACAACCACCATGGCGGAGTCTGAGTCTGACTTGACGCCTGCGCCCTCGAGCTCGTCTTCTTCGAGTTCGTCATCCTCGCCGTCTTCGCCCTCGCCCGCGCCCACGCCGGCACCAATCCCCGCAACGCCAGTGCCGACGCCGGCGGTGGATCCCGCCGTCCTCKCGGCTGAGCATCAGGCTGCCGTCGAGGCCAAYATTTGCGCCGTCATCCAGGGCGAGCCTGAGCTCGAGGACGAGCTCCAGGAGTGGGTCGATCRCTTTGAGGATAGTGCCAGTGKTGGYCACCGTACTCGTGGTTTGGCGCTGTGCGGTAGTGACCGGCTCATGGCGGTTGGGGGTGCGCGGCGTTGCGGGAAGTGCAAGGCTGCGGTCTCATACTGCTTCGTCGAATGCACGAATGTTGCGGCGGGGGAGGAGTTTTCGGTTACCGGGAAGTGGTACGTCGACGTGCGAAAGGGTGGTTTTCGCACTGCGAAAATTCTTGTGCTGACACATGACCCTTAGCTGCGTGCGGTGCATGCACGGTCGCCGTGGTTGTGGGTTGCGCCCTCCTGACGCCAAGACCCGGCGTGGCGTCGCCAGTATGCCATCGGTGTTGCACGCCAAGACTTCGGCGTCCGCGAAGGAGATGGCTGTCTTCTGGCAAGGGACGCTGGTGCCGAAGTTGGAGGACACCCCTGCGCGCGCAGATGGCTCGGTTCGAGTCACGTTTTCCGCCGCCGAACTCCAGGCCTTCCGGGCGACCAAGCCACACGCGAAGTCCCTTGTCAAGGCGATCAAGGAGTCGAAGGCGAGGACCACCAAGCGAAAGGCGGCGGCGCTGGAGTCTTCCGACATTGAGTTGGAGGATTTCGTGTAGCGGGGATGGGGGTGCGAAGCTGCGGTTTCTGCAGGGAGGGTGGTGGGTCTTCGCACGGTGGAAGGGGAGAATGTGAAGAGGAAGCGAGATGTATTAGGGAGGGGATGTAAAGTCTTGCGGTTATACAGTTGTCTTGCCGGATTACGGTTACTTGTCTTGTGATTATACGGGTATGTGTCTTGTGGGATTACAGTGGCTTTTCTTGCAGGATTACGGTGACTTTTCTTGCGGAATTACGGTTATGTGTCTTGCGGGATTACTGAGTGACATGTTTTTATAGGTGATTGGTATGGGGCGGATGTGGTGTTTTTATGCTGCGGAAAGTTCATTTCCGCTGGACGGAGTAGGTTGGTGGGGCGGGGGAGTCGGGGTGTTCGGAATGGAATTGGTGTAGTTTTTGAGTAAGGTGTTTGAGGTTCGCATACGGTTCCCATGAGTTTTCGGATGCATCGTAGTCGAGCCATTTGACGAGATAGTAGAAGGCGCGGCCGCGCTTTTCGCAGGCAAGCAGGGTTTCTACGTCGAAACGTTCGTCCCCTTCTGCTGCCGGTGGTGCTAGGACTTGAGGTGGAGGTGTCGGGCGAAGTGTGTTGTCGGAGGATTTGTACTTTTGGAGAAGGGAAACGTGGAAGACATTGTGGATACGAAGGTTTGGAGGGAGGGAAAGACGGTATGCGAGGTGGGGTTCGGAGCCTACGCCTTCGATGACAGGAAAAGGGCCGTAGTTGCGGTCGTCGAGCTTCTTGGAGGGTCGTAGGGTCTTGATGTTTGTGGCCTTGAGCATCACGAGGTCGCCCGGTGCAAATACAGGTGTCGGTTGGTGGTGCTTGTTGTACGCCTTGGAGTATTTGTTGTTTGCCGTTTGGATTTGCTCCTTGAGGAATTGTTGTACCGCGAGCATCTCGTTCGCCATGTCGAAGGCGGCGGGTACGAACTGCGGAAGTTGGGTTTCCGCCGTGATAGCTGATGCCTTCGGGTTGAACCCCTTGTTTGCTGCGAAAGGGGAGACGCCGGTGGCGGAGTGGGTGGAGTTGTTGTAAGCAAATTCCGCCAGCGGTAGTAGTTCCGACCAATCCGATTGCGCGTAGTTAGAATAGCACCGAAGGTACTGTTCGAGCCACTGGTTTACGATCTCGGTCTGCCCGTCGGATTGTGGGTGGAAAGCYGTGCTRAAATCCAGGGCGAAACCCAGGCTTCCGCTCAGCGCTTCCCAGAATTTCGACGTGTAGACCGACCCGCGGTCGGAAACAATGGAGTCCGGTAGGCCGTGTTTCGAGAAGACGTATTTGATGAATAAGCGCGCCATTTCAGGCGCCGTCATAGTCGTTGTTGTTGGAATGAAAATTGCCATCTTCGTAAGTCGATCTACAACCACGAGGACGGCGTCATGCGAATCAGAGAGTGGGAGTTGAACAATCATGTCGGTAGAAATCGAAGACCAGGGTTTCGTTGGGATAGGTAGGGGTTTAAGGGAGCCGAATAGTTTGGATCGAGATACTTTGGTGCGCTGGCATGTCACGCATGCGGAAACATGCTTTTCGCAGTCGGCAAAGAGGTTCCCCCAGACGAAGTTGCGGCGTACATTGGCGAATGTACGCTTCACTCCGGGGTGTCCTGCGGTAAGAGCTTCGTGGGCGTCGACTAGAATCTCGGTACGCAGTTGTGCGTCATCCKGGACCCAGATTGCTCCTTGTTGCGTCTTGAACACCCCCCCGCGTTCCATGAGCTGCGGAGCCTTGGGTACTGTTTTACCTTCCTTGATCCAAAGTGTTGTGGCGACCCGAATACGCTCGATGAGTTTTCCTGCCGGTCCTGATGCGAGCAGCATGTTGACAAACACCGAGCGGTCGAGTATCGGACGAATGTTGTGCGGGTTGAGCTCTGCGGAGAGTGAGGTTCCGCCATCCGAGGGTYTRAAGTCCGGTCTGCGBGACAGCGCATCCGGTTTGCCTGAGTCCTTTCCCGCCCGATAAACAATCTTAAAGTCAAAGCCTGAGAGCATTTCCGACCAGCGAATCTGCCGACGGTTTTGTAGTTGCGATGTTTGAAAGTATTCCAAGGAGCGGTGATCTGTCATGATTGTAATAGGGCTGTGAAGCCCCTCGAGATAATGGCGCCACTCGCGGAAAGCTGCTACRATTGCAAGCAGTTCCTTCTCACGGGTGGGGTAGTTGAGCTCWGGGTGGCTCATCTTGCGGGACAAATACGCGATCGGGCGGAAGTGACCGTCGCTGCTCTTCTGAGAGAGGATCGCCCCGATTGCGTAATCGGAAGCATCCGTTTCGATGATGGTCTTGTCCTCCGGCGCGTAGTGCCGAAGGACCGGTGCCGTGGTGAAAGCGGAACGCAAGGTTTTGAAGGCGGAATCGTGTTTTCCGCCCCACTCGAACTTGATTCCCTTTTTCGTGAGTTCATGCAACGGTGTGGCGATGGCCGCATAGTTGCGAATGAAACGCCGGTAGAAGTTTGTGAGGGACCTGTCCAGGAGAGACAGTATCCGCGAGCCGAAGGCGACGATCGAACGGATCGGCGCAGAGGGGCGAAGCTCCAAAGATCGCTGAGGCGAAAGGCGAGGTTTCGCAGAGCGTAATGGGGTTTTCACGTATGATATTCAGACTATGGAAGAAACTACCTACAACACGCGCGGCTCTTAAGCCGCGGCGCGCAGTCCTCATCTGCACAGACCATGGCACGCTAGGCGTCCAGGGTCGTGCTCGAGGCTAAGGTAGCCACTCGACAGAGTGGCGGCCTAGTCGAGTCACGTGCCACGACCATAGTCGTGACAAAGTTAGCGAAGCCAAGGAACGCTTGTAGTTCCTTGACCGTTTTTGGTGTTGGCCAATCCAAGATCGCTTTGACCTTTGCTTCGTCCATGGTGACACCCTCTGGCGACACCACGAAGCCGAGGAATTCCGCTTTGTGGCAGTGGAAGACGCACTTCTCGTGTTTTGCGAACAGGTTGTTCGCACGAAGCCTTCGCAGAACCTCTTCCACGTGTTGTGCATGGGTTTCCTCATCATCGGAAAAGATGAGGATATCATCGAGGTAGATGATCACGTACTTATCGAGCAGGTCTCG